>VZSR01001755.1:2303615-2326731 GCA_013398615.1 Brachypodius melanocephalos
CGGCCCCGCGGCTGTCGGTGAACACCCACCGGGGCCCGCGGCTGGGGCTCTGCCAGCCCGGGGAAGGCGGAATTCGGAGCGATCGCCGGGCTTTGCCTCCCCCGCAGCTCGGGAAACACTCGGGGATGGTCAGAGCAGTGGCGTTCTCCCAGGGCATTGTCTGCTGAGCGGTGTGTGGCCGCTTGGGAGGTGGCGGCGTTGCCCAGGGCCACCAGAACCCCCCCGGAGGCTCTCGGTGAGCAGCCGGTGCCAGAGCACCGCCCCACCCGGGATGGCACCCGCGTTCCTCGGAGCCTCTCAGCCTCTCTAACCTGTGGTTTACCTGCTGTAATTTAAGAACCGTTCCCAACCGGGACAACAAAACCCTCCCGAAGCAGCGAGCCGCACACGGATGTGGCAGCCGTAGCCCGGAGCCAGGATCGGCCCAAGATCGTGGGGAACGAGATAAGAATCAGAGATATCAGCCTCAGTCACACCTGGAAATGCCATTTCCTTTGCAGCCCTGCTTTGCATTGGTGTGCCCGAACAAAGGGCGCTTTGAGGGTTGTGGATGAGCTGCTGATGTGACCCTGCTGGTCACTGCCACTAGTACAAATGCTGTGCATTGCTATTATGGGCTGCCTGCTGGTTTAAGACCTAGATCTTACTGCACCTGGAAATGGGCAAGAGACAGCGCTTGACAAGACTTTGCCCACTGCCCTTAACAGTGAGAGCAAAGCTTCCACAGCCTGGATAAGTCACTGTGTCAGTACAGGTGGATCAGCCCTTTCTGTGTCCCACGGGTCCTGTCTGCACCTTCCCACGTAGATCTGTACCTGATTCTTCCTCCAACAGCCACAGGAGAGGATAAATTTTGCTCTTTCAGAGGGATACTTGCCCTCTGTAGGCTGCAACAGCCTCAGATGGAAAACTGGATTCCTGAGTTTGTTACTTTGTATTATTTAGGTTGGAAACTGAAGTTGTGCCAGGAACTACTGATTTCCCCAATGTCCGGGTTTAATCCCAGCCAACTCCTCACTCAGTGAGGTGGAAAGAGAACCAAAAGGGTAAAAGTGAGAAAATGTATGGGCTGAGATAAAGGCAGTTTAATAATTACAGCAAAAGCCACACACGCAAGCAAAGCAGAACAAGGAATTCATTCCCCACTTCCCATGGCAGGCAGGGGCTCAACCATCCCCAGGACAGCAGGGAGGACAAAGGCCACCACTCCAAATGTCCTCCCTTTCCTCCTTCTTTCCCCCTCTTCATCCCCTGAGCCTGACACTGGGTGGCCTGGGATGTCCCTGGGCTCAGCTGTCCTGGCTGTGTCCCTTCCCAGCTCCTTGTGCCCCCGCCAGCCTCCTCCCTGGAGGGGTGAGGAGCAGAAAAAGCCTTGACTGTGCAAGCACAGCTTAGCAATAACAAAAACATTCCCAGGTTATCAAGCCTGTGTTCAGCACAAAGCCAAACACAGCCCCACACAAGCTAATGTGGCAAAAAAATTCCCATCCCAGTCCAAACCAGTACACCACCCCTGCAGGGAGTCTTGCTGTCACCTGGAGGGCTTCAGCTCTGAACCAGCAGGTTTTTGCTTTGTCTTTGCAGCTCCCTGGCAATTGGAACCACAACTGGATACAGACTTTTCTCCTTAAGTTCTGTGGAGCAACTGGACCAGGTCCATGAAAGCAGTAAGTCCCCTGTTTCCCTGGGGAGGAATACTGACCAGCAGTGCCTTAAATCTGTGGCAGTCCTTCACCTTTGTTAAAGCCCAGCTTCTTTTCCACTGTTCTCATCCTGACAGTTTGTGCTGGAGCCCAGCATTCAGAGGCAGTTTCCCACTAGAATGTTTCAGGTGCACAGGCAGCAGCCCACAGGCTTCCAGCACAGCTGCTGGATAACTCCCAGGCTTTTAATCCAGTGTGGTATTTACAAGCAAGATGTTTTTAACAGGTTTTCCATGTAAAGAAGGTCATTCCCAGCAGGCCTGCAGCTCTTAGCTGTGCTCACAGCAGCATGTAACACACAGTGAACAGCCCAAAACAAGCCTGGCCTCATGGAGCAGGGACTCCAGGCTGCTTCAGGCCAGAAGTGCTTCAGCTCAGATGCACTGAAGATAACACTTCCCAGCTGGATGTGTTCATCCAGTGGATGTGTTCTCCAGCGGCTGCAGAAGGAGCCTCAGCAATCAGACACAGCTGCCTCATCTGGAGCAGGGTCCAGGCTCCTTTCCCAGAGTCAGGCAAAGGGAAACAGGTCCCTGCTGGTGACACACTCAGGGTGATGGGCTGAGGCACAACCTGTCCCATGTGACAGTTGTGGGGCAGCCTTCATTCCTCCAACGCAGCCCAGCCCAAACTGAGCATGACTCGGGGCTGGGCATGCTGGAAATTGCAGTCTCTGGGGATTTAGGTGCAGAGCCTTCAGGAGCATTGCACTGGTGCCTTCTCCACACAGCAGAAGGCACCCCAAACACCATCACTGCAAGACACAACAGCCACTGTTTGCTTCCCCAGAGAGGCTGGGAGAAACCAGATACCACACAGAAGAAACACCAAGCCACAGCCAGCTCCTGCCTTACCTCAATACATCCCTCATGCTCCCCAGGAAACTCCCTGACCAAAGTGAGGGCACTCCTCCCTTTCTATCCCCTTCCCAAGGATCTAGTGCAGCTGGAGGGCCTGAGGATTAGCTTCAGCTGGCCCCTGCCCAGGAGAGAGAGGCACAGCAGCACTGTCAAAGAGAACTGGCTCAATTTCTGCCTTCAGGGGGAGGTTCTTTAATCTGTTCCTACTCTGACCTAATTGCTTCGTGCCAGGCATGAGAAATTTTTCACAGAAATGATGCTGAACACCTTAACACAGAGCCCTCCAACCCGATCCCCTCTCGAGCTGAGTCTTGTTGCTGCAGCCAAACCAAGCTGAAGGCTCTGCCTTGCTCTCCTTGTGTGCCCAGATGAAATCCCAGATGTTTACATCGTGGAGCGTCTGTTCTCCAGCAGCCTTGTGGTTGTGGTCAGCCATGCCAAGCCACAGCAAATGAATGTCTACCACTTCAAGAAAGGAACAGAGATCTGCAACTACAGCTATTCCAGTAAAATCCTGTCCATCCGGCTGAACCGGCAGGTGAGAGGGGTTATCCAGAGTTGTCCCACTCTGCCTCTTTGCTGCATTTGCCTTTCCAGCTGGGAGCAGCCTGGGGAGCTTTGCAGGGAGGCTGTGAGTGGGGTTGGAGGGGTGGGTGCCTGTCCTCTACTCCCAGCCCCACATGAGAGGCCTCTGGCAGGAGCTGCAGGGCTGTGGGTATTATCTGCCACCACTGTTTCCTTCAGGAAAGTGAAGCCAAGGCCTTGTTTTGGTGGCAGTTACACAAAGGATTTTTGTCATCTGCCTTCTTGCCTGTTCAGGACACAGCTCTGCCAAAAAACCACCTTTTTGTGTTCTTCCCTCTCCACATCCTGACTTCAGGCCCACCTCTGCAAATGACACCTTCAAAGTTGGTTACAAAACCCCAGGAGTGACTTGAACTCTGTGGATAAGGCAAAAAGCTGCTTTCCAAGTACTGCTAGCAGCCTTGTTTTGCTTTTAAAGGTATAAAACCCACTCAGGCCACTTACAGTGAGGCTTTTAGAGTGTCATTCTCTGATGTGACACAGCCTCATGCAGCCCTGAGCTCTTCTGGAGGACTTTAAGTCATCTTTTCTTTTTGTCCATAATTATTTTCCAAGTATATGCCCTAAGTAGCAGAGGACATTTTACAATGAAGAAATAAGCAGTCTGGGTAATTGTATATAATCAGCCTCTCCTCAGTTAGCAACAGTGAGACCTGCAGTGGGGCTCTCTGGGCTGAGCTTCCAGTAAAGCTGTCTTTGACCAGGAGTTCCTGCACTACAATTAAATCTGTCCTAAATTGATTTTTTTCACTTAAGCTTACAGTGAAACTGGCAAAAGAGAGACTTCCTTTGAATTGCAGATAGATGTGTGTGTGTACAAAAATAAACTGGGAGGTTCTGCTGAGCAGCTCTAGGAGATTGGTGTGAATAAAATAAGTTCAGGCTACTCCCCATGTGCTGCTCTGGAGCTGTGTGGAGGTGATGCACAGTCCCAGCCTTGCATCCACGTTTCTTGGCTGCATTATGAGCTGGGGTTCAAATCCTGGGCTGAGCTGATCTTTTGGCTGTGCCGCAGACACACCTGCAGGGATTTGAAGATGCTACAGCTCTTTAGAAACACAGAATCATGGAGTCATTTAGCTTGGAAAAGACCAATAAGACCATCAAGTCCAAACATTCCCCAGCACTGCCAAGGCCACCTCTAAACCCTGTTCCAAAGTGCCACATCCACACATTTTTTAAATCCTCCCCCAGGGATGGTGACCCCACCACTGCCCTGAACAGCTGTTCAATGCTTAATAACACTTTCCATGAAGAACCTTTTCCTCAAGTCCCATCTAAACCTTCCCAATTTGGGCAGGTTGAAGAGAAATCACTATTTCAGTCTGCATTCAGGATTTAAACTGGTGGCCATCAGATTCTGTGTGACACTTGAACTCTTGCCTCTAGAAAGCTGCACTCCACTGGAAGTTCACAGAAGAGTTCACAATTCCCAGACAAGGCATTAACTCAGGAAAATGGTGATAAATTAACCAGGAACAGGTCTCAAACAAAAGGTGCATGTTTCAATCTGAGCTCTCTGTGAAAAAGTCCTCACTGTGCAAAGAAACACAATGTTGCTCCCTCAGTAGTTGTGGGAATTCTTAGTTCCAAGCTCCTTGATAACTCTGAAATGTGTGAAGGTAAATCCTGATTTGTCTCAAAGAGGGGAATCAGGCTGTGCTCTGGAACTGCTGGGAAGCTCCTGTGTTTCCATTCACTGCTGAATCCCTGCTGAGCTCTTTGGAGAGGTTTGAGATGTTTATCTGGCTGTGTCCAAACCAATTTCAGCCTCCAAATACAGCTCAATTATCTGACCTGATCCATTCACTATAGAAGGAGGTGGTGAGCAGTAACATTTTGGACAATGAGCACTGCCTTGACCCTGTGTAACAATCACAGCACCTTCTCTGAGGCTCTGTCTGTGCACAGTGAGGATAAACCCCATGCCACTGACCCTCACATGGCCATAGGGCTGCATGGAGGCCAGGAGGGGTGAACCAGCCCTCTCCAGCTCCTGCTGAGCTTGTCCAGACCTCCTCTGCCTCTTCACCTCCCAAACTTTCCTGGATTTTGTCCTTGTGGGTGCCAGCATCTCTGGCTGCTGCTTTGCCATCATCTGGAAACCTCCCTTCACCTGGACATCAAGAGCAGCCCGTTCTGGGAAAGCACATGGTGGCTTTGCCCAAATCAGCTGTATAAATATTCCTCGGCTTGCAAGTGGATGGCTCTTACTGTAGAAAAGGCAAAGTCTTCCTGGAAATGCAAAATGGCTCTGACACAGCCCCAGATGCTGTGGTTAGCAGGAATAGAAGTGGGAAAGAGTTTGATCTGAGAGTAATGGTGGAGCAAGGCAGAGATTTTTAATGTGGGTGTTTCAAGTTAGTGACTAAGCTCCACATTTAGATACTAAATAAGTGGCCTCATTTCTGAAGAGGTGGAGGCTTCCTGGACATGGATTTGGGTGCTCCAACTTCAGGATGGATGGGGTCTGGGCTTAGTCTTTTATTGGGATGTTTTTAGTGCTTCTGGACTCTTGGCACTAAGGGAGTGAAGCTGTGCACTTGCTGGACTTCCAAAGCTCAGCCCTTCAGCCAGATCCAAATCCTGGTCCCAAAAAAAGCTTCTGTGCAAAGAGCCTCCATGGTGACACATAGTGACCTGGACCAAGCTGGGACACAAAGCTGAGTGGCCACAGAGATGGTGGCCCAGGGCTAAGGTTACAGCATCACATCCTTTTGCCTTTCTGCCTTTCCTCCCCGTGGCTTGGCAGCTCCTCGTGGCCGGGTGGATGTTCCTGGCAGGGTCAGCAGAAGAGGCACAAGCACCTGAACTTGGGAAATCCCAGCCCCTGAGCCAAGATGATGCAAGGGTGACTGTCCCTGAACAAACGTGTCTCAGCTCTGCGTTTACGCAGTTCTACAGGGCACATAAAGCAGAGTCTTCCCTGCTGACACCAAATGGGAAAAGAAACATTCATGTGCTGGACAGATGCATTAAGTTTAGCAGCAGTGGCAGACCCAGCACCTCAATGTTGTCTCCCAAATCAGGACAAAGTCATGGCAAAGGGCCTGAATTCCCATCTGGAGGCACACTGACAAGCAGGATTGCAGCCTCTCTGCTGCCAGGCCTTTGTGATCGAAAAGTAACTCGTTACAAACTGCAAAGAAGAGTTGGGGTAGGGATAGGTGACAATCAAAGCATGTGGTGGGGTCTTGCTCATGGATCTTCCTGTTCCTGGGGATGTGGAAGATGTGGAGGAGCAGAGAAGTCATGATGTTTTGTCTTCTCTCTAAAGCAAAACCAGATGCAAAACTCTCAAAACAAGTTGTACAGCCCCAAATGGGAGAGGGGATGGGGAAGCAGAAGAGATCTTGTTTCTGTTACATTTCAGTGTGTGGGAAATTCCTGTTGAATTTGTCTGACAGCAAAGATTTGGGAAGTGTGGGAGCAGCAGGCAGAGGCAGTGCTGGTGGGGTTCTGTGCATGTCCCCTGTGTCCTTGCAGAGGCTGGTGGTCTGCCTGGAAGAGTCAATTTACATCCATAACATCAAGGACATGAAGCTTTTGAAGACTATTCTGGATACACCTCCCAACACAACAGGTGAGCATGGGAGAATTGTGTGAAAGGGAGCTTTATAGAGCCACAGCATTGTGTTAGAATTTAAACCAGCCTGTGGCATCCTAATCCAGCACTGGGAAGTCAGAAGTGCATGAAGGCAGTCAGGCAGGCCTGGAAGAATCACAGGATAAGCTGAGGTGGAAGGACCCTCAAGGATCACTGAATCCAGCTCCTTGCCCTGCACAGTACCATCCCAACAATCCCACCCTGTGCCCAGAGTATTGTCCAAACTCTCCTCGAGCTCTGTCAGGCCTGGTGCTGTGACCCTGCCCTATCCTGAGCAAACCCCTGCTCTGTCCAGAGCAGATGCTTCAAAGGAGACCAGAGATGGGCAGAAGGATCTGACATCCCCTTGGGTTCAGCTCCCAAAGTGATCACTGGGGACAGAGCACACAGCCAGGCACAGCAGCAATCCCTGCCAGGGAGTTCCCAGCAGCTGCCACCTGATATTGCTCCCTGCAGGCTGCAGACCCGAGGGGCAGGCCAGGTGGCTGCAGCACAGATCCCGTGTGTGTGTGTGTGTGTGTGTGTGGCACAGGGTGAATCCGGCTTTCCTGCTGCTGGGAGAGGAGCTATTTTTATCAGCAGAGAGGGAAGCTTGGCCGGGTGCCCGCGTTGCTGGGCTGTCCTGCTCGGCCGGCAGCATCCTTTCATGGCTGGGTGCTTGGGAAGCTGCTGATGTGCTCATCACGCTTGGCCTTGGGGCTTTCAAGGGATGCTCTTCCAGCAGCTCCCCTGACCTACTTCAGGTCTCACCAGATGGGCTCTCTGTGTGGATTAAACGTGCTATAAATGCTGCAAATATAATTAAAGTTTAAAACCTTCCCAAGAAGGACTGGCAGCAGGGTGGGCAGGGATACCCAGGCCTGGAGCTGTTCTGCGGAGGGGCTGGAGGATCAGGTCATGGTTTAAGAGCAGCAGCAATCAGCCAGGGCAGGACTGGGATGCTGCAGATCATAGTTTTCATAGGACTTAGTGTTTTAAACCCTTTTTACTGTAGCAGCTGTCATTGAAATGAGCTGAGTGACAAGAGCAGTGCCCCTGTTGTCCCTGGGCCATCTGCTTTGGTCCCAAGCTTGACCCCAAGGACAGTGTGTCCAGTAGGTCAGGGCAGTCCAACCTCAGTGCTCTTTGTGCAAGTTGTTTAGGAGTGGGGATGTAGGAGCACATGGAAAATGTGCCACCCCCCTAAAGTGTGTGCCCTGGGCACGGTGACACCAGCACAGGCAGGACCAGGACTCGCTGCAGCCACACTGGCCAGGCACAGTGAGATCTCTGGCTGTTCCTGGCTGGCCAGCACCTGGCTCCTGATTTAGCCTCCTCCACGTAGGAGAGGAAAATGCCCACGGTGTCCAAGGCAGTTGTTTTTCATGTGATTCACGTCAGGGGCAGGATTTGAACCAAGGAGGTCACAGTACTTGGGGTGACACGTGTGCTGTGGGGGCACATCTTGGGAATGACTGCAGCTTTGGAAACCACCTCCTGTGGCTGCCCCCAAACCCTGGATGTGCTTGGACCTGCTGGCATGAGGGCAAGGCCGGGCTTCCTGGATACAGTAGCATTTTTCCGTGCTGCTTGAGGAAGCCACCTGTGACGTGGCACTCCCAGAGGTGCCATCTGAGCAATGCCAGCCTGCCTCCCCTCCTCCCTGAGCCCACCGCTGCAAGCACCAACCCTCACCATGGCTGGGGGGCTGCTGAGGGGAGAGAAGCATCTTCAAAGGCTGCCCTGTGATCCTTGTTCTTTGTGTGTCCCTGAGGTCAGCCCAGTACACTCACATCTGTGTTTTCCCTTGGCCTGCTTTCCCGGCCGCCTCTCCCGGCCAGAGGAGCAGAGGGAGAGGGTGACTCACCCCGGCGCTCAGAGCTCGCTTTGTTTGGCTCCAGCCTTCCCTGATCCTCTCTGAAAGGGCTGTGCTGATCCCCCCGTGCCGCCTGGGCCGGGGGATCACCATCCGGAGAAGGCAGCGTGCTCATCACAGCAGCAGTCTCCGGGCTATCTTTGCCTTCCTCCTATCCCTCCCTCTTTAATTGCCTTTTAATTGCCCGCACTTTGCTGCTGCCGTGCTCTTAATGCCTGTCCCGGTGCGCCATCCCTGGCATGATGTGCACGCCTCTGGATGGATGGGGAGCGGATCCCTGGGGCCTCTGGCTGATCCTGCAGCTCCTGGCTCCGCTGCGGTCTCTTTGTTTGGTTATAAACAATGACCTAAAACGAGAGCTCCGGCCGATCCTTCCCCGCTGCTGCTGGGCGGGGGCCAGGGCCGTGTCCTGACACGGGGCTTGCACGGCACGGCAGGACACGTCCGTGAGTCTACGTGCGGTGTGTGGCTGTCCTGCTGGCCCGTTTGGGGACAGCAGCAGCGTCCCCCTGTGCCTTTAACCCCGTGGCTTCCTCCGCACGTGGGTTTAGGTGGGACCCCCGCCGCGGGTCAGGAAGCTCAGGTCGTGCTGGAGCCTTGAGTCGCGTTTGGGAGGGCTCAGAGCACACGGATGTGGGGCAGGAAGCGAGCGAGGCACGGTTCGTATGTGACAGGATTCACCGGGCTGGGTCCTCAGCCAGCAGCGGGAACGAGAGGCAGGAAGAGACGCTCTTTTCCGAGGTCACCTGGGGGACAAGTGGATGGATGTACCCACACACGTATCCATCCATCCCCGTCTCATCCTGTAATTCCTGTCCTCTATGAAAGGAGCAGTTGGGAACCTTTGTGCTCGTGTTGGCACAGAACCAGATGGCTCTTACGGGGAAGAATTACCCCTGTGCTTAAAATTTCTCTACATTCAAATTCCTTGTCAGCCGGAAACTCCCTGCTCAGCTGGCGCATTTCCTTTGTCTTTCTCTGCTTCCCTTTTCCATTCATAGCAGAAGGAAATAGCACTCCCTTCAGCCAGGCTGCAACGGGGCTGCACCCATGCTCGGCTTCTTTGACACCTACACCGTATGCACATCTGGACGTGTCCAGATGTGGCTGGACAGGAGTGCTGTCAGCCTTCAGACCCACATGTCCTTTGCTGTTTCATGCACCTGTCCCTGCCCTCTCCAGGGAGATAATGTAGGGGGAAAGCCCAGAACGTGCTGAAAAGCCGGGTGTGGGTTCCCTGTGCTCTGGGAGGGTGGCAGGGCACAGCCGCCGTTCTGTCCCGTACCAGCAGATGTCCCCATGGCCGAGGTGTTCCCAGCGCTGCACGGCCCCGCTCCCAGAATGAGCCACAGCCTGAACCACCCCCGCCCCACGCCGTGCCCCGTGCTGTCCTGCCCTCACTGACAGCCTCAGCCGTGTCCCTGTCCCCCTGCCAGGTCTGTGTGCTCTCTCCATCAACCACGCCAACTCCTACTTGGCTTATCCCGGCAGCGCGACCAGCGGAGAGATCGTGCTTTACGACGGAAATACTTTGGTAAGTGCGAAGCTCAGCCTTTGGATACCGGCAGGGGCTGAAAACAAACAGAGCCACAGCAAAGCCAACGGGGCCCTTGGGAAGGATGAATAAATACGCTCCACCGAGCTGCAGTGCAAGGGAATTGCCTGGGAGGCACATCTGGACGGAGCCCCCTTGCTCGGAGCAGACAGCTCTGAGATCAGGACGTGCATGTCCCAGCACAGGATATTCAGGGAAATGTGACCCACTGCCCTGCAGCCCAAGGGCCACTGCCAGGCTGACACTGGAGTGGCTGTGGGAGCGTCAGCAGCGTATCCCACGGGAATGATGGGATCAGCATGGGCCGGGGGGGTTGGAGCTGCTCCAGGCACAGCGCAGGACCTGGAGCAGCTGCTTTGCCACACCGTGGGCTGGAAGGGATGCCAGACCCAAAGTCACAGAGAGGGCAAAGTGTCCAAAGTCCCCTTAGGAAATCTGTCCCTGGCTGGATGCAGGGTCATGATTATCTGCTGTTTATGCCCGGGCTTTGGGTTACATAAGGCTGGTGACTCTGTACATGCAGTGAGAGCTGAGGATCTGCAGCAGGGGAGGAGCAGAGCACAGGGAAAAGGCTGCTGCTGCAAGAGGTGCTGCAAGGGCTGGGGCTCCCCACAGGTACCAGGGTGGTGTCACTGCAGCAGGACTTTCTGTGCAGCACAGAGAATTGCAGGGAAGCCAGCTCTCATCCTGACAAAGAGGGGCCAAGCTTTGGAGAGGGTGCAGACACCATCCTGAACTCTGGAGAGGCAGGGAGCTGAGGTTCTCTGCCCCTGAGGTGAGCTTTCGTAATCTCTGTGGCCATAATAGGTGGGGAGTGAACTCAGGGCAGGGCAGAGATAAACTGCTGATGATGTTGAAGAGATACCATCAGCACAAGATGATCCTGTGAATCCATATCAGCAGGTGTGGGTAGGGTGCCAGGCAGGAACGCCCTGCTCTCACACAGTCCCAGGAGCAGCGTGTCCCTTGCACTCACATTCCCTTGTGCCCTACAGAAAACAGCTTGCACCATTCCTGCCCATGATGGGCCTCTGGCCGCTCTCGCCTTCAACTCCACCGGCTCCAAGTTGGCCAGTGCTTCTGAAAAAGTGAGTGAGTGTGGCTGCAAGTACCCTCCCTCTGCCCAGGGCTGCATCAGCACCCCTGAGCTGCCCCTTCTTAAACACAGCCAGCACACAAGGGCTGCTGACTCCTCAGTGTATCGGGATCAGACTGAGCCCAGCTGGCAAACAGGAGGAGCCTTTGCACGTCCTGAGTTTCCTGGGTGTGTCAGGGAAAGGGCTCCTTGGCCTACTCCTATGTGATATTTCCATTCGCATTTTTTGCAGGGCACAGTCATTCGTGTATTTTCCATTCCTGGGGGGCAAAAACTCTATGAATTCCGGCGAGGGATGAAAAGGTCAGTTCATTCTTCTGGCAGTGACAAGTACACAGAGGGTTCCCAGAGCCAAAATGTAAACACAGGGACACAGGGCAACGTCAGATCCTGGTGGCTTTGGCATCTTTTGCAGAAGGAAAACAAGAGCAAACGTATCAGCTTGAAATGTCACTGTGCCAGGCTGTGCCCAGCTCATTGATTCCCTTCAGTGTGTCACAGAGCAGGGTGATGGCAGGGAACAGATGTGGAGTCACTCATTTACTCTGTCCTTTCTTTTTTTTTTTTTACTTGAAATAATGAAATCCCCAAAATTGTCAGAGACATCATTCCTGCTGAACCTGTGCAGGAGATGCTCTTTGTATCCCACTGTTCAGCACTTTGGATATCCTCCCTGGTCTCTGCAGCACCAGAAGCTGCAATGAGGCTGGCACAGATGTTCCCTCCACAGGCAGCTCTGTGAGCAAGGACATTTCCACCTCTCTGGCTCGAGGCTACCCCCAGCCCTGCTGAGCAAAGGGATTAGGGAAATGCTCATCAGTGAGCCCACAGGCTCAGCAGCAGCTGTGCAGGGTGATCCTCACCATGGATGGGTCTCCTTCCTGCCCATCCACTCCTCTGTGAGCCAAACCCAGCGGTTCCCCTTGCATGATTGCTGTGGAAGTGACCAGTCCTGTCCTTGCTCGGCTCTAGGTATGTGAACATCGGCTCCCTGGTGTTCAGCATGGACTCCCAGTTCCTCTGTGCTTCCAGCAACACAGAGACCGTGCACATCTTCAAACTGGAGCATCTCACAGACAGGTGAGGGATTAGCCTGGCTTAACCTGCCTGCCCCGGGGCTGTCTCTGCTTCAGAGGTCTGTGTTTACACAGCTGCTCTCCATGTCCTCACCATGTACTCTCCCATGAGCAATACCAGCTGCAAACTGTCTTTGTGTCCTGAGGGACTCACTCCTTGGAAAAGGCACACACTGCACCCCTGCTGTCAGGATCTCCAGGCCTCTCTGACTTTATTAGGTGCCACTGTCCCCTGCCTTCTGCAGCCAGGCTGGTGCACAATGTACAGGTGCTCCAAAAAACCCCTCGCCCATGTGAGATCAGGTCTGTTCCTGATGTTTTGTCACGCTGATCACGGTAACCCCATTGATGCTCCTTTGTGACCCACTCAGCCGGCCAGAGGAGCCTCCAACCTGGAGTGGTTACATGGGGAAGATGTTCCAGGCTGCTACCAACTACCTCCCTGCCCAGGTGTCGGGCATGATGAGCCAGGACCGAGCCTTTGCCACCGTCCGGCTGAACATCTCCGGGCAGAGGAACATCTGTGCCCTGTCCACGTATGTGCTGACCCTGCTGACCTCTGCCCCTGGGCCAGGCCAGCCTTATCTCATCCCCCTGCCTGCAGAGCACGTGGTGTGGGTGCTGCTGTGTCTGTGTGTGGGAGGTGTTTGGCCTCAGGATGTTTCTCCCACCAGGATTCAGAAGCTGCCTCGGCTGTTGGTGACGACGTCAGATGGACATCTCTACATCTACAACCTGGACCCGCAGGATGGAGGGGAGTGTGTCTTAATTAAAAACCACAGGTAGCTCTGCCTCCACTCACATCTCATACAGAGGCTGGTCTTCTAAAAAATGAAGGGAAGTCTCACCTGGCAGCACAAAATGGAGCTGTAGGAGCAAGAAAGTTAGAACTGAGTTTGTGATTGGAGCTTTGCCTGATCTGACAGACATGGCTGGGAAGCACATCAGCAGGCAGGGACACAGGGCTTCTTGCAGGAGAAACCAGAGACATCTCAGATGCCATGGCAGCTGTGGGACATCCCAGCTTAGACTGGGCAGGCTGTGCTTAAGGAGATGCCCCCAGCAGCAGAGCTCTGACCATCGTGGTGGCAGGAGAGCAGAGCACCTTCTCCAGACTGGAGTGGGTGCTGGAGAGCTGACTGGAGGTAGGATGGTGTGGAGTGACACGGTGAGCTTCTGTTAACAAATGCCAGTGCCAAAGCAGAGGAATTTCTTCATGGTTGTTAAACATTGGAAGAGGCTGCTCAGGGAGGTGGTGGGGTCACCAATCTTGGAGTTGTTCAGGAATGGACATGGCCCTCAGTGCTCTGGTCTGGGTGACAAGCTGGTGGTAATCAGTCAAAGGTTGGGCTTGATGAACTCAGAAGTCTTTTCCAACCAAAATCATTGTGGGATTCTGTGAAAACAGAGCCTCCCCCGCCACCGTTCAGTCCATATGCAAATCCCATTAAGCACGTAACCCCCCCGCACACATCTGGGCTGCTTGGCTCCAGATGTGAAGCCTTTGGGGTGGGGTGAGATGTAACATGTGCTCCAGGCCGGGAGGTGGCTGCCAGCCAGGAAAGTGCCAGCAGCCTTTGGAAAAGCCACAAAACAAAAGCACTTCAAAGCTGCGCTGTCCAGCGCGCGCCGCCCGCAGCCCCCAGCCTTGTCATGTGGGCTCCTCTGAGCATCTGAGGGCTGAAAAGGGCCCTTGGGTCATGAGTTACATTACATCATAGGATATCTCTGCTCAAACTCTGTCCTAAACTAGCCAGGGCTGCTTTTCCCATCTAGTCTGCTCCTGTTGGAAGCCCTTCGGAGCCCCCTCTGTGATTAGAAACACTGTTTGCCTTTGTAACCTAAAGCTTTTGTGGTCAATCTGTTCCCTTCTGTTCCCATGCCAGCATTGTCCTCCAGCCGAAGTGGTACTTTCCCTATCTCCTTCTTCACCCCCTGCTTTCCTCGTGGAGCACAATGTTCCCCTGTCCACAGCACTGCTGGGGCTGCTGCATGCCGTGATGGGGATGGGTGATGTGCTTCGAGGAGATGTGGATGCATGGGCTTGTCTTGGCTGGAGCTGGGGAGGAATAGCTGGGATCAGAACTAACTCTTCTCCCCTCTCTTGATCTGTACAATTAGCCTGCTCGGCTCAGGAAAGATGGAGGAGAACAAAGAAAACGACCTTCAGCCTCCAGTACCTCAATCTTATGCAGCAACTGTAGCCAGACAAAGTACAGTGCCTTCAACTTCGACCATGCCAGGTAAGTACAACATCTGCCCCTCCTCAGGCAGAAGCCACAAAACCACCTGGGGCAAAGTGGAAAGTGTCCCACATTCCAAGGGTTCACCCAGGATGTGCGTGTGCATGTGATGACATGTGCACTGCACACTGGGGCAGAAGGACTTTGGAGCTCACCTGGTTCATCCTCTGCCACAAAAACAGGGCACGAATTTTCTGCTCTGCTTGCTGTGCCAGCTCTGCTCCCTGTGCCGAGCTCTGCCACAGAACAGGCCTAAGGCAGAGGAGGAACCACTCTCTGGCAGACAGCAGCTGCTGCCAGGTGTTTTCCAGGAGTTGTAACCATGGGTGTAGAAGTCAGGGTTCACTGTTTTTGTGATGAGATTGCCTCAGAGTCTCTGAAGCTGGTGCACCTTGCACTAAACTGCTGCAGTAAAAGACTGGGTGACTATCTCACTATATTCCCAAGTGTAAGGTCCACATACAAATGCAGATCTTACTCTGAAATTGGTGCTTGGGTTCATGGCAGGAGGAGGAAAGCTGCTGCCACAGGAGCTGACTGTGTAGTTCATCCATAATCCATCGTGTCCATGGAGACACCTTCCTCTTCCTCAGTCCACGAAGCCAGAGGAAGCAGCTCAGTGCTAAATGGGTGCTAACAGTGTCTGTTCCTTGTGTGCAGCCTCCTCCCATCCCTTCCTGCAGTGACACTTTGTGTTTTCCCCTGGCCAGGTTACTCAGAGGACGGCGGAGCCCTGCGGGGGGAGGTGATCCCAGAGCACGAGTTTGCAACTGGACCAGTCTGTCTGGACGATGAGAATGAGTTTCCTCCTGTGAGCATTCGGGACCCCTAAACCTGCAGTGCAGCCCTCATGCTGAGAAGGAAGTAGTAGCCTTCTCCCAGAAGAGATTCCATTGCCCCCTCCTTGTCCCAGCTCGCTGTGAAGACTAAAATAACTGAATGGGTTCTAGGGACAGTGCCAGGAAAAGGACAGCCCCACTAAAAAGCAGCTGGGGATGGGGCAAAAATGATCAAACCCAAGCAGAGATAGATCTGAACAAACTTGCTGAATGGTGTTCAGATCCAGACCTAACCTTTGTGCCTTGAGCAGACTTCTAATATTATCAGGAATAGTTTCAGTTGGAACGATTTAGAAATAAAAACTTAATACCCTGTTGCATTTTCAGTCAGTTGTGTTAGTTCATGGAATGCAACTGGAACATACCTGAACCTCACCAGTCTCTTAATTTCCAAGGTAACTGAGAAGGAAACTTCTTTTCCAAGTACAAAGATGAAAGGAATAACAGAGTTTTAAACCATTTTATGATTTTTATGTGGCACTTTCTCAGTTACCATTGGAAGGAGCTAGTGGATTTTTTCAATCTAACTTCAGCCTGGCAATGTCTTTCTGGCTCCTATTCCGCACTCATTAATTAAGTATCTAACCCCTAATTGGACAAATGTTGGTCTGTGCTATGATCTGGTTGTAATCAGTGGTGTCTTCATAGCAGTAATGCAGCAGAATATTGTAATGGATTTCAGGTTGCAGCCTTGGCAGGCTTTTGGAATTCCTTACTTCATTTTTACATATCCTGCCGTTGGAGCTTTGCCTGAAAAGGAGGAAGTACAAACCTTATCCCAGGATTCGTTCCATGTGCTGAGCTGACCTCTGTGAGGCACCTTCCTCTGAGCTGAGGCAAAGTGTTACTTAGATAAAAGGAGGCTGGCTCATGACTCCCTTTGAGCCAGCACCACCTAAACCCAGCTCAACTCACACAACCCTGAGGTTATTCCTTTCCTTACCTGCAACATTCCCTGCTGCAAACCAGGAGCAGGAATTTCCCACTTGTCCAACTCCATTACTCAAGAAGGATATTTAAAATGTCTCCCTCTGTGTGCCCACAGAGAAGGTGATGGCCCAGGCCCCTGGAAGGAGCAGCAGGGACAGAGAGAAATCCTTTGTTTCCTTCTGCTAAACCTGCTCTTGAACTCGTGGCTTGGGGACAAGCAAATGCCAGCACGCAGGAATCACGCTGCTCCTGAATGAGGCTTCCTGCTGGGACTGTGCTGGATGAAAGCAGCCCCAAACCCCTGCTGTACCACAGCAGGTGCTTTATGGAATGAACTTTGATCCCTCCAAATCCTGTCATTAACCTGACAGAGCAGTGACATGTGTATTGTTAGGGAGGAGGTGGTGTGGGAAGGGAAGGTGCTTTTCCAAAAATACTCCCTGATAAGGAGCAAATGGAGCTTCCAGATAAAGCCCCCGCTCTGGGTTTGGGGTTTGCCCCTGGCAGTGGGAGCACTCAGGATGTTTGGATGCTCTGGATTTCACTGAACTTGGCTGTTTTCTCAGCACTTGAGCTCTCCAGTCTCAGTGAAGGGGGTTTCAGGCATCGGTCACTCCTGTTCAGAGAAGGAGGGAGAGAAAACCTGACCTTATCCAACAAAAATGTTTTGACAGCATTCAGCTTTGCGGAAACATGGGAAGGGTTTTGTTTGTTTTCCAGTGTGCAACAAAAAGACTTTTAAAAACCTCAAAACTTGTGACAAAATGGAATATTCACCCGCAGCCCACGGTATGGCTTTGAACTCAGACATGGTTCTGGAGAAACAGCAGTGCTCAAACCCCACAGTTTCTCCCCATTTTGAAACCTCTTGTCTTCCCTTGACCTCAAGCAAGACTTCAGAGGCTCAGCTCTTAAAGACTGAGGAAAACCAGCTTCAGCCTGACATAAAATCTGTCAAGCACTGCCTGTTCATTAAGTAGAAGGAGGGACAGATCGGAGAGGAGATGAGGAGCCCAAGGAGGACTCGTAAAAAGTGGCCTCACAAGAGGGAACGTGGATGTTGCTGCTGCTGGTGCCAGGATTGCAGAAGGAGGTTAAACCAGTTCAGACATTCCTGCGTGGATGGGGTGGATTAAGCACTCCCAAGTCACTGCTGAGCTTGGGCAGGGAGGACTCAGGTGTTACTGAGGGGGACAGGGGGCTGAAGCCATGGGAGGCATGCTGGGTGTGCAGGGAGGAGGCTGCAGAGCCCTCACCCTGCAGGATCAGAAGGTTTTACAGGGTGGGAAGATCAAACCCAGCTCTGGCTGCAAAACTGTGGTGATTTGGGCCGTTCTCTGGTCACCTGCCTGAGCAGCCACCCCTGTTCTGTGGGTGTAGCAGGGAGTGAGGTTTCCAGTGATGCTGGGAGCTGCTGGGATGTGCTTTGGGCCAGGCAGGGCACTGCAGTTCTGGGGTAGTGCTGTGAGGTTTGGCAAAAGGAATCCTGCAGGATTCTGCAAGCAGCACTGCCTGTGTGCAGCTAGGAGGGATGATTTCTTCCAGCAGATTGGTCAGTGCTTTCCAGGCATAGGTGATCCATCCTGCATTTGGCTGCAGGGCCCAGAGGTGAAGGTTTTATCAGGAGAGCCATTTCATTAAGTCAAGCGAGACTGCAATCAGCTCTTCAAAGGCAGCTTCCCCTCCCTAATACTCCATCACTCTTAAAAAACATCTTTTTGCCATCGGTTTTTGGCTGCACCAAAACAGTTTGGGCAGTTTCCTGTGCTGCCAAAGGATGCTGCTGCCTCTAGGATGGAAAAAAATCCAGGAGGATCCCCAACAGGACAGAAATCAGTGCCCTGTCATGGGGTCCACACAGCCCTCTGCTGCTCCAGACCACAGATCTTGATACAAGAATCCAGGCTGCAGATTCATCTCTGGCTCTCTGGAACCAGTACTGGCCCAGATTCCTCCGGGCTGTTTGCTGAGTGGTGTTTCCCTCATTCTGTTGCATGGATATGGACACTTAATTATTTTAAGTGATTATTTTTTAACAGCTGGCTGGTAGCAGAGGAAAGACCACAGATTTTCCAGTGAGGCTCTACTTGTAATTATGTTTCATAGGGAATGAGGGAGTTTGGCAGAACCTGGCTCCTGCCCTTGTAGCTCAGACTGGCATTTTGGGCAGCTGGGGCTTGCAGGATTAAGCCCAGTTTATCAGTACATTAGCTGAGGTCCCTTGGGAATTGTGCCATCCAGTGTCAATGCTTGTGCCTGGAAACCTGGCCAGTGATGGTCCTGCAGCTCGTGGAGAGACAGACCTGGGAGCTGGAACTGGCAGAGACCCTCAGCAGCAGGAGCTGTGGGTTCACATCCCTTCCAGGTCACATCTGGCAAGGCTGGAGCTGGGACAGATCTGCCCAGGGCTGCCCAGGCCTCATCCAGGAGCAGGGACACTTTGCGTAGCTGATGGGAGGTGAATCAGGGTCCTGCTGCTGCCTGCTCTTCTCTGCTCCTGCTTTACTCTGTCACTCAGAGGCTTTGCTGGTGTTTAGGCTTTCCCTCCCTTAATCCTGTCTAACATGTTGGAGTTTAACCCTGGGATCCATCCAGAGACCCCAGAGTGACACAGGCATGCCCAGCACAAGCCTTTCCCTCCAGCCACGCCAGAGCTGAGCTTTTTTGGGAGCCCTCAGTGAAGCAAATGCACTCCCCAAAGCCTGGCTCTGCTCAGCCCAGTGCCAGCCAGAGGCCAGACACCCTTATCACTGAGCCAGATGGTTCCTGTTCCCAGGACTGTAAATTTGGGGAGGGGGAGAGCAAATAAACAAACCTCTCACCAATCTGCCTTTGAATGGAAAGTAAAACACTGCGGGACATCCCTCCCCCTGCTCCTCCCCAGTGCGTAAAACCAACTGGAAACGCTCCCTGGTGCTGGGAAAAGTAAGGCCCTTCTGTTTTGATTTTGGTAGATAATCTTGTGCCGTGGAGGTCAGCCGGGCAAGGCGAAGAGGTCATGAGGAGAAGCAAAACATCCACGCTTAGCACAGCTGCTGGGAGGTGCTTTGGAAAAGCCAGGAGTTTCGAAGAACAGATCTGTGAGTCCCCAGGATGAGAAAGAAAAAAATATATATATCAATTAAGGTGGGCCACACTTTTTCCTCTGTGTAAGTGAACACCTGGCCCTGTTAGCCCCTGTTTTAATTTGTGTCTGGGTGGGGTGTCAATGTACTGTATGCACAAGGCTCTATTTAACAAACTATGTTAGAACCACAGTGTAAATGCTAATTTAATCAGATTTGTATGTAACCAGAATTTTATATACCCATTTGTCCCTTTTCTAATTTATGCTGTTTTATGTGTATAAATGTACTTATAGGAAGAGATATTAAACTTATGTCTTTGTACAGTATATACAGACTATTTTAACCCAGGCAAAGTATTTTTGCAGTGATATTAGAGAAGATGCCATTTGCTATGTTGAAAGACAGAATAAAGTCACAGTCTGTCCCTGGCAGCTCCTGCTGTTCTTTTCGGGGCCCTAAAGGTGTCAGTCTGGATTAAGTTTGGGGAGTGGGAGGGGTTTTGGGGGCTGGGGTGAGGGCAGCACACCTGGCTAAGTCCACACAAGTCCTCTTATGGCCAAAGAAAGATCTGGGTGTGTAAATCAGGATCCAGAATGGTTTCAGAGCACCCTCACTCAGCTGCTGAGAAATCCCAGTGGTTTCTCAGGTTTCAGCTGCACCTTCATTTCTGCCTTTGCTGCTCCCCAGGCCTTTGCACCTGCCCAGAAATGCCCCACAAGAGCTGTTTCCCTCCATCTGCGCCTGCCTTGGGATCAGCAGGAGCAGCTCCTCTGCCTGGAGCCCTGATCTGCTGAGACACCCCAGGGCAGGGCCCTCTCCCTGAGCTCCCCAAACCCCACAGTTACACCTTTCCTCTTTACTGCAGAGCTGGTGGGGAACAGCACCAGTTTTCCCCCTGCCACCTTCAGGGAACAGCCTTTCCCAAACCTTGGATGTCACAGCACAGTCCCTGAGCTCCACCGTGTCAGGACAGGCGGAGTGTCCTTCCCACGTGGATGGCAGAGTGTCCTTCCCACGTGGATGGCTGCCCTCAGGGACAGCCCAGGACCCCCTTTCTTCCTTCTTTCCACAGGCAGCTGGGTCTTGCCATGACCGTGCTAATGAAGCTCAGCAGGCAGCTGCTGGGGCAGGTGCTCCATTCCCACAGCACTCCCCTCGTGCCAGCCAGGAATTTTCTCTCTGCAGCCACCAAACTTCCAGGGCCTCTGCAGCAGAAGGGCTGATTGCCCAGAGGCTGTGAGCCCCATCCTCCCCTGCCTTGTGCTCCCACCAGCTGCTCCTCTATGGTTTCTTTTTAGAGGAAAAGCAAGCAAATTTCCCAGAGGAATTCCCTCTCAAAGCTAGCTCTGACAGAAGGCAGTTTTAATCCAAGAGCCGTCTCTTTCCCAGATAAAGAGCCCTATAAAAAGCCTTCCACATGCCCAGGGCCCAAAGGACCCTCTGTGTGCTCACCCAACTCACCTCCCTCTTCCCAGCACAGAGCAAAGGGAACCACAGCCTCCCTCCCTCTCCATGGCCACCTCCAGGAGTTCACAGACACCACACTTGGGAAAGGAGCAGCCTGAGCAATTATTTGCTTAAAGACAAAGCCGTGGTGTTCTCTTTTCCACGTGGGGATCCCATGAGGATCCCAAAGCTCCGTGTGCCCCATGGCACCGGCAGCCCACGTGCTGCACGTTGCAGCAGGGAATTGCAGCTGGATCCTGGGAATAATCTGCAACCGAGACATTGTCTGCTGCAATGTCCTGCAGAGCTTGGGCATAAGCCCTGCTGATGGCAGGCAGCACTGCCTGGTACTCCCTGGATGCCACATCCAGAGGCTCCTGCTCCTGGATGTCACGGTCCAGGTTGAAGATGAGGGGTGGTTGGTGCCGCTGCGCCGGCCCAGTGCTGCCATCACAGGCCGTGGCCCCTCCTAGGGAGGAAATGGGAGAAAAACCCCCGAGTCACAGAGGTCCAGGGATCACCTCTGTATTCCTCACCCACCCAGGATGGCCCATCCCACCCCATCCCAGCTCTTATTCCAAGAGCGTTTCTGAGACCACCCCCAGGCTGCAGCATCATCCTGCAGACACAGGTCGGCACATCCTTGGCTCTGCTCTTGGTTGAATTAACCTGAGTTGGTTTTCACCTGCATCTGCAGGGGTCTAAGAATTCCAGGAGTCTCTTCCCAGACTTTTCAGCCTCTGTAGGGATGCAGTACCTGTGGTGTAGAATGCCTTGTACTGAGCCAGCCTCAGCGCCTCGATCTCACCGACCTTCCCGGCTGCGCCGCTGTTGGGGTGCAGCAGAACCTGCAGGAAGGACAGAATAATCCCTGTCAGCCCATGGCAGGGAAAACCTGCTCCATGAAATCCACTTCCTCCCCAGATCACATCCCACCCCTGAACACATCCACAGATCTCATTCAGGCTCTGCACTCTGAGCAAGCAGCTGAGCTGTGATTGCTGAAGGGTGGGATGACGGCAAAAGGGCCCCAGGAAACACCAACATCTCCCTTGGGCTTTCCTGGCCCTGCAGGACCCTCTGAATTTACCTCTCAGTTCTATGGTAAGGAAGGGATCACAAAGGCTCTGGGGTTTTCAGCAGAGCAGGGCAGGTTATCATCAAGAATGGTTTGGGTTTGAAGGGACCTCAAAGACCATCCAGTCCAACCCTCTGCTGTGGGCACGGACACCTTCCACTATTCCAAGTTGCTCCAAGCTCCATCCTGGCCTTGGACATTTCCAGGGATGGGGCAACCACAGTGGGACAACCTGTGCCAGGGCCTCACCACCCTTAAAATTAAGAATTTCTTCCTAACATCCAATCTAATCTCCCATCTTTTACTCTAAAACCATTCCCCCTTGTCCTATCACTGTGTGCCCGTGTCATTTGGGAGCCAGCGTGGTCTCAGGTGCTCTGTGTCACCTCCCTGGGTGCTCACAGCCCAGCCAGCAGTGGGGACATCCAAGGGAGCTGAGCCCCAGGCTGGAGCCAGCAGCCAGCCACGAGCTGAGGGTGAGCTCATGCGAGGCAGAGGGGAAGGTGAGGTGCTGGAA
Organism: Brachypodius melanocephalos; assembly: GCA_013398615.1. NCBI lineage: Eukaryota > Metazoa > Chordata > Aves > Passeriformes > Pycnonotidae > Brachypodius > Brachypodius melanocephalos. The sequence continues at coordinate 2,326,074 of VZSR01001755.1, forward strand.
CATCACTCCCACATCCCTGCCGTGCGTCTGACTCACCCCGCTGTGCGAGGGCTCCCTTCCCTGACAACAGCCAGGGAACGGGGTGAGCAGCAAGGCAAGGAGGGAAGGGTGGGTCCAATCTCTCCCTTTTGGTATTTAGGACACTTGATCCACACAGGACGGCTGCTCTGGCACTGGGGAGTGAGGAGACAAGTGAGCTGGAGGCTCCAGCGGCTCCTCTCTCCGATAACATCTGCCGTGGAGCCAATGCCTTCACTGAGGCATGAGTCACTTGAGGTTTCCTCCCTGGGATTTGAGTTTAAAAGTGATTCAAGAAATTTCCACTGTGCTAAAAATTAGAAACATCTGCTGGAGTTGTAGGCAGCTGCAGTGCCAAGTTTAGTAACAGCACTCACAGCTGATGAGAGCAGCAGTGCCTGAGCAGGTGCCCGGCACTGAGCCCTGCCCCTCAGGGAGCATTCCAGGCACTCTGGGCACCCTGAGGTGTCCATCCCACACTGCCAGGGATCCCAGGCACCCTGAGATATCCATGCCATGCTGCCTGGCACAGAGAATTCCAGGCACCCAGAGATGTCCATCACACGTTGTCCAGAATGGAGCAACAATGGGCACCCCAAGATATCCATCCCACACTGCCTGGAAGAGCATTCCAGGCACC
>VZSR01001755.1:2335243-2356267 GCA_013398615.1 Brachypodius melanocephalos
CCGGGGCAGGGGGGGCACGGTGCCACCAGCTTTGGGTGTTAATGAGCGGCCGAGCGGTTCCTGTCATCAGGAGCAAGACATCCTCATTAGGGAGGCTGCTCGGGGACACTGAGAGGATTTGGGCTTCTTAACGAGCGAGGATTTGCGGTTTAATTAGTCACGGCCCCACCGCTTCAGCCCTGCAGCTGGGGGAGGCGGCAGGGTGGGCACCCAGCTGGGTGGGCACTGCAGCCTGGGACCCCAGTGCCCACGCTGGGACCACTCCCCATCCACAGAGCAATGGGAACATCGAGGGCAGGGGACATGGAGGGCAGGGATATCGAGGGCAGGGGACAAACACAGGTCCCGCCCCCTCCTCCAGGTGCAGTCCCCAGTGTCACCCCCAGCCCGCTGTCCTGCTGTACCTGTGAACCACAGCAGCGTGCTGCCCCTGCCCAGGCTGTCAGCGAGCTCCTTTATCCGTCCCACCAGCGCATCCATCTCGCCCAGGGAGGCTCCGTAGATGCCCCTGCCCGGGGCGGGGGGCAGCGGGGGGTTCAGAGGGACGTGCATATGGGCCAGGGCCAGGTACAGGAAGAAGGGACGTCCACTGTCACTGCACAGGGAACAAAGGGAGAGTGTTCAGCCTCCAGGGGAAGGCAGTGGCAGGAGGTCATTGGGGTGGTGGCACCGCTGAGCCTGGGCACACAAACCGGCGGCCCTTCCACCCCTGCCTCTGCCGCAGCTCCCAGGGGCAAAAACACCCCGGCTGCAAACCCTCCAGGCAGCCCTCTCCTTACAGGGAGGGGGCTTGGCTGAGCTGAGCCACTTGCCCCTGCTCCTGCTTAAATCTCTCCCCACTGTGCCCCTGCTGCCAACTGGGATGGATTTGCCCCTTCCTCCATCTCCATCTCCAAACACCCCACGCTGGTGCACCCACACACCTCCTTCTCCTCCCTCAGGGGGCCCATTTTGGCCCTTTATCCCCCTCCCCAGCAGGTGCCCGGCCTCGCTGGTGCTGTGGGCAGAGGATGGGTCACACAGGGCACCCACAGCCCGCTGGGCACGGCCTGGGCAGTGCCCACAGCCCCGCACAGGGAGCGCGGCGAGCGCTGCCCCGCCGCCTGCTCGCCCCTAAATCATCACAGGACACGTCCTGTTTGCTTGTTTACAGCTATATTTATCTGCTCCAACGAGGCCTGCTCTTCCTCAGGGACCTCGGAGGGGAAGGGTGGGATGGCCAGCGATGGGGAGGGGCCGGATCCCGGGGACGTGTCCCCGCCGGCGCACGCCCCCGGCTCCGGCCGCCCCACCGCTGCCTCCTGGAAGCTCTCGTGGCCCTTCCAACGTGGATTTCGGCATTTCCTTCCTCTGCCCGTCACCCACCTGCGGTGGAAAATGAGTAAACCCCATCCTGCCCGGAGCTGCTGCATCTCCCCATGGCCCCGTGAAGGGCTCTGTCCCCCTGGCACCCTGCCTGTCCCTGCAGGACTTGGGGGAGAGGAGAGCTCGTGTGCCCCTCGCAAAGTGCACTTTGAGACCTCTACCCATGGGATGCCAGAGCCCCTGGAGCAGGGAAAGCTGCTCCCCCTGGCTCTCATCCCACCTGGGAGCACCACTCCAGCATCCAGAGGGGCTGGTGGCTGTGATGCTCAGCTGAACATCCCTCTCATCTGCCACACGGACACCTCGGAATTGTCCCGGAGATCCAGCAAACGTTTAATCAATAACTGAAGACAGGAGTCCCTGACTTTTGCTCCCACGCTCGCTTGTGCTCGAGCAGTGCCACATCTCACTGTCACAAATTGCTGAACCTTGACTGGTTAAAAAAAACCACTGGGATGGCAAATCCGGTGTTCTTTTGTTGCCCTGTAATGAATGAGTCAGGCAGGGGAAAACTGGAATAAGCCATCAAAGAGAAGGGGAGAAAAGGTAGGCACCTGCTTAATCCTGTTCTCCATGAACGCAGATAACCCCAAAACACTGCTGGGAGTTTAAAGCTTTTTCCTATTAACGCTGAGCTTACACACTTGGTTTCACAGCCACAGAGTATCCTGGCAGCCCTGAGAGCTGGGGGTTTGGCAGGAGAAGGGGTTGCTGCTGCCCCACAGCCCCCAGCCTGGGTACCCTCAGCATCCTAAACATGGCCAAGCCACCCCACGGTACCCAAAGGGATAAACGACAGGTCTTGCGCAACAAAACAGCGCCCAGCTTTATAAAGAGCCATTTCCCCATGTGCTGCTCCCTGCCCAGCCCTTCGTTGACCTCTGTTACACAAACCTTACCCCAAGGAGCCGCCTTCCCCGGGCCTGCGTTATCCCGGGATGCAGGCAGGGGATGGGCTCAGACAGGGCTGCCCGGCAGCTCTTCCTCTCCTCACTCGGCAGGGAGGAATTTTGCAAAGTCACAGCTCGTAATCCGCCAATAATGGGGATTAAAATCACACAACCCGTCAGCAGGGCTCGGGGGCGTCATCCGGAGGAGCCGCTTTGCTCCTTGGGGACAAACACACCCGGGCACCTCCTGTGCCGTGAGGCTGGGGGAGGCAGATCCTGGAGCGCAGCGATCTGAGAGTGCTTTATCCTCAAAATGGATCCAATCTCACACCGGGGCGTGTTCAAACACCTCCGGGTGCTGTTCTGGTCCCACCCTGAGCACCATTGTTCACAGCCCCTGCCAGCACTTCATACCCACGGAGGAACGTCCACCACCCCATTGCCACCTTATCCACAGGGATGCAGGACAGACCATGGCAGGGTTTCCTCCCTCCCATCCCCACTGGCCTTGACATCAGGCACACTCCCCCCAGGAAGGAGGCACAGCCCCTCTCAAAGGCTTTGACTTTCCTCAAAAATGCTGGGTTTAAAAACACTCGACCCCTTTAGAGGACACCAGAAGAGCCTCAAAGCCTCCAGCAGGAAGCCAAGCCATGGACATCCCAAATCTGAACCACGGGGCAGCCCCCATCTCCCCTAGCATAACACCAGCACCATGCAAAGGAGCCTTGCAGTGACCCAGGAGCTCTCCTAGCTAATGGGACACCCCGGGGACAGTGGGTGACTCTCACCTGGCCCTCTGGATGAACCGTGCTGCCTCCTCCACGTAGCGCCTGGCCAGGCTGCCGAGCTCCACGGGCTGCTGGACGATGGTGGTGTTTTCAAAGAGAGGCAGGGCAACCTCTGTGTAACAGTCCTTCCTCACCACCCTGCTGGGAAGAGCCACCCCAGGCTTGTCACCAGAGCAGGCACAGAGCCTGGCTGCTCTCCTGGCCTCCAGAAAGCCCAGGAAAGGGGGACAGAGGGATGAGTGACAATGTCCCCATGGCACCGGGTGCTCCCAGCCTTCATCCTACAGGGGGAAACTGGGTGCACAGAGCATGAGGGGAGGTGACCACAGCCACAGGGCTGGGGACACTGCTGCAAACACCCACACCCCCATGCCAGCCCCATGCCAGCCCCGTGCCCGTACCTGGCAGCGGTGCCGTGCCGCGGGCAGGGCGGGCAGGGTGGCAGGTTGTACCCAGGGCTGTCCGTGCAGCCCATGTCGTGGCTGTAGGGGATCCCAAAGTAGAAGTCGAAGCCTGAGAGGCGAGTGAGGGGTCAGAGGGGTCGAGGCGGCCACAGGACCCCCAGCTGTCCCCCCTGGCACAGCCCTTACCGCGGGAGTTGGGGTGATGGTGGCCGTGGTGTCCCAGGTGCCACTTGCCTGTGTAGAAGGCACAGAACAGCATTTCAGAGGTGACACAGCTCTGGCCACCAGCAGCCCTCACCCACGAGATGCCCGCAGTGCTGGGGGCTTTAATCAAGCTACAAGAAAGGCTCCTTGTTTGTGCTGGCCGCCATTCCAGAATGCCGTCTATTTTTGCAGAAAACCCAGAAAAAATGCATAAGGTATCTCACGCCTGTGCAAAGCGGCTGTTTCCAGCCTTAAAAGGCTCTTTCATGTGTTTGTACTCTGAGCAGACAGCTTCCTATCCCCTCCCTAACAGCCAGCTTCATCCCCTGACCTCCAGCACGCACTCGCTCCCACCTAACATGCTGATCCAAGAGGGAGAGCTGCAAAAATTGGGGGAGGGAAGAGAAAAACAGAGGGATTTTCTGCCAGCACAACAGCAGGAGCTGCAAGTGCAAAGGTCTTGTGCAAGCTGAGGGGGACCCAGAGTGACAGGAGGGTGCCCAAAGCCACCAGGCCAGCGGCACCACCCATGGTGCAGGATGGCAGAGCCGCAGAGCACAGCCCCGTGTGCCAAGGAACACCCAGCACATTCCTGGTGAGCTAAAGCCATGAGAGATTAGGTGGAGAAGCCTGGATTTCCGGCAGCACCATTGAGAAGGAAGATCTCAAGCTTGGCATTGCAAAATCCAAGGGAGATGTGTGAAATCTCTCTCACGTGATCCTTCAGGTTCTCCTTTCACTCGCCAGCCTTTCACCCAAGTATCTCCTCTGCAAGAGCACCTTTGTCACCCCTGTCATCTCCCCAGCTGCCCCCTGGCACTCTGGGCATTACCTATAGCCCCTGTGCTGTACCCAGCCTCCCTCAGGACCTCGGCCAGGGTGGTCTCGTTGAGGGGGAGGCCCCCAAGGGAGGTGATGGCGAAGTTGTGGGTGACCCCGTTGCGCAGCCCCAGGCGCCCCGTGAGCAGCGAGGCGCGGGACGGGGAGCACGTGGAGGCAGCGGAGTGGAAATCCACGAATCTGCAAAATGAAAAGATCCTTCAACTCACGAGACCCCGTGTGCTCTGACACTGCCCTGTCCCTCCCTGCTCCCCTGCACACTCCCTCTTTTGCTCTGGGGATGAAGGTGGGGAGTGGGAGATGAAGGTTCCGGCAGGGATGGATGGACCTGCCCCCAAGGCACCAGGCTCTGGCTGCCCTCCCCATGCACCCAAACCCACACCAATGAAATCCCTTCACCTGCCAGTCCCACAGGGCTGAATTCCCCTGTGCTGCAGGACAGAGCACCCAGGGATGCTGGGTGAGGGCAGGGAAGGGGGACAGACATTACCTTGTTCCTTCGGCAGCCAGCTGATCCAAATGTGGGGTCTCCTTTGTCTCTGCCCAGTTGGCACCCAGATCCCCCCAGCCCACATCATCAGCCAGGATGACGATGAAGTTGGGCTGCCTGCTCACCACACAGGGAGCCCAGAGCCCCACCAGCACCAGGGTGAGCACCAGCACCGCCCATGGGGACAGCGATGGGGTCCCCATGGTGCCACACGTCCCCACCTGCCCGCGTTGCAGCGCCGGGGGTCTTCCCCAACCCCCCCCTGCTGTGTCCCTGTGGATGCAGCTGAGCTCTGCACGGGCTCTGTCCCCTCCTCAGCTGGTCCCTTGGGACCGGACGGGGGCTGGGGTCTGGGTTTGCTCCCTTGGCTGCCGACCGAGCTGCGACACCTCCTCCGCCTTTCACACCCAGGCACAGCCGATATTCCCGAAATCGGCGCCAGCAAAGGTGTTATTCTTAGAAGTCAAAAAACACCCTTTGAAGTCACTGTCACCCTATTTATATCTTTCCTTCCTTCCTGGTAAATATCTAATTAGGCACCAAACCGAAGCGGTATTTTCCCCTCCAGGAGCGGGTTCGATCCGCCGCGGCGGCAGCTCCTCTCCCCTCACCGCAGCCACAGGGATGTTTGTGTCCAAAAACGGCTCCTTCTCTGCAGGCTGAGCCCCTCGGGGTGGAGAAGAAACTGCTGGGGCTCTCTCAGTCCATCCTGCACCTCGTTACATCATCTCCTGTGCAAGGGAAACAAAACAGTCAGGACGTGGGGAGCGCTCCTGCATCCCAGCCCAGGGCAAAACACCTTCTCCACCTTCACATTTTGCCTTTGAAGTTGTTCTGCTGCCTGGTGCACAAAGCTGGGAAGGACTGGGAATGCAGAGTGACCCTTTCCTGCACCCACTGCTCAGGCTGGGATGGTTTCCTGTGCTTCTGCCATCCCGTGCTGCTGCCATCCCATCCATCCCGTGCTCCCTCCTGCTTGCCAAGGGCTTTCTCCCAAGTGCTGCAGGGGGCACAGCCCCACGAGGGGGACACACAGGGTCCTGCCTTCATTTGTGACAACTGACAAGTGTCTGAAGCTCATTGTCCAAATTTAGCTCTGCTCCCCTGCCCCAGCGCTGGCAGAGCAGGGAGCACAGCCCAGCTGCCCCAGAGGTGAGGAGGCAGGAATCCATACAAACCCAGAAGGCAAAAAACCCGAGGAATACCCAGGATGAAGCCCGTCCCAGCTGCTTAGGGCAGGATTTGGCCTCCAGAGATGGAAAGGCTCAAGGACAAACCCTCCAAAGACCGATGGCAGACACGGAGCTGTGGCAGAGCTCCACGGAGCAGATGGAGCTGTGGAATACGATGTCTTGGACACAAAGTTAGGGCCAAAGGGGGATGAAGCTGCAGAGATCTGCCAAAATCCCTCTGGGTCCTGCACCAGGAGCTCTGCACTGGCTGTGGGGATCTGTGCCTGGCTTGGGGATGGCCAGGACCCAGCTGTCCCCAGTTGGTACCAGCAACCTGGCATGAGGGAGGCAGCTCCCAAGGGATGATCAACACAGCCAAGCAGGACAACATCCATTAACACAGAGAGGGAGAGTGAAGAAGGCAATACTGGGAAACAAAAGAGAAGAACAGGAAAGAAGCAGGCAGGAGAGGGAATACGATGAGCCCCATCTGTAGGCCAAGCAGTTTGTAGCTTGCAAAGTAAATTATTCCCAGGTTTTGCTGTTCACATCTTTAAAAGCTTTGGGCTGTCACTTGGATCAGCAGCTCCTGGGCTGTCAGCAGAACATTGCAGTGATCAGAGAAGTGGCTCCATTCATAATTCATAGCCCAGAGTGTTAATTTATAAAGCCTGGAGGCTCCTGGTTCATCAGCTGATGGGGGTGGGATGTGCTGGGTGGTAGGGCTGAGCTGTGGGAGGGGGCTCAGCCCTGCCCCAACAAGGCCCAGCAGCTCAGGTCCTGTTCTGCACCCTCCTGCATCCTCACAGCTCCAACAATTGAGATTAGGTCTCTGGACACGTTTGATGGCAGCTAAGTTGCTTTTACTTTCAAAACAAAAATTCCTTTGCAATTTCCTTGGATTTCTTCATGGATGGGGACTTGACAGGAGCAGCTCTGCTCGGGTCCAACACCCCCTGCTCAGGGGCTGGGCCAAGGACAGCACAGAACTGAGCCACCAACTTCACAGTGATCAGGGAGACCCCAGCCCATCCCAGCCCCATCCCAGCCCCATGTCTGGGACTCTCCACAACGGAGCAGGATATCACCCTCTGTTAGAATTGGGGCTCGTGGAAAAATAAAGCACCCAAAGTTGAGCTGAGCTCCTCAGGCAGGTGATTGATTTTCAGGTTTCTGGGAAGACACACCAGCTAATCCTGCCCTCTGGCACCTCTGCTGGCATCCAGCAGCTCCCAGCCCCTCCCAGGCTGAGCATGGTGTCTGTGCCAAATCCCAGCCTCTCCAAACATCCTCCCAGCAGCACCATCCCAGACCCAGTCCCACTCCTGAGGGACAGCTCTGCACCCCACAGCGTGCCCCAGGGACCCCCCAGCTGCACCTGCAGCCACACAGAAAAACCCAGCACACCTCAAAGCAGCCGAACCCACAAAGCTCTGTCCCTTCCAATTTACTCTGGGGAGGGATGCCAGGATGACACAGCTAACAAAAACAACCCAAACAATTTTCAAAGGACACTCTCTCCTCCCTAAATTACAGGGAAGGTCTTTCAGGGCTCAAATCCATGCATTAGCATCAGACAGAACCTCTTGATCCCTGATGCTCGGAGGCCGTTTGAAGGCGAGGAACACGGCCCGTGGAACATCCACATCCAGACCACATCCATGAGTGTGAGGCCATCCCTTGGCACCAACTTCTCTGCACTCTGAGCCCTCTCTGACCCTTTTCAGATCAAATTCTGGGCCGTGCACATCCCCCTGGAGGAGGTGGGATAAACCCCAGGATCTGCAGCACCTCTGTTCCCCTCCACCCAGAGCTGCCTGACCGACTTTCAGGTATTCCTGCAAAAAATCGAAATGACTCAGGAGAGATTCCCCAGGCTGCCTGTGGCAGGAACACTGCGGCACCTCGCCTTGTGCCAAGCAGGAAATACTGCACAGGTGGCTGGATGAGCTACCTGGGAGGAATCACTCCCAGCATCCAAGGCTTCCAGATAACTGGTGTTGGCAGCGTGCTCCTCAGCTGGACAGGGCACACCTGGGCGTCACAGCACGCACCTTGTACCAGGGGAGGACTGAACAAATAAATAACCTTGCCTTCTGCAAGCCAGGCAAGGCTGCTCACGGGAACCTGGAGAAGTCCAAACCAGACAAACCAGTTTAGAAAAGCCCCAAAGCCTCTCCAAGCAGGACACCCCCAGGCTGGCCCCGGTGTAGAGGAGGGGAGATGCCTCTCTGGGATGTCACCGCTGGCAGTGCCACCACAGAGGGGTCACCCGCACTGCTGGCAGCATCTGTCATGTATTTATTACACATTAACCAGAAAGATCACAAATCTTGGGGCCGCCATGATCATTTTCACATTTTTCACATTCTTTCACATTTCACGCCTGCCTGGAGAGCAAAGCAGTGGCTGGAGCCCAGAAAAACCTGCAGCCCTTTGAAGAACACCCAGCTGTGCTGAACTGCCCCCCTGCCAGCTTCCGGGGCTCACAGCCCACCCGGGATGTCCCAGCTCTGATCTCCAGCCCAAACCCACCCTGCTGAAAGTCCCAACAGGGTCCTCACCCCAGCCATGAGGAGCAGGGAGAAAAGGACACGGCAAAGGATGAGAAATTCAAACTTGAGTGGGTACCTGCTGTTATCCAGGACCACTCCAGGAGCTCCCAGGGTCACCCCTTGTGCCAGCTGGGGTCAGGGAAACTGAGGCAGGCAAGCAGAAGTGATGGTTCAGGCTGTGCTGACCCCACAGCTGCTGAGTGACGTGGGATGGGGACATATCCCTTTAGTGAGGCTCTTGGTGCTATGTCCATCCACAGCCTGGAGGGGATGGACGGCAGGGCAGACAGGATTTCAGGGGACAGAAAAATAAATCTACGTTTTGTTTGCAATGTCAGATTACAGAGGTTTTGATTTGAGCAGAGAAGGGCAGCAGGTACCAGGTGAGGAGTGCGCCCGTGGGGCAGAGGGGCAGGAGCTCTGTGTCTGCCCCTTTGGGCCTCCCCAGTGCTGGCATGTTTACCAGCAAAGCTCCATTCCCAGCACAGCCTCCCTGACAATGCTCTGAACACAGTCAGGACTTCATTCCAGGAAAAAGGTTTTCTACTGGAATAGTTTATACTAGTTCTCCTCACAGAATAAGCAGCACCGACAAAAACATACTTCTGCAGATTTACCAGGATTCCTGCCAGCTCCTGGGACAGGACAATGTTTTTCACCCATCTCTCTGCTGGGTCTTTCAGAGAAAACATTTCACATGCCGAGCAGGGCTGGGCAAACCCCAGCAGAATAAATGAACTGGAAGTCCCTGAGCCATCCGGCGGCTCGGCGCAGGGGCCCGCGCTCCCCTGCTCTTCCCAGCCCGCCCTGTTTTCCAGCTCCCGGCTGATTTATGCCCACAGACAGGACGCTTGCTCTGCTTCCCTGTGGATTACAGAGCCCTCAACCAAGCAGCCGTGCTCCCGGGCTGCTGGAGTTGCCGGGATGATGAAGAGGCACGTCCTGGTGCAAGCGCTGCCAGGCACGGGACGGAGCCACAATGGATGTGCCGGGGAAAAGGAGCCCGGCCAGGCACAGCCAAGCCAAGCAGCAGGGAAATCACCCCAAAGCGGGCAAACAATATGGGGAAAGAAAGTGTTTTACGGTGGAGCTGGGAAGAGAGGGTTGGAGATGCTGCAGCTGTCCTATCCCCGTCCCCCCACAGGGCCCCTGCAGCCTCCACTGCTCCCCAAAGCCTTATTGCTCTTGGAGAGCCCAGAGGAAAGGAATGGGAAGGTGAGGCAGAGACAGATGCAAAGTACTGACAAGAAATACCAAGGAGCAAAATCGCTTTGGGTTTTTCATGCCAAAGATATTTGCATTCTTATTTCTCCCCTGCAGGCACAAACCTCTTTTGTTGTCCCACAACCACTTGCACCGTCGCTAAGGGAAGAATTTCAGCACGGGGAGGGTGACCCATTCCCAAGGAAAAGCTTGTATAACGGGATATTGGCTCTTCGAGGCCAGAGGGGTGCTCACCCTTTATCTGCAGCCCTGAAAGGCAGGGCATGGATAAAGGACAAGCACCCCAAAGGTTCCCTCGGAGGAAAGGGTTTTCCTGTGGGGCAGGGAGACAGGAGGCTCTCAGGGCACACTCCCATGGCTGAGTACCCAGATTTCTGATGGATTTCTGATGGATTTCAGAAGGATTTCTGAAGGATTTCAGCTCGTTCAGGAGGGGACTGTGAGGAGTGAAGCTGCTGAAACCTCCCTGAGAGCACCAGCACTTTTTGGAGGCTGTTGGGCCAGCATTGCCAAGAGAAACCTGCAGCAGCTTTCCCAAAGTTCGACACCGAGCAAAAGCAACAATTTGCCTCATTTTGGGGAATCTGGAGAATTTTGCCCCAGCTACCTGCTGCCCTCAGCTGTGTGGTCCCACCAGCAATCCCATGAGACAAAGGAAGGGAAAGGCAGCAGAAAGGACTATGGCCAAACCAAACACTGCAGCCCTCGCAGTGCAGGAACATTTTAACCTGGGTGCTTTTTCTAGGGATATGAACCAGGATCAGCAGGTTCCACATTAACCCAGCACACTGTGGTGGGGTGCTGGGCCAGCACAGGGGGCAGAGCCCAGGAGAGCAGATGAGGAGAGGTGTGGCCACCCATCCACCCACTCTGACCCCTCTGCTGTTCCCCGCAGGCAGAAGTCACCGGCCCAAAAGCCAGAAGGAATGGTGCAAGGCTCCAAATCCTCCTGGCAGCCTCCATCTGTGCCCAGCACACGGAGAACAGGAGCAGGAGGCAGCAGCAGCAGCAGTGAGCTGAGGCTGCCAGAGCTCCAAGAGAGTTTGGACAATGCTCTCAAGGACAGTGTGGGATTTTTGGGGTGTCCCTGCAGGGCCAGGGGTTGGACCCAATGATCCCTGTGGGTCCCTCCTAGCTCAGGATGCTCTGTGATTTTAGGATGACTGAACCCCTGCTCCCTCCCTCCCCATCCCTGTAGGTGGTGAGTCGGTCTTTCCTGCTTTATTTGACTCACAAATCCCTACTCTTAAAGCTTCCTACATAAAGGACATGTTTTCCCTTAAAAATGCAACGAAGGGAGCTGGTTTCCCCTAGAAATCCAGCCAGTGGAAATGTTTTCCCCTCAGAATTCAACCAAGGGACATGTTTTTCCTTAAAAAATGCAAATAAGTGAGATGTTTTTCCCTAAAAATGCAACAAAAGGCATGTTTTTCCCTAAAAGTCCAGCTAAAGGAGATGATTTCCCCCAAAAAATACAGCTAAAGGAGACTTTTTCCCCCAAAAATGCAGCTGACAGAGACAGTTCCCCCTAAAATTTAACTGAGGGAGATGTTTTTTCCAAGGAATGCAACTAAAGGAGATGTTTTCCGTAAAAATACAACTAAGGGATGGGTTTTTTCCCTAAAAATGAAAAAGCAGCTTAGGGAGATGTTTTCCCCTAAAAACACAACCAAGAGAGATGGTTTCCCCTAAAAATTCAAGCAAAGAAAATGTTTGCCCTAAAAATGCAATCAAGAGAGATGTTTTCCACTAAAACCACAACCAGGAGAGATGGTTCCCCCTAAAAACTCAAGCAGAGAAAATGTTTGCCCTAAAAATGCAAGCAAGGGAGATGATTTCCCCTAAAACTGCAACAAAAGGAGACGGTTTTACCTAAAGATACAACTGAAGGAGGTGGTTTCCCCTAAAAACATAACCAAGAGAGATGTTTGTTTGTTTGTTTGTTTTTTCCTTAGAAATGCAACTAAAGGAGACGTTTTGTCCTGAAAAACACAAGTAAGGGGCGTATTACCCCTAACACCGCATCATGCGCAGCACCCACAGCTCAGAGGGGACAAGCACACTGTGCCACCCCCAGAACCAGCACCGGGGGGGCTCTCTCTGCATCCCACCGGCATCCCCTGCGAGCCCAGCCGGGGGATGCTCCAGGCACCGCATCCCGGGGATGCTCCATCACCGTATCCCGGGGATGCTCCTGACCGCGCTCCGGCGGGGTCAGCCCGGCACAGGTGCGGGCGGGGGGCTGCGGGAGCTGCGGGTCCGCCCCGCTCCGGCCGCTGCACCGCCCCTCCCGCACACGCGGTGCCGCCGCTGGGCGAGCCGGGCCCGGCGCCGCGCACATGGGCGCTGCGGAGCCGCCGGCGGAGACCGGCTCCAGCCGGTATAAAAGGGCTGCGAGCGAGCACCGAGCAGCAGCAGCCGCCGCCGCGGGCAGCGGGAGCAGCAGCGGCCGGAGGCCGGCGGGCAGCGGGGCCGCCTCCTCGCCGAGGGTCGCCCGCTCGCCCTCCCGGGCCATGGGCAGCCCCTGACCCCGCCGCAGCACCGGGTGAGTGGGGCTCCCGCCCGGGGATTCCGGGGGAGCTGGGTGTGGGGGAGGGCTTTGTTTCCCCGTTTTAATTTTTTTTTCACCCTCTCATTTGGGGCGCTTTTTAACGTTATTTTTCCTTTTTTTTTTTTTTTTTTTCCCCAGCGTTTTTCTTCCCCACCTCCCCTTGCCTGCATCCCTGTATTTTTAGCCCGCGGCCCCGGCGATGCAGGAATCAGGGCTGAAATGTTGGGAAAGTGATGCAGGGGAGGGGGGGCCACGCCGGGCCCCTGCGCTCCGGCTTCTTAATTTTCAATTTTTTTTTCCCCCGCCATCATTATTTCTTTTAATCTTTAAATGCACAAAACATACGCCCAGGTTTGCGGCTTCGCCGCGTTGTTTTTCCTTTCCTTATAATTTTTTTTTCTGTTCCCTAAGCGTGCTTCCTCCTGATCTGCTTTTTCCCTGTGTAGTGACACAGGAATTCATGGCAGCCCCGTGCCCTCTCTCGGGAGGGAATCTCCAGGCACTTCCCACAAACTTCGGGGGTCCCGCCCGTGCCCCTCGCCCTGCCCGGCTGCAGCAGAGCCCGGCGCGGGCGGCACCGCAGGGATGCAGGAGCCCACGCCTCGCTCCATCCCTGCCGGAGAGGATCCCGCACCCGCCATGCGGCACCGCAGGAAGGGCTGCGGGGCGTGGGGACACCCCCCTGCCCGGCTCGGGGACCCCTGGCGTGGGCTCGCAGCCCGGCCGAGCTCCCGCGGGGCCGCGGTGCCGGTGCCGCGCACTCGCCTGCTCCGCCGTGCGAAGTTCCCCGGTGGGCTGGGGCGGCGCGGCCGGGGCCGCCCGGGCTCCCCGCGCCGAGAACGTGGTGCCGAGGAGCCGAGTCTAAAATGGAGGAGGGAAATGCCTGGTGGCTGCCGGGGACGGCGGCGCAGGGGAGAGCGCACGCCCGAGCCGCAGGTCCGGGCGGGACAGGGCGGCACAAGGGGCGGCCGCCCTCGGCCACCGCTCGCTGCCCTGCCGGGGTGGCTGCGGAGACCCAGCGCCCGGGTGGACCCCGCGCAGGTGTGCGGGGGTGACACTGGCTCTGGCACCCTCCATGCGGGTGTGGCGGTGACCCCAGGAGTGTCGTCCCCCCCACCAGCGCACGTGCGGCGGTGACCCCGGCGGTGACCGTGGCACAGCGGAGCCCACTGCAGGTGTGGCAGGGAGCCCAGGACAGACCCCCAGTGCGGGTGATCCTGTCACTGTCCCCCCGCACAGGTGGGGTGGTGCAGTGGCCTCGGCTCAGTTCTCCCCCAGTGCAGGTGTGACAGTGACCCTGGCACTTGTCCCCCTGCACGGGTGTGGTGCTGACCGTGGCACAGTGGCCCCCCACGCAGTGAGCCCAGGGCTGTAACCCTAACATTGTCCCCTCATGTGTGTGTGGCGGTGTCCCCAGCACAGTGTCCTGCCCCTGACTATGACACTGGCACTGTCCCCCCGTGCAGCTGTGACAGTGCTGGGGTTCCATGGGGAGCCCCATGTGGGACCAAAGCCACCCCTGCACACCCACAGCCCCCGGGTGACACGGGGCAGGGCTGAGGACACCCCATGTCTTGTGGGGTGATCCCGTCCAGCCCTCCCTGCCCTGTGGGGTGGCAGCGGTGCCAAGGGCTGCAGGGGAGCTGGTGGAAGCTGGGGTGTACCCACCCCCCGTTTTGAGGTGTGGGCAGCCCTGAGCTGCCACTCTGGGACAGCCAGGCAGGGGAGGGTGTGTGCCCCAGGGGTTCCTGCGGCTCCACCAGCCCAGCCTGCGGTGGATCTTTCACGAACTGCATCCATCCGCCCCCGTGCACCAACAGACAGATGACAGCTCCCAGCTCCCGGGCTTGGCTGCTGGGAACAGCTCGCCCGAGTGCTGAGCCGAGAGTTTCTGGTGCTGGGCTCACAGGGCAGCAGCAGGAAGGAGCCCGCAGAGGGAGAAACATCAGCCCAACTCCTACACTTAATCACTCAGCAGAACAGGGTCTGGCTCACGGTGACTCTAGGGGTGCTACAGCTCTCAGGCTGTGCCTTTTCCAGCAAAATTCAGCTTAAACTGATGCCTGGCTCCCTCTCCCCTGTTTTTCCAGATCCAAAATGACAGTCAAAGCTGTAAAGATGCCGTGCACCTCTGCAAACGTTTATACTAAAGTGCCTGACGGAGGATGGGGCTGGACAGTCGCTTTTGCGTTCTTTGTTGTGGAAGCCCTGACATACGGCATCATAAAATCGTTTGGAGTCTTCTTTAACGACCTGATGGAAAGCTTTGACGAAACCAACAGCAGGATATCCTGGATAATATCCATATGTGTGTTTGTACAGACCTTCACAGGTAAGAGGAGCAGGAGCTCGGTGCAGGTGCAAGGGGCAGTGGTGCTGCTGACTCAGCATGCGAGGACCTGGCACCTGCGACTTTCGTGCCTCTAATGGCTCCATTATAAATTAAATCACAGCCATAAAGCTCAGAGGCTGCTCCTCAAATGCCAAGAAATGTCTATCTCAGCCTGGCAGTCCCTTTGAGCCCCAGTCTATGGGTGGTGCAGGGAGGGACATGGTCCGTGTCACTGAGCCTGACCCAGTTGTTCAGGTCTCATGAGCAAGGGGCAAAACCCAGAGTTTTCAAACCAAACACTGCAGTGAAAAGGATTAGAAATAACTTGAGCCTTGCTGAAATCTGGTGGTGTCCGGGCATGTGGCTGCAGATTTGTCCCAGGCTGCCACGTGCTCATCTTTAGGTCTGTTCTGGTGATTTTTTAGCACGCCCTAAATGCTGTGAGCAGTGCAGTGCTCCGAGGGTGGCTCCAGGGTGACGCTGTGCTGAGCAGGGAGGTGGCACCTTGCAGGGACCCGGGCAGGAGTATGAGGAGAGCCTCTTGCAGGAGATGGTGGCTGTGAAGTTGCTGAGGTGGGTGCTGACCACAGTTCTCTCCCTCTGCAGCTCCTCTGTCGACGGTCCTCAGCAACCGCTTCGGCCACCGCTTGGTGGTGATGGCCGGGGGGCTGCTGGTCAGCACGGGCATGGTCATCGCCTCCTTTGCCCGCAGCGTGGTGGACATGTATGTCACCATTGGCATCGTCTCTGGTGAGTCCCCGCCCTGTCCCCTGCCTGCCACACGCTGTGCTCTATCCTCTGCAAGCCAGGGGGCTTTGGCTCCCCGCACAGACATACGGGGTGTGCTTGATGCTGCTGCCCCTCCTGAGCTGATCCCACAGCAGTGATGGTCTGCAGGCTTGGCTTTGTGCTCTGTCCCACCCCAGGCACCACCCTGGACTCAGCCCTGTGCTCATACCAGTCGCTTCTGACGGACTGGGATCAAATCCTCTGATGCTCCCTCTCTCTGATTTCTTCTCCTGATATTTTTCCCCCTCGCCAGCCTGGCCTGGGTCTCCTGTTCATGTCCATGGCCAGGAGCTTGGCTTGCTTAGGGGAACAGTTGCTATAGGCTCAAATACTCTTAAGCAGATAAGGTCTCCGTTGACCTCAAAGTGGGGTCAAAGTGGACCCCACTGGCTGTTTGGGAGCAGGTTTGGGAGGCTGGGTCTTTTGGTTTGGGTTTTTACTCTCCTTTTTTCTTTTTCTTTCTTTTCCCCCCTCCAATTTACAGAAAAAAAATAACATTCTGGTTTCCCCAATGATTTTCTTCCAGGGTGACTTGCTGAGTTGGCCGAAATGATACTGTAATGACCACCGGGAAAGCCGACTTAACGTGTTCTTGCATCGGTGTTTCCCCCCTCCTTTACTTGTTGTTATGGCAATTTTTGGCATTTATTCACAGGCCTGGGATACTGCCTCTCCTTCCTCCCGACTGTCACCATTTTATCACAGTATTTTGAGAAAAGGCGCTCGCTGGTCACAGCGGTGGCATCCACAGGGGAATGTTTCGCCGTCTTCTCCTTCGCACCAGGTACGGCCGGCAGTGCCAGAGGTGCTGCCATCCTTTCCCCAAGCAAACAGCCAGAGTCAGTGCCCACAAGTGGTTGCCCACATGCCCGTGGCACTCGTGGCCGGCAGGCAGAGTGACAGGCAGTCCTTAGGGATGGGTGTGACACTGCCCGAGCCCCCCCAGTGCCATGTGCCAGCGCAGGACATGCCTGGCTGATACGCAGCCCGCCGGGCTCCCTATATAGATATGGCAGGCTAAAAATAAGCCCGAGAAACTTCAGCTATTTCAAACACACACACACTGCACAGAACTGCTCCTAAAGGTTACTGGGCTTGTGCTCAGCACGGGCTGCCAAAGTGCTCTGGCCTTTTGGGGACCTGTCCCCAGGCGTCACGGCCCTGTCACCGCCTGCCCTTGGAGGTTGATGTGGTGTGCTGTGCTCTGGGCTAATACCCACTGCAAAGCTGCTTTGGGTGCAAACGAAGACTGGTAATTAAGCAGTGACGTGCACCTTTGAGCAGAGCTAAGAGACTTCCTCTGCTAGCTGGTTTCAGGGTGGGGGCAGCTGAGAAGGGAAACCTCAAGCATTGCGTTTGCTGTCCTTCACTAAAAACAACATCCCCTTTGTCCCCAAACTTGCTGAGACCTCAAAATAGGCTACCTAGAGGGTGGGCATCTGCTAGCCAGGTGATAAACACAGCTTTTGGCTTCTGTCTACTGCAGCAGAGGGGAGGAAGGTTGATGCCAGGCCCCTGGGTAGGAGAGACCCCTGCTCAGCCTTTTCGAGAGGCGCCTGGAACCCTCCAGCGGTGAACCTCCAGTCCCTTCCCTGGCTGTAAATTGAATTCCTTGGTGTAACTACAGGCTTTTCCCAGTTACACTTTTCCTCTTCCCTCAGCAATCACGGCCCTGAAGGAGCAGATTGGCTGGAGGTACAGCATGCTTTGTGTCGGGTTGCTGCAGCTCGGCATCACCGCCTGCGGATCGCTGCTGCGCCCCATCGTCATCAGAGAGCAGCAAGAAGTGAAAGCACAGCCTCCAGAGGAGTCCACGGAGACAAAGTACATGCTTGAAAACGAGCAAACATGCACCTCAATAGAGTCCATAGACTCAGGAGTCGATATAACTACCTCACCCAGCAATGTGCCTGGAAAAACCAAAGCAGAGCCGAAAAGTGAAGAACCAAAGCAACACGGACAGAATCCCGTTGACAATAACAGCACCCCTCCAGAACCAAAAACCAAACTACTGGACTTCTCTGTGATGAGAGACTATAGCTTTATCTGTTATGCATTCTTTGGCCTGTTTGCAACCCTGGGCTTCTTCGCTCCCTCCCTGTACATCATCCCCCTGAGCCGCAGCCTCGGCATTGGCAAAGACCACTCTGCCTACATCCTGTCAGCCATGGCCATCGCCGAGGTGTTCGGGAGGATTTTTGCGGGCTGGGTTCTCAACAAGAAGCCCATCCGCAAGATCTACATCGAGCTCATCTGCGTCATCCTGCTGGCGGTAGCGTTGGTTGCCTTCCCTTTTGCCTCTGGATTCTGGGGCTTGATGATATGTAGCGTTTATTTCGGGTTCATGCTCGGCACGGTGGCGGGCACGCATATTCCCCTCCTGGCTGAAGACGACGTGGTTGGCATCGAGAGGATGTCCTCTGCAGCTGGAGTCTATGTCTTCATCCAGAGCTTAGCTGGGTTGGCTGGACCACCCCTTGCAGGTAAAACACCAGCTTGGGTCTCGGTTTTGTTTTGGAGGTGTTGGACAGCTGTTGGTGCCGGTCTCTGTCTAGGAGGTATTCTGGCAGCACTAATCACAGCACTCCCCTAAAAGCCCTGCAGCCACTATTGGGAGTCTCCCAGAGCCAGAGGACTGCAATGCAGCTCTGCAGAGTCCCACGGATGAGGCTCTGAGGAGCCTCAGAGGGAAGGGAAATGCTGCAGTGCTACCCTGATCCCGTTAGAAACCCAAACCTGGCACCACTTCAGGCACAAGCAGAGGCGAATCCCTCTCGCTGTGCCTGTGCCACGCACTGCAGAAAGGTGAAGGCTGGCAGAACAAACAGATGCCTGATGCATCTCGGGCTCAGCATCCCTGCG
This sequence comes from Brachypodius melanocephalos, assembly GCA_013398615.1. Taxonomy (NCBI): domain Eukaryota; kingdom Metazoa; phylum Chordata; class Aves; order Passeriformes; family Pycnonotidae; genus Brachypodius; species Brachypodius melanocephalos. The sequence continues at coordinate 2,353,713 of VZSR01001755.1, forward strand.
GTGCCCAGGGGCTTCTGACTCGCCTGGAGATGATCCTGTGTACCCCAGAACAACATGGGTTTGCTTTTTTAACGTGGCATCTGATTGTCCTGAGTTTTGGCTGCAGATAAAATGCAGATTAAAACCCTTCAGGAGGGCAGGGCAGGGGGGGAGTGGGGGGAGAGGGCTGTGGCTAACTTCTGTAAATGTTTTTTTTTTTTCTAGGTGTCTTAGTGGACACGACAAAGAACTACAGTTCAGCCTTCTACTCCTGTGCTGCTGGCATGGTCCTGGGGGCCCTGTTTCTGGCCCTGGTGAGACCGTGCAAAACTGGGCTGTGCCACCAACAGCAGCAGCAGCAGGTGGAGGAGAGCACGGCGGGGCCACCACCAGAACTCCCAGATGACTTTATAGACATGGATATTGGAAAAGCAGAAAATTCAGGAAAAGGCTCCGACAGCGTGGTATAAAAAACCCTGTTCCTTCTCCATCTCATGCACTCAGTGTAAGGCTGGGGGAAATGTCAGCTCTGCTCCACGTTTTAAAGCTCCATTCTAAAGGGAATGTGAAATTTTAAATGTGAACAGTTGCTATCAACAATTTTTTTTTTAAAAAATATTAGACAGTACTTTTTTAACCAACAATGGAAAGCTCCATAGAAAATACGGATAGTCACATAAAGAATAACTTCCGTCTAGCATGAAGATGTGATGCACACTTGCTTTCCTGATAACAAGCATAGGTAAAGATCCAACTGATCCCATAAATACTGACAACAGCAACAGCAGAAGCAGCCCAGCCTCTGACTGTCACCCATCCCCTACCACAAATTCCACACAGACCCAATGATACGAACTGGAGACGAGCATTTCATACACCACCAGTATCCAACTGAATCTTCTTCTGGAGGGATACAGACTCACCTTTTAGCTTGGAGGAGGAGGAGGCTAGGCTAGATAGCTGACAATTAGAAACCATTGCTAATGATCTTAACTTGAATGTCACAAATGCTGGGAAATCAAAGGCTCCATGTGTCTTTATGGCCAGTTATTACTGCACATATTTCATAAGATCATTTTTCTTCTCCCAGGTGGGATCCTTAAAACTGTTATTTGTTGATAGTCAGACCTGATGTACTGTTTCTAATTTAATTAGTATTTATTAATTTATTCTGAGATTGTTAAAGGAGGTTAGCTTAAATAACTGGAGAGGAAAAATGATCTTCTGCATAATGGAAAGCTGTCTTTTACATCAATCTCTTCAATGCCTATCTTGTATTGCTTGTGAAGTTGTTGGGAAAATTACTCTTGCAGCATAAAGTGTAGCTGTTTTTAATAGGTAAGTCTTAAGTAACCCAGTTATTTTAAAAGGAAAAAAAAAAGAAACAAAAATAATCAACTACAGATCCAGCATCTCTTTCCATGGAAAAAGGCTCAGCTGGTGCCCACGGCCCTGGCACGGCTGCCGGAACCAGCCCACCCCGCAGGGAGGATTTGGCCCAGGATGTCTTAATGTACCCGAAACCTTCGCTCACAGGTGCACAAGGAAATCTCTGCTGCAGCCCCAGCTGCCCGTGGCCCCCCAGGACCTTCCCCTGTCCCTCTGCTCCCCACCCCTGCCAGCCAGGGGGGGCCAGGCTGAGCTGCACCCCCTTCCCCAGCTCTCCCCTAAAAGTCAGCAAGGGGCTTCTTATTTTTTGCTGCTGACTTCAGTGAGAAATGAAGTGGAGCCTGTGCATGAAGGGAAGGCTGAAGGACAACATTTGAGCTGTTCATTCTGTCTTAATGGGAGAGATTCCTGCTCACGGTGACACGAGCTTGCTTACCCCACCTATATGCATCTTCTCGCCTCTAGGCAACTCAGGGGGACAAATCAAACAAGTCTGTTCTGGTTTGGGGGGAAAAGGAACCCCAGACCACCATTTCTGTGTACTTAAGTGGAAGTGGCATCATCCATTAACTGCTACACTGACCTGTCTGTGTTTTACCAGCCATAGAAACGTGGGACAATCCGTAAAAGAAAAAAAAAAAAGAACAACCTCTTTTTGGGAAGGTGCTTGATTTGTTTTCTTCTGTCTTAGATGTCCAAAAAAAATTAAGAAAAGGAAAAAGAGAAAAAAAAAAGAAGAAATAATAATAATAAAAAAAGAAACAGGCACTCTTGCAACCAAGTGGCTGGAGCAATTCATCCTCACTGCCCGGGACCTGCGGTCTCGTGTCCTTCCTCTGCCTCAGCACTTTATCACGGCCAGCAGAACCTCGCTGTGTTGCACCCAGGACTGGAAGATCCCTTACAGAGAACTAGAGTTGTGTGAATCAGTGATCAAGTGAACAAATAACCACGTTGCATTACGATGTACTCTTAATTTATTGTTAATTTATGATACTTCAAGCGTTTTGGTAAATGTTCTGTAGCCTATCCTTGTAAGGTTGTTGAAGTCTTTGTGATACGAGACCTCACTACAGCACTTTGCTATTACAACTGCTTGGAAGTGGAATCAGGCCTCCAGGTTTTGCGTGTGTGTGGAAGCTCCCTGTTCTGCAGATTTGCGAGGTTCTACTGTATTTAGTTTTGGG
>VZSR01001755.1:2363155-2398270 GCA_013398615.1 Brachypodius melanocephalos
GAGGGGACACACAGGATGGGGCCAGGCGGGACAGGGACACGCAAACAGGGACAGATGAGATGGGGACATACGGGATGGGACATATGGGATGTGGACACGCGGGACTGGGACACACGGGATGGGGACAAGCAGAGTGGGGACACGTGGGACAGGGAGACGCTGGGCGGGGACAGGCTGGACAGGGACACGCGGGCTGGGGACACGAGGACTGGGAGTGCTGGAGCGGTTTGTTCCAGTGTGAATTCACAGCAGGACCGCCGTTATTAATTTAAAATGTGTGCATGAGAGAGATGGAGCATATTTTATTAACCCAGCTCATTTAAAAGTTTTAAGAGACCTGAAGGAAAGCAGCAGCAAGGGAAGGAGAACTTTGAGGGCTTGGTAATGAGAGCCTTGCCCTTTCTGGAGGAGATTTTGGGTAGAATTTGCAAAATTGAGGGGAAAAGCATCGTGAGTGACACTGCACCATGACCACACGCTCAACCCTGAGCTGAAATCCTTCAGGGAGTTCCCTGCCTCCATGCATTTTCCTATGAAAACATTTTTTCCTGTGTTTTCCTCTATAACCAGAGGCATTCTGGGCTTACTGGTTTGCACAGGTGTCTCAGCAGCAGCATTTCCTCAACACACCCAACAGCTCCTTGGGGTTTTTAATAAACCCAAACAAATAAAAGCTCCAATATTTTCACTCATGTGATGCTTTTTGTGTTTGGAAGCTTTTACAAACACTGGTGAGGTTTGCTGGAGGACAGGGAAAGAGTTTAGCCCATGGTTCCTATAGCCATAGATTGATGCTCTATTTTTTCCCCTGATAATTTCATTACTTTCTCCAGCATTTCAAAGAGACGTAAACCGGGGAAAAGAGGGATCCTGGAATTCTCAGGAAGCCTTGCTAACGTGGTGATTGAGACTGAATTTCACACCTCCCCTTAGGCCTGCTGGACCCGAAGCTGCTGAGCAAGCACAGCTGCTATATTTAGTGTTCTGATGTTCCTGGAATCCATCCTGTGCTTGGATCATGGGACAGCAGCATGAACATGGATCATGGTCCTCACTCTGCCCCTCCAGCTCTTCAACAATGGTCTGGGTTGAAGCTTCAGACTCACACAGGGCTGAAATAGAAGTGGCTGCAGACAATAACCTGGGCATGTCAGCCAAGCAAAGATCTGTTTCTCCTACTAATACATCCAGCTCTGAAGTATTTTTCACAAACGTTGCATTAGGAGCTCTTCCCAAACAGCCTGGCACATAAGGATGGGGTGACATTCATGTCCCATGAACAGAAATCCCATCTGACCAGAAGATGGAGGAGACAACCAGCCTGTGCTAAGGAAATGTGAGATCCAAAGAGCTGTGGGAATGGGAAATCATGTTCAGTTTTTAGTTTAGTTTCAGAGGTTTTAGTTGTTCTTTTGCTTTACAGGAACTGTAAATATGTGGGGTTATGTCCCACACCACTGCCAAGAGCTATTTAAAGGAGGAGGAGTTATTTAAATGCAAACAAAAGAGTTATTTAAATAGGAGTTATAGGAGTAAGAGCTATTTAAAGGAGGAGGAGTTATTTAAATGCAAAGGTTTGTGAGTGTTACAAACGTGAAGATGGAGATGGGACGGGTGAAATCCTGACAAAAAGGGGCCTTGGAGAGTCCAGCCTTGAACCCCTCCTCAGCAAGAAGACAGTCTGGACTTTTGTTTCCTGGAAGGATCTGGGGTGCTGTGCACTACCACGCTCGCTCCACCCTGCCTTTATCAGGGAGCTGGGGCAGGTGTGGGGCAGAGGTGAGTTCACTGACAGTGCTGGGCCGGTCCCATCTGGGACTGACTCATCCTGGGACACCTTTCCAGGCTGAGGATTGCCCTCTGCAGGTGATTTTCTCTCCCTCCTGGTGCCCCAATGGGAATTTGCCAGCTCCCATCATTCCCATGCTGTTCGGGGAATCATCGATCTCCCCTGCCCGGAGAGCCAGGGCAGGAAGGGAATGTGCCAGGCTGTGTTCTCCTCTGCTCTCCTTCCTTCCTTGGCATCATCACAGGCATTTGTCCTGCTGCAAGCAAAGGAGATGGGGCAGGGAGATGAGCAGTGGAAGCCTGGCTCCAGAGGAATGGCTGGATGGATGCCAGGAGCTTTCATATTCCATCCCTGCTGCTGTGGAGAGGGGAGAACAACACTTTACCTTGCTAAGCATTTCAGAGAGGAGTTCCCTCTGGCAATTAATTTGAATCATAAATGTCTAAATGCTTTCCATATATCAAACCTTCCGGTTCAGCCAGCTGGAGTTGCTTTTCTAAAAGGATTAATCGTGGAATGGGCTGGGTTGGAAGGGACCTGGAAGCTCATCCAGTCCCACCTTCCACTATCCCAGGGTGCTCCAAGCCCCATCCAACCTGGCCTTGGACATTCCAGGGGCAGCCCCAGCTTCTCTGGGCACCTGTGGCAGGGCCTCCCCACACTCCCAGGGAAGGAATTCTTCTCAATATCCAATCTAAACTTGCTCTCTGTCAGTCTGAAGCCATTCCCCCTTTGTCCTGTCACTCCAGGCACTTGCAAATAATCTTTTTCCATTTCTCTTTCAGGCTCCCTCCAGGAACTGGAAGACCACAATTAGGTCCTTGCAGTGGTGTCAATCAGCTGAACAAGGAGACAGCCACAGCCCTGCTGCTTTTGCACATGCAAAAATGTTCTTTTTTTCCCAGTGACATCCCCAAAGAACACCAGAGATGACTCCTCATTGCTTCATTGCAGTGCAGTGAAAGCCAACTTTTCACTGGAAACAAGAGGGGGACTTAGGATTTGCCACATGCTGGCAAAAATATAGTGTTTAATAATATTTCACCTTGAGTATTGCAGAGGTGAGAGGAGCAGCAGCAGAAGGGTTTCCTGCTGTGGGAGAAGATGCAATACCATCAACAGGGAGGGACTGGAGTGGCTTCTGCTGCAGAGTCCCAGGCTGATGTCCCTTCCCCAGGCAGCTTGTGGAGCACAGCAGAGGATAAAATGAGAAAAATCCCCTTTTCTCCTCATGTTTTGTAAGTGGGCATGAGAGAGGGAAGGAGAGTGCATGGGTCGTCTGCAAGAACAAAAGAGGAAGTTTTCCCCTTAATTTTAGACAATTTTTCAGCAAATGCCAGACGTGATGTAAAAGGCTGATGCCGCTGAACCCTTGCTCAACTTGCCCCCCTGCAAATCCTGATGTTAATAATGCTGTGAAAAAATGCTGATTTCACTGAAGTTCTTTCCTTTGCTTCCCTTTTCTTCAGGGAAAATGGAGGCTACAGCAAGAAACAGTCATCAATTCACAGCTGCTCCCACCCTTAGACTCTGGATCAATACAAGAGAATCAGCTCACACAGAAAAAATGCAAAATAATCTGCCTAGGCCACCGCAGAAAGATCAGGATCACTGATAGATGCTGGCTTTTCTTCCAAAAAAAAGCTGAAAACAACAACCAGCCCCCAGGCACAGACTGGGGGTGCACAGAGGAGTTGAAGCTCACGTGGGGGTGGTGGTGGCACTGCAGGGACAGCCAGATGCAGGGAGTGCTGGAGGGGGGGTCACTCCCTGGAGGTGAGTTGTTCATGGCTGCTGTCATCCCCCAAACTTCACCGACAGGGAATATGGTCAGCTTGGAAACAGCCAGAGCCCCTGAGCAGCACAAAGGCTGTCTGGGGAAATGGGGATGTTACATGAGATGTCCTTGGCCTTTTTTCCACTCCTGCTTCCCCTCTGGAGCTGATGAAGAGGTGGCTTTTTGCTACGTCAGAGAAGTTGATTGTGTTCCAGGCTGCAGGCAGCAACAGAGAGGACAGCACAGCACCTGCAGCCTGGCTAGGAGCCACCCAAGGCTGGCTTGGTGCTGGATAGGACAGAGACTTGGACATCAGGCAGAGATTTGGGGCTCTAAGATGTTGCCTGTCAATGGGCAGAATCCTGGGAAGGGCATGAGCTCTTTTATACAGGCACAATCCACTATTGAATACCGGGAGTGGGAAAAACTCACTTTGGATACTGCTGGATGCACAGGATCTTGTGCTTCCTCCTGCTCTGCAAGTCCTAAATTAATAAAAACCAGTCTTCACTGATCAGCATCATCTTAGTGGGTCCCTACATTTCCAGCCATGCAGGCAGAGCAATGGGATTTACTCACGTCCTGGATCTGCTGACAAACACGGTCCTGCCTTCCCCTGCAGTGCTTTGGAGCCCTCCCTGCCCGAGGAGCAGCAAACACAGCCTGCTGCTCACAGCCTGGGAGTGCTCAGACTTTAAATATTAACTGCTTGGAGCTGCAAGCACCGTGGCAGCCTCAAATGCAGGTTTGTCAGATCCAGTGCTCAGCAATTAATCAAACTCTCGGCTCCCTGTGCAGAGCTGGGCAGGGGCAGGGACTGCTCTCCCCTCAATTCCTCATCTCCAAGTCATCTACTGCGTCTGCTGCACCCTGGCTCTGCCACGGAGCATTTCACAGCCTGCAGCAGGGCTCGCTTGGAAATTGCAGGAGCTGCTCATAGCAGTGGCAGTGAGCAAGAACCCCAGAGCCCAGAAAAACGCTGTTTGTGGGAGATGCACTCCAGCTGGAACCAATGTCCTGCCCCTCTAAATGAAAGCAGGGAAAGGCAATCCGAGAGCATCTGAACTTAGGCACAAATAAAACACTACTGCAGAGCCTTGTGGGATTCGATCCATCTGGGTCCTTCTGATCAATTTAATCAAGTAATTCCCATTTCACACACACTGACAACAGTTCAGCTGTGGAAAACACAAGTGGTCTGTACCAGGTGGAGGGGCCAGAAGTACCTCCCTGCCATCACCTGCTCCATTCTAGAGGGCAAACCCAGCAGGGTCTGTGCCAGAGCAGATTCCTGTCCCATTTCTAGCCAGATTCCCTACAGGATCTCTCTCCCGGCAGCCACTCCCCAGCACTTTGCCCTCCTCTGGTCACCTCTGCTTCCCGGAAGGAACAGACCAAGGTCGGCTCTGAACCCAGCTCCTGCTGCCAGGGGACAGCCAGGGACACTTTGGGCACAGCCCCAGGGCATTTTTAATCCCTCCTGTCAGTTATTGTGCAATCACTGAGTTACTTTAACAGGAAGGAAGAGGCTTGAACACCCAGCCTACATTCAGCACTGCAATGAGGTGTTTCAGTAAATCAAAAGTGTTGCAAACGTGAAGGAACTCCAGTTGTTCCTGGAAATAAATCCTGGAATGTGCTCTTTTTTCCCACTTCTGCTCTTCCCACTTCAGCCCCCAGCACATCAGTGTGGTGAGATGATCAGAGCCCAGGATGGCCCAACACCACTGATCCACTCCTAAGAATAAATTATTAGTTATTTATATGCTATTAATTATTTCATAGAATCATGGAATGGTTTGAGTCAGAAGGGACCTTAAAGCTCATCCAGTTCCAACCCCTGCCATGGGCAGGGACACCTTCCGCTAGAGCAGTTTGCTCAAGGCTTCAGTCCCCAAAAGCTTCAGCAGAAGCCCAGGCAAAAGCGATGCAATTACATTTATGATATCCAGATTATAAAACCCAACAAACATGACTTAAAATGAGCTTGAGATAGGTTTGGTTTAACTCCTCAGGCGGCATCTCAGGAAATAGGATGCAAAAAAAAAAAAAAAAAGAAAAAAAGGCTTAAAAACCCCCTGGATTTCAAAGCCAGAGGAACATCACAGTGTTCAGCTGGTGTGACTTTTCCAGAGTGAAGAAAGGATAGGCAAGACCTGGAATGCAAACTGCATGGGGCGAAGTTCCAGGGCATCTGGCAGGTTTTGGACTCGTTCCAGTGCTCAGAGGTGGCTCTGAGAGGATCCAGGCTCTGACCCACCCAGAACCTCATCCACACTGAAAATTCCTGCAGTTCCTGTGCTCCTGTAGCAGCCCCAGCACTAATGCTGAGTTCTATAAACAAGGATGACCTGGGCTGAGTATTTCCAGGGATTTAGTGTCCACAGCATTCCAGCCAAATCCAAGGGCTCCTGTGGAAAATGAAGCATTTCAGGCCTATAGAAACTGATGAGAAATCAATGTTTTGCTGCAAAATTCTGCGTCATATTGCAGCCAGTGAGCCTCTTCTCCATGAGACAGAGGCTGGCTTAGTCAAAGAGAGCTAAAAAAAAAAAAACCCAAATCAATTCTGTTGTATCAAGATCCATAATTCATAAAGGTTTGTCACGGAACACACCCGAGTGCCATCAATATTTTAAATATTGAGCACAAAACTGGCTGTCAAGTGCAAGCCAGCAATTTCCTGGTGCCTCCCTGCTGGGGACAAAGTCTTCAGGCAGAGCAGAACCTGGAGGAGCCTTTTGAGCAGAGTTTGTTTGACTCTGTTACGTATTTTATTTGAAACACAAGATGTGTTTGCAGGAGCAAACCAGCTGGGCTTTGCCAACCAACAAAGAGTCAGCTGGCTGCCTCTGCTCGTTTTTAAACAGAAAAAATGATTTCATCATATCAACATGAGGCTGTATATATGTTTATTCATCATCAGTAATTTTTGTACACAAGGCAAATATTAATAGCTGAAAGGCAACGCTTTTGGAGAGTATGTACAGAGCAATGTACAAGCAAGTCTAAGAGGTTTGAAATTATGAATCGATCTAACCATTTTATAAAAAAGAAGTGATGCTTTTTTCATCTAAGACCTCCCTTAGAAATAATTTATTGCCAATCTTAAACTAAAGCAAGGAGAGAAAAAAAAAATTTACAATAAAAAGTAGTCCCTGGAAAGTTTATAAAAAGTTAAACATATAAAATTGTAAGCCACAAACATTTATACAAAGCTAATACAAATCTTGGTTTTGTTAAAGATCTATGATGTTGTTATAAAATATATTTTTACATAAAGGCTTCACATAAGGTAAGCTCTCACTGCTACTGAAAGCGCAGGAAAGCGGTTTTAAATAGTCTGCAATTCAACTTATTTTCAAGTACAACGCAAAGAAATTGCAAAATGGCACTGTATTGCAATGCTGTGTAATTAAAAACTACATTAATGGTACCATCAGAGAGACAAGACCTGTAAAGTGAACTGGTGAACGATTTGCAGGGCAGGAGACCTCCCGAGGGTGTGGAACAGGAGTGGTGCTGGAAAAGGAACCTTCTGCAAGTGTCCTGGAAAAGGAACTGCCGGGGGGGTGAGGAACAGCTCAGGCTGGGGGCTGGGATCCACCAGGCAAACACCCACCCCATCACTCTGCTGGATAATGCTGAATTGAAAGCTACTCACAAACAAGCCCCCATAAACAGCCTTTGAGATCAACTTGACTTTTTTTTGGTTTTTTTTTTTTTTGGGTTTTTTTAAAGAACAGTTATTCTAGAAGAAAGCTGAAGTTTCACACAAACTGATGGCTTATGCTCCCACATACAATATATAGGAAAACAAAACCAGTAATGTTTTTAAAGCCCTGATAACAGCTACAGTTTTTAGGTATCAATCATCTCAGCTGAACACTCTGCAGCAGGGAACAGTCACTAAAACACCAATTTCACCTTCAAGTACAGCTTGTACAGGACAGTGGTTTATCTCCATACAGTCAGTGATCTTCAGAACACAGCTCACTCCAGCAAACAGAACTAAGGAATTTTGGGAAACTTGATTTTCTGGGACACTTCACTTTCTATCTGCTTTCCCACCTTCACTAGGAATACATCCCAACCTTGTACAACAGACTGGTTTCCATGAAGCTTCACTCTCACCAGCAAACTGTAATTCTGGTTGTTTCAGGACAAAACTCAGCCTGTTCAGAGCATCAACCCTTCAGCTCTTGTACCAGATTTATGTCCTGCTATAAACAAATGACAGTTAGAAACAAATCTAACAGGAAATACAACAGCTCAAGGTGTGCTTCATTCAGGGAGCTCATGAAGAGTGAGCCTGAAGATGGACAAGGGCATTAATTTGGGGGTTTTGGCTGTAGGATAACACAGGAACCATGTAAACAGGAACATCCAGGTGCATTGCCTCACCCCTCTCACAAACTGGAGTGGGAAACCCGAGTGATTTGACTCAGCTATTTCATTAAAACAATTCATTTCTGCCTGAGATTCATATAGTGCTTCATCTACCAGGGCTTACAAGTGACCCAGCATTGGGGTCCCCCTCGCTCTCTCACAGGCCCTGGGGTTCACAGGAGAGTGATCTGAAAGGATTAAGAACAGGGATTTTTGTGGTGGTTCTGGGGAGGAGCTGCTGAGGATTTCCCCACTTTAGCTAAGGCCAGAAGTGCCTTGGTGATCCTGGCTACATCCTTAGACTGACATCAGTTTCGAGGATCTTCAGTAAATGAACAGATTCTATTGACAAAAAAATTCATCAACACTTCACATAAATTAGTTTAGACAAATCCCTGGTACTCACCCTATCATCCACTACCAGTCTTTAGTCTTTTCTGCAATCATCTGGTCTGACACCCTCCAAAGCACCTACTGCAGACCTCTGCAAATCAACTGTTCTAATCAGAGGTAAGTCTCTGTTTTGAAAAGACACTTGTTCAGACAACTGTCAGCAAAGGAAAAACCAACCCAACTCCCCCTCCTGTTGAGAACCAAGGGTATGGATTTGTTTTCTGCTTTCCAAGACTGGACTTGGAGGCCACCAGAGGTTTGTGTCTGCTCATGGAGCATTTATAGCCCAAAGGGGAACTTCTGCTCCCATCACAGAGGACAGGTGTGTCCTTCTGTCCTGGAAGGAGCCTCGCCAGCCTTTCCTGAGGTCTCTGCTCCATATTCCTTCTTGAATTGCTCACATATAACCTGAACACACCAAACCAGAAATAATCCATTTCCAGTAGAGGCAAAATCTACATTAAATATCCCCATCCAAGATTCTATTAATCCTCCTGACATCAGTGCTGCATCCAGACTTCAGGATTATGTTTAGACCCTGCACTGTGACTTCTCCCAAGCTCTTTTCAGAATTCTTTCCTTCCCAAACAGTGCCTGATGGCCAGAATCACAGACTAACCTATGACTGACTATTCACTGGACAATATAAAAAAATAGAGGTCTTTCAAAGCACCTAACTAAATAAAAACACACTATTCCCCTTTTACTGCCAGGAGAACGAGGTACAGAGATGTTAATACAACTTACAATCACAGTAAGTAAAGGCTAAGTTCAGGAGACAGGCAGCTTTCCTATGTCCTGGCAGGGTCACTGCTCCCAGCAGTGACACCCCTCATGTCACCCCTGGCTCGTGGGATGAGAATAAAAATGGATTCAAGGATTGGCCACCAGCACGATCCACAGGAATTGGCCAATTCCATGGGGCAAAGTGGCAGCTGAACTGCCCACACCTCACTACAGCCTGGGGGAAACGTGCTAGGGACATTGATTTTGTATCACGATCTCACTCTCTTTTTGCAGTGTGCTGTGGGGTACATCAGGATTGCTTTAATTTCACTACTTTTCATTATTATTATTATCATTTCTTTTTTTAATCACATGGCAATGCTAACAACTCCCCGTAAGAAAACGAAACAAAACTGCAAAAGGACTTTGGGTAAAACAGTCACAAGCAGCACTCTGGAAGATGCTGTGCAACGTATTTAGCTCAAGTACACTTAGGATTGCTTAGACCCAACTGGAAAGTCTCAGAAAGAACCTCATCAGCTGAAGCACACTCTGCTGGGACATGGTCTTTCATTTTTTCAGAAGAAAACATTCATCTGCACGGTGTCAGCTACACAAGGCCTCTGCTGGGAATTCATAAGGCCACTGAAAATGCCAGAGGAGGACAGAACACAAGGAGGCACTTAGGTTAGGTTTGCAAGTCCTTCTCTCCATCACCAAATGCTCCTGACTCAGAGGAGGCACCCGGGAAGGAGGCAGGGAGTTCAAATAAACCAGTGCTAAGTTAAAGCGCTTCCAGAACAGGTGACCCTCAGGTAATATCTGCTACCTCCAGGGAACACCTGGTCAGTGAAGATAAAAAACCACAAGCTGAGCTTGCTCCCCCCTTCCCACACCAGAATGCCAAGAGGATTGATCAGAGTGCTCTGTGCTTTGCCATGGCTCCAGGATGTGCGGATGCCTCTGGAGCGAATCCGTGTACTGTGCCAACCACTAATCCCTCCTCGCTGGACTCAGCACTTCCTGATAGATATGTCTGAAACTCCTGATCTGAAGTATTTTTGAAGCATCTCCTATTCCAACCCAACGCCAGGATTTATACTCAAACAGGAAGTAAATTACAGCCAGGAACCTGTGCCTCAAAGAGATGATTCCAGCAAGGGATTTGATGGGATTTCTAACCAAAAATAGACCTGAGAAATCATAAGTCAGCTATGGTATCACAGTCTTTACAATGAAGTTAGATGTGAAAAGTTTCTCTCTCCCCCCTCTCGCCTTAAATTACTGCCACAGTCTAATAATTGCAACAATTTCATTGAAGTTTCGACTTGGAATTCTGCATTTTCTAGGATAACACATGTTCGTAAAAGGTCAAATTTACCACTTTACAGGTAACTTAGCCATAGGTCTGCTATAAAATTACAACTTGGGTCAACTTGAAGCTACACTGGAAGAGATTAAGCCTGAATTTCTGCAGAAATTGGCAATAATGTGTTCAGCAGCAGCTTTTAGCCACGTATCAAGAAGTCTGACAGGATCTGGATTTCGCTACTCCTGCTGTAAACTTCTAGTTAAAAAAAAAACAACACACAAGAGTTACTGAAATCAACCAGTCTTTTTGCACATCACTGTAACATCAGCTGCTTGAGGTTGTCGTGCAGGATGGTATCCTTGACATCACGGAAAACTAGCCGGATGTTCTCTGTGTTAATAGCAGTGGTGAAGTGGTGGTACAGGGGCTTCTGCTGCTGGTCCCGGCGTTTCGTGCGAAAACAATCCACCAGGAATTTCTGGACATCTGTTAAGCAGTGAGGATCCCCTTCAAACTCTGGGAAGTAGTCTTTGATGCTGACTTTCTGTACTTTTTCCTCGAGCAAGTCCGTCTTGTTTAAGAAGAGGATGATGGAGACGTTGCTGAACACCCGGTTGTTGACTATTGTTTCAAAAATGTTCAGGGACTCCGTGAGGCGGTTTGTCTGCCGGTCCTCCATGAGCACTTGGTCGAACTCGCTGGAGGACACGAGGAACAATATGGATGTGACGCTGTCGAAGCACTCGAACCATCGCTTCCGTTCCGACCTCTGCCCACCCACATCGACCATCTTGAAAGGGACATTTTTGATCTCAAAGTCGTACTCGTGAATCCCTTTGGTGGGCCTTCGTGCCAGCAGGATGTCTTGCTGTGAGGGAAGGTAATCCTACAAAAATAAGGAGAGTTTTTTGATTAGGATGTGATCATGCGTCTGATCATGTGATCATGATCACTGTGTTGAGCTGCAGTGGACAGAGCAGCTTGCACAGGAACAGGACAAGGTTTTCCATAAAGATATGGATGTGGATTTCCATGCTAACATTGGAGCTTTTGGGAAAGAGCTGGAGCCCAAAGCAGGAAACACACCCAATATAAAATAAGAATATGCACCCCCAAGAACTTCGCCTTTCCCTGTGCCACGTGACAAGGATCCATAACCAACCTGGGAGGTGAACCAGCAATTCCTCATGCCAGTTCCCCTCATTCTGGATCACTTCCTTCATTCTCTTCCCACAATGCTGGCTGCCAACATTACAATGCAGCAAATAGGTTCTAATAGAGCTTTCTCAAACCAGTAACTATGGGATATCCCATGCCAGCTGTGGGCTCTCCATTCCCCCCACGCTCTCCTGCAAAGTGCATGACTGCTTCCAGAAACAAACCAGCTGCTGCACCAAGTAACTTTAAAGCAATCAATTATGCCTGAAAACGAAAACCTAAGCAACTTCCTGTGTTTGTGCCATGCATCTTTGCATCCTGCTGTATCAGTGCACACTGGTGAGCTCACACTGCCTGACTTTGCCCAAAATTTACTGTGCATGAGCAGAACAGGGGAAGAAACTGAGAGCTAGGGACAGCAGTGCCTTTCCAGCCTGGGGGGAACAGACAGCTGTATCCTGAAGTTCTCCAGCCCACCTTTCCCCAGAATTTAAGAGGCATTCAAGAGACTTTTTTTTTTTTTTTAAAATTGTTACATGAACATCATCAATGGATGCAGATGCTCCATGAAGAGGAATTCTTATTAGTCAGCTTTGACAGCATGAAACTCAACGCTCAGATTGGGGATTTTTTCATTCCTAGAATTACACTTTTGTCTACGGTCCAAATCTTTTTGTTATCTGCAAAGTGCATCTCTACCACACAGCTGCCTGTGCTGGACTTTTAAAAAACCTTGTTGTTCACTTGTTATGGAAACTCTTCCTCACATTTTCCCAGCATTTCTCAGCATTTCAGAGAGTGCAATTTAGGGTTTGGAATTTCAGTCTCTTCTTAAAAAATGAGTGATCTATGATCTTCCTTTGACAGTGCCAGTTCCCACACTGGGAGCTTTTATAAAGATGTGTAAGACCATGGTTCAGAAAGTCTGATTCAACCAGTCAAGCTGGGTGGGGGAACAAGCACACAGCACCATGGCTATTTGAGAACTTTCATCCCAAGTTAAAGGCAGCTGGGCAAGTTCAAACCACAAGAATAAAATCTAAAAATCATGAAGTGAGTGCAACATTCCAAAAACTCTAGGACACTTTGCTTTGCCCTATAAGTTCCAAAGTGAAACTAGAGAGAGAGGGCTTTGTCTGAACTCCGGGTTCCTTTTCCTGAGCTGCCCATGACTAAGGCACTGATTTTTATCGTGGCACGAATTACAAATCAGCTCTGAAGCACAGGTTCCCCACCCTGCAGCCTTTGCTGCTGCATTGTTACACATCCAAACCCCACAGCAGCAAAATCTGGAGGAGAAGAGAACTGCTAAAGCAGCACCAAGTTCCCTCCAAACTGACCAGAAGAGGTGCTGCCACCCCCGTGTCTGATTAATGAATGACTTTAAAGGGTGATAAGACTTTTCTCTTTGTTAAATGTATCTTGGGTCTTTTCTACTGAAATTATAGAGAAGAAAACAGTCAGCAAAAGCAGTGCAGGGACTGTATGAAATGTCACTGGGCACACATGAAGGGATTTTGAGCAAAGCTGACTGTCAACAAGTAGGCAAGAGCGTCACAAGTTCCACACTCGTTCCAGCTTCCAAATGGGAATGCGTATTCTTTTGTTTTTCAGGAAGTTAGCCTCAACTTCTCAGAACAAAACCAAAAAGTCTTAGAAAGCTCAGGAGTGACTGAAGTTATTAAATTACGTAAACAAATAAAACCAACTAATATAATAGGCAAATCCACATGCACCTTCAATATTGAAACAAGGGCACAAAGCAAACTCTCCAGGGAGTTGGCCTGTAATGTTTATTCAGTAAAGCTTTTAAGAACAAGGAGCTTATCCCCCAGAATTCCTGACAAATTCCCTCTATGAGTACCATTACTCATCGAAAATTCCTTCCACACTTGCAGCCACAAAGAGAATCCTTTCGAGTGCTTTCTAATTCTACAGGCACAGAAGACCTACAGTGGAACTGGGTATCTCCAGGGTCCCTTCCAACCCAAACCATTCCATGTTTTATCCTGGATATTGGCTACAGTGATCCAACAGGCAGCAAATGAGGGCTCTGTGAGTTCAGTGCTGCTATCCAGCCACCATCTGGCTCCAGGAAACCAAACAAGACAACTCCCAGGAACTCTCCCAGTATTTTAGTTATCTTTTTGAAGGACAATCATGTTTTCTCCCTCGTGTCCAGATCCTTGGAACACAGGCAGCTTGCTGCTTTCTCAGTGCTGATCCTGTTCTCCATGTCTGCAGACTGCAGCAGCAGTGAGTATTTTCTTTGGGTGGCACTGAGTATTATTTTCCAAGTTTTTTCAATGTTTTGCCATTGTCAGCAAATGTTTTTTTCCCTCAAGCATCCCCACATTGATACTGATTTGGAACATGTGCTTTCTTCCTGATTTTCCTATCTTCTTTCCTCAAATTCACTCCAGTCTGCTTCTTCTACAGGAGTTCCTTTGGTTATCAGTAGCTCTTTTGGCTATCACATCACTGTTTGCCTAGTTCAAATTAGTTTAAGGCATGACTAAGATCCAATCACAAGGTGGAAAGCCAAGTCTCTCTGTGAGGTATTTTGGATACATACAGTCTGCACTGGCAGTTGAAATAGCAACACACAGTTGCAAGGAATCCAGGAGATCCCACGCATGTCTGCCTGTCAGATACTCTTATTTTGCTGATCTGATTAAATCTGAACACTAAGTTCTTTTCCCTCTGTGCTGTTATCAGCTCCTTTTTGGCAAGAGGCACGTGAATTGCAGATCTATGTGTTTATAAGCAATTTAGTTGCAAGTCAGCCCAGTTGCATCAGATAAGAACAAATACTTTTATTTACAGCTTGGGGAAACAATCGCTAGACAATCTTGCATCTAGATAAGAAAAAACCAGAAGAACCTATCAGGTCTTTCACTACCAAAACTGAACTAGTGCTTTTTTTTCCTCAAAGATTTAACATTTCCACAACAGCAGATCCTGATGAGTCCTTCTGATTCTCAACACCATTTGGTCCAACTTGAAGCCAGAAAAGCTGTAATTCACAGCACTCCCACAGCAACATCAGACCTACAGTAAATGTGTTTATGTACAAAATTATTAAAAAACCCAACCACTGACTAAGTTTCACACTTTAATCAAAAAATGGACCAGAGTTTCTCCATGAAGAATTTTGAAATAGAGCTGCAAAACTTTATCCAATATTGTTGGGGAAAAATCCAAGCCCCGTGAAACTTCAAGGCACTGGATTCAAAGACCATGAGAAATCCACCCCTGGCAGAGAGTTCAGCAGTTCATTAGAGTAGGTGCAGTTCTCCTAAGCACAAGTCTTGTAACTCGAGACCAAATCCAAATTCAGAAACCAAATGCTGAAGATCTCAAGCCAGAGATCTGGGAAGCACAATGACCACCAGTGCTTCAGTTAGAACAATGACAGTTCAAAGCAGAAAAATAGTCTGACTAAAATTTAATCTGTTAAAAAGAAAATTGGAATTAAGCATGATGTAACAGGACTTCACTGAAGTGGTTTGGATTCCTTCATTTGTTACCATCAGCTGGGAATGACCATGGAGAAACTGCCTCCCCAAAGAGCTCAAGCACAATATTAAAACTCCTGTTTTAAAGGCAGTTTTTTCACAAGCCATTCCTGCAATCCACAACTGATGAGCATCAGCAGATACCTTCATTATTCAAGTGCTAATTAACAGTTCTATAAAGAAAGTGTTCTAAAGAAAACTTCAGGTGTTTCTCCAGAGAAAACAGACTTTATTCTTTCCTGAGATTATGTTAAAGTAGCTATTACTGGAAGGTACCACTGACCTGTGACTGATTTAACTCAGAGCTCCTAACTGGCCATGTAACCCCAAACCGAGTCATTTTGGATGTCACTTAGTGTTGAAAAGCTACTTTAACAGTCTCCTGCCTGGCCAAGCATTTTTAACTTGTTTTTTGTTCAATTTTGACAGAAGGTTTATTTCCAGAAAGTCTCCTGGCTCTTGCATTGCCCCGTGTTTTTAACATGTCAGTGATGAACTGCTGAGATAATGCGACAGTCCAAGTTAACTTAAGATAAAGTTATTGGAGTAGACACTAATTACATTTCATCTATTTAAAACCCAGAGATCAGAAAGACTACTTAAAACTCAAGACTGGAAAGAAAAATAAAAAAGGACTTACTTGTTCTCCAAGTTTATCCAAGTTGTCCAAGAAATACTTTACAGATTCCCCCTAAAAACAAATCAAACAGTTATTTAAATAAGCGATGTCCTTGATCCCAATGGTTTACATTCTGAAGTCCAGATAATTTATTGAAACCTACATTTAAGCACTGTAAGCTTTAATCACTGCCATTTTTAAAAGCAGCTATCCTAAGAACACAACTGATGATTTATTCTTAGGCCAGTTAATATTTAAGCTTAAGAGTATAAAAGGCACATTTATAATAGTCACATTCTTTCCAAGTTTAGACTTGATAAATAAATCCAAGTGTTATCCACAGGGAGCATCAATGAAGCAGCCACACCTTCGTTATGAAAAGAAATATTCAATGCCTCTGAGGCTTTGCAGAGTGTGCACACACAGGCATTCAGGTACAGGGATTAATCACCAGAGAAAGTTCATTTATGTTGCAGTGCCACAGGACTCATTCCCACAGGTACTTCCCCAGAGCACAGTGAGTGAGGAGTAGAGCACAGGATGAGAAACTACAACAGACAAAGCATTTTACACAAGGTTCCCATCACACACCAAGCTGGACCAGAACATCTTACTCTGAGTGATGAGCACAGCTCCAGGCTGCTGTACATGATATCATATTTACTATCCAGGTTTATCTTCTGGATTCAAGTCATCCCTGTCCTGGCAAAGGGTAACTGCAGTTTTTAATCCCTCCAGTAATGTGGAACTAATGAGTTTTTCATGGTAAAACTGAACCACACTCAACCCTGCAGAACTCCATCAGGGTGCTGGGATTAAGGAGGAATTCTTCCATGGATACTGCTGCACCTGAGTTCACTTGCAATAGGAATGTACTGATGGAATTCACTGCAGAGGAAAGCGTCTTTTTAAGGTTCTCAGCATCCTCACAGAAGCACAGATCTGCTCCCTTTTGGAAGCTCCTAATTACCGGCTGTAATTTATTCATTTTACAGTAAGTGCAGAGAAGAAACCACCTGTGTTTTCACTCTGCAGGTGGAAGAGCAGGAATTCAGACTGAGTTTTCTTGATGAGAAAATCAAGCAGCATCTGAGGCTGAGGTGACTACACCTAATCCAGACAAGTGAATTAGGGCAAGAGCTACACCCTGATAATGACTTCCCCTTGCTTCAACCTGAACTCTGCAAACTTATCTAGGGAGAATAGAAACCTCACTATCCAACTGTGTCATCTGAGCATCTACCCTGAGCAGAGCACAGTAAACAACAGGCTAAAAAGGGTTCTGGCAGACACATCAGCAAGGTACCCTTGCAAGTTCTCCACGTACTAAAATAAGTTCCATAATACAAGTTAGATACCACACCTTCAAGTGTGCAATTTGAACATCAATGTTTAATGAGGCAAGACTGGCACTCTGGTTGGAACATGCCTCGTGCTTGACACACCTGCAGGGAGAGATCCCAACACACCTTTACTACCTTATTTTACCTGTCTGGCTCAGCTGTCCTGATTTTCTCTGGTGTGACAAACTGCAGCAGGAACAGCATTTTAGTAGCACACAGCAGCAACTGCCTGCAGTGATAGCAGTATTGTATCTTTCCCAGCATTCGTTCTAGCCTCAATCCTCTAAGGAAGGTGTACAGGGAAGAGCATTCCTATTTCACAGAAAATGAACAACCCCGATGCATGAATCCATCAAGCTTCCCAAGGAGTAACAGGATCAGAATTCAGGCCTTCCAAGTGCTAAGACCACTGTCTGTAGCTGAATACCAAGGCAAAATAAAATTTAAGGTCAGATTTAATTTCTTTTTTAGGTGCCAACAGGAGCTGGCAACCTTCCCTTCCCCACAGGGCTGGCTACATACCAATCAGGCAGATTTCAGACTCAGTGAGTGCAGGTATTTATTCTGGAATACCTGGGCCTCAGAGGCTGAATTTGTGTGTGTGTGCATACAAGCATGCATTTTAATCCTAGACAGCTTTTTTATATGACTTACAGCAATACCTACTCCCTAAAGAACCATTAACTCTGCAGTTAATGTGGAAGTTACTACATCTCCTTTAGGTCCCAGGGCTTGCAGCTACTGCAATGGATCAAAAAGCTGGAGCAGACAAGCAAACCACAGCCTGGAAAGGTCACAAAACATACACACAAGCAGCTTTCCAAAAGAGGGGATTTCCTGAAATCACAAATGCAAAATACATAGGCCTGCAGTGACAGCAACACTCCAGAGCCACGCATCCAACAGCAGTCACCGCCAGGGAACACTGAAATGCCAACTCCACTTCTAGGCTGGCACCTCTCAGCGTCAATGGCAGACAAAAATCAAGGTGGCCACGCTGAAACTGAAGAGATTGAACTCTTAAATCCATCAGTTACAACATAACACAGCTCATTAAGCAGAGACATTCCAGCTTCCCTCCTCCACACCACAGGCTCAGCTGCTTGGGTTCTCCCCTCATAAAAATCTGTTCAGACAGCAAGTGATGTGGACATGACTCAACTCCGTAACCAAGGATAAAAGTAGTTCATTCACTGTTTTTTACCAATCTGCATACCAATAAAAAAACCTAGAACGGCTTCAAACTCATCCTCTCTTCTTCCATACCACTCCAGCCACCCATCCATATCACAGATCCACAACCCAGGGCCCTGACCAGTGGTAATTTTCTGTCTGCCCTGGACATGTTGCTATCAGCAGGCTGAGCTCTGCTAATCACAGACACTCTTGAACAGCAAACTACCTCGCTGAATAGATTGGTATCAGAATGCACTACTGGAGAACCAGAGAGTTTTGACCCATTTAAACAAGTTTCAAAGAGGCAGCATTACAAAGCAGCCAAGCTTCAATCCCTTCCCAAAGGGTGAAGTTTTTTATTTTATCCAATAATGAAGAGAAACACTGAAAAACTTGGCACACAACAACCGAGGAAGGCCTCAATGATACCTATTTTTAAAAATCAGTTAGAAAAGGATCCATTCACATCCCTGTACTACAATAGCCCCAAAGACAGCTTCTGTGTTAAACTGCTTTTTCTTGGCAGATAGAGAACCAGCTCCCACTCAGTAAGTCCATGACACTGACCATATTTAAATCGCTGTATTCAACAGCTGTCACCTAAAATTTCCCTTCTGACAAACTGTAAACTCTCTGGTTTACCCAAAATGACTGGAAAAAAGAAACTGGGTTTCCCCACTCTGTCCCACTAACGCCAGTGTGGCTCACCATGTCCAGCCCCGCCACGTGGCTGCTTAGCAATCAATTTGTGGTGTCACACCACAAAGGAGCCACACCAAAGGCAAAATCTAGACAGAAGTGAGAAACTGAAGGATCTGCCCCCATTAAAACCCCCACAGTTCTCCATTACACTCCTGTTGTCTTCACACCCACGTTCTGAGAGTACATAGGACGGAAATTTAAAGATTAGCTAAAAATACAGCGGTGCCCCCAGCACAGGAAGGACCTTGACCTGTTGGAGGGAGTCCAGAGGAGGCCACCAAGTTGATTACAGAGAGAGAGCACCTCTCCTACCAGGAAAGGCTGAAAGAATTGGGAATGTTCAGCCTGGAAAAGGGAAGACTTTGGGGTCACCTCACTGTGGCCTTCAGTACCTGAAGGGAGCATACAGGAAAGATGGAAAAACCATTTACAGGGGTCTGGAGTGAGAGGACAAGGGGGGATGGCTTCACACTGACAGAAAGTAGGTTTAGACTGGTTATCAGGAAGGAATTCTTTACTTTGAGGATTCTGTGGCACTGGCACAGGTTGTCCAGAGTTGTGGATGCTGCATCCCTGGCAATGTTCAAGGCCAAGTTGGACAGGGCTTGGTGCAACCTGGGATAGTGGCAGTGTCCCTCCAAACCATTCTATGGTTCTGTGTGATAGTCTTGAATCAGTCACAGGTGAACCTTCTTTTTAAAATGCAGATGAACCCTCGAAGTAATTAGTACAACTGAGCAGTTTGGAAATGCAGAGCTCTGAAGGCCAGCAATGACACTGCAGGAACCAACCATGCCAGGGAGACCAACTCATCCCCTGCCCACTGCCCTCTCCTGCAAGGATAAAACCCAACACAGGCTTGGGCACACATCTCAAATGAATACTGAGCTACTGCAACAAAGCTTCTTGAGCACACCCCAATACAGCAGAATGAGCAACCCACACATCAGCTTCAGAGACCTTCTGTGTTACAGGAAGGTGCTTTAGTTGTTTTAAACTTTATTAATTTATATCAAGATATCAGATTTTTAAGCAATCCCTTTTGAACGCTTAAGATGCCCTTTTCTGTTCAGATGGAATACACCCATCTCAGCTGTGGCCCTTCAGCCTCCTCCTGATTCAGAAATGCATGTAAACCACAGGAAGTTGACTGTTAAGTAACTTTATTCATAACTGTCAACTATTCCATTTTCAGAAAGGTTTGAGTCAAATCAGCCTGCGCCTCCTGGAGCCTTGTGATCCTCCCTGAGAGAGCCAACTCACTTTATCATGAATGTACAAGAAAACACTGAAATCTTACCCCTATCAAGGTGCCTGACATTACCACAACAGCTTCCCCTACAACTTTGCATTTAACTACTTGTTAAAGGAAATATCTCCAGTTTTATAATTCATTCTTTTTATAAAGACACGGTCACAGCAGAGTTGGTCATTTAGATGCAGGCCAACACCTGATGCTGTGGTCATCTGCAGTAAACCAGAGCAGGTATCATTTATAAGCAAAACATAGCACGAAGATCACTGTCTGGTTACTGCTTAAAGCAAAATAACCATAAAAATATTTTTGAGGGAGGGAAGAAAAAAACCCAAAAACCCTAATGCAATACACACCAGATGAACATATCTTTTAAACCCAGGAAGCACCAATTTATTTGGTTTCCATGAAAACAATGTCAGCAATCTAAATATGATTTGTTGAAACCTTAGCACAGCCAAATGACTTTTTAGCTCTTCAAGGGGATCAGGGACACAGCATTTTTTCCACTAGCAATTGCTTAAAAAAGAAGAAAGAGATAGAGGAAAAAGCATCCAATAAAGATTTAGTCACCACAAGGTTTAAAGAAAGAAACAATTTATCAAACTATCTAGGTCTGGCTGCAAGTTCAGTGGAACATACTGAACTGACAACGCTTATTAAGTATCTGAAATAATCAGATATTTTAAGAAAATAGCAGATATAACTTAGTAGCTCTATATTACAACTTTAGCAATCACCAAACATTTGCTCTTCCTGATCTTACTTGAATTTCTGAAAAACAAGTATTTCCTATTTTATTTAATTAAAAACCCACAAAAACACAAGAAACAAAAACACCACCATAAATTAGCTTTTTTTACAAGCCTAGTTTAGAATAAGAACAGGTAACTGCAGGGGTTTTAGGCTGGTGTGTACGTGCCTAAATATGCAAACCAAATCACGCATAACACTGGAGACTCAGCATGAAGGAAGATGATGGAGAAATAAGCAGAGTCTGAAAATTCTGCATTTTACAGCATCCTAGTAATGCTTATAGCACACACTTCATTATGTACAGGGTGTTTTTCTGTTAGGGGCTTAAATCCAGGAAAATCCATATCTGAGGATTTTGGCAAAGGAAAGGATCTCTAACAACCTTTTTTTTCTTGCCACCCCACCCTTAGCTGATTTAAAAGACTGACTACAAATCAATAGTGCTGCCACTGAAGTTTTAGCAGATGTCTTCTGAAATGACAGTAATAAACAGAGGGATAATGAATGGAGAAACATTTCAATCAAATCAATCAATGCAGATTCCCAGGGGAAGGGAGATTAGAGGGCACAACCTCCTCCACCCAAGCAGGGAATATCTGCAGCATGACACAAAGGAGGGAGATGATCCAGATGATATATTTATGCCATGAATGCATATCCTAATTACATTAATGAGCTCAAATCCACAACTGTCTTGATTGTTAGACCAGCAGGTTTAACCAAGTCTTATGTCGAGACATACAACTGGTTTGGTCTCTTTTGCTGGTCTCAGACTTGGAGGCAAATGAAACAATCTCAGTTCCTTCACTGCTTTCAGGTTTCTACAATTTCTCTTTCTAGCCACTCCTCCCAGTGCTTTCTGAAGAGGATTCCCCTTTCAAACAAGCCCCAGTCAATAGACTAGGACAAAACTTCCCTACATTCATACCTATAACTTGTTTACTCAAGGAACTAAAGTTTAAAAATATACTTTCAGTGTTTTATAGCAGCAATCCAGCAACTTGACTGGTATCTCCTAAGGTGAGGGGAAACAATTTATTTCTGAATTGCCATTCCATGCTCTAATACTTGATTTAACACCCACTCTTCAAGCAGTATTAGCAGCATCCTGGAAGTTTACAAGAAGAATATACAATAACTATTTTTTAATCATGGTGCTGAAGGTATTTGGGGGAAAAGGCCCAGGTAAGCAGTAGTATATTTACTTCCCAAACTGCAAATCGGGGTCAAAATATTTGAGTGTGCACTAACACAAAACACATTTTCCTGCAAGAGGTTTCCTTTCACTAAGTGTTAATTATGGCCAAAGCACAGCAGTCCTCATTTATGCCCACATGAGCATTACTGTGGTCATGCGCAGAGCAGCCAACTGTTCCACGTGAAACTAAGCCCAAACTCCCCAAAACCGAAGGGCAAACTGCTGGAAAATGGCACTGCTGCCTGTGGAAGTATGAATGGAGCAGTCTTAAAAGGGCTGAAGCACAGATAAAGTGTGTCAAGACCAGACAACTCCCATCTTTCAGCTCCTTTCTCTCCAGCTCAACCATCTGAATAGTCATTTAAACCTGATCTGCCCATTTCCAGAGATAAAATTCAGCACATTTAGGATTAATTCCTGTTTCTCTGCAAGAACGGAGAGTTCAGACACAGCTGCTGATACAGGAGTACAAAATAATGCTGCTCCTCATCAATGCACATCACAAATGCGTCACAGCCCAGCCCAGCTCTCAGAGCACAGACCTATTTCCCCTTTTCAGCACTCGCTGCGTGCTGCTCCAGCCGTGTTTGCTTTTTTCAGAGCCATCACAACTGCGTCATGCGGGGTAGAAGTGAAACCTGCCCCGTGTTTGGGCACACAAGCTGAGTATCTGTCCCAAAAAATGGAAAGGTTCAAGCCCTGACTCATAGAAGCCATCTTTTGTAAAACCTTTTGGTGGCAGAGCCGAATTTGTGTTTGCAACAGCTGGATCTATTTGGCTGGAGGGTGCTCAACTCCAAAAGCACCAAGGGAGAAGTCACACCAAGTTTATTTCATGACTGACATTTTTATCTTGCATAACAGCATTAACAAAGAAAGGTGAAGGGGTTTAGGAAGGGGTTTAACCCAATAATATCCCTTTAATCTATTATCCCCTATTTACCATGTAATCCAATTAATCCATAATTCAAAATGTGGATAACAAATGGAGAGAGACAGAGCACGCCAACCTGAGGGCCTGCACTGTGACATCCTGGCAGCACCTGCAAGCTGGGGACATCTGCCATGCCCTGAGAGTGACAGAAGGATGTCACCAAGCCAGCCTGGAACTAAATACTCCAAACAAGGCTCCAGCATCAGCTGTTGCTCCTTCTTGCACCCGGTTCAGCTGTGCTCTCCCTTCAAAGTGCTAGACTCACACAACTCACGCTCAGACTGTCTTCCATCAGCAGAGCATTTCCACACTTTCATATATATCATGCCACTCCAATTAAGTTAATTAAAACATGATTAAACTCTAAAAAGAAGTTAATCTGCATACCAGTATACCACAGAGCAAACTGTTCCAGTTTTCAATTACTTTCCTAAGAGGGAAGAAATCCATTTCAGTTTTCTTATTTAGGTATCCCTCCCCTCTCCTGGTGGAATTTAATTGCTGGATTCTTAATTGCTCAAAAAATGCAAATTCACTACAGCTTTTAGGTAGGAAACAGCATTCCATTAAAGCCTACAAAACTACAATTTCTCCACACCAGGCATCCTGCTACTGTATTTCTAATTCTGAAAGACTGCTTGGAAACCAGGATGTGACATATTCTAGAAACAGCTGAGACTCCTTCCAACAATTAAAATCCCTCAGAGTTCACAGCATTAATCCTGGAGTGAATAAATTCTTCCCTATGAGGTCCTGGCACAGGTTGTCCAGAGAAGCTGTGGCTGGCCCATCCCTGGAATGTCCAAGGCCAGGTTGGACAGAGCTTGGAGCACCCTGGGATAGTGGAAGGTTGGGAGAGGAACAAGATGAGCTTTAAGGTTCCTCCATCCCAAACTATCCTGTGATTCCATCATCTTCCTTAGGATCACCATGCTTTCAAATAGAACGCAAACTCAAGGTTGTTGCAGCCCCTTCTGGATATCTGAGCCAGGCTGAGGAAGACATGAACCAGCACCACAGACCCAGAGCATTCAACCAAAAGGCTGCTGTTTGCCAGAACCTGAACAGAAATTAATCCATGAAAGCAAGGATCAGGTGCACTTTGTTTCTTTCAAGGCTTTTTTAGTCCCTCCCTAAGTATTTACAATCCAAACTCCTCTTCCATAAAGTTTACTTTAGGAAAGACACCAATACATTGCTGAAGATTTTCAAATTTCATTGATGAAACCAATCCTCCAAGCCCCAGAACACACAGACCTAGAAATCCTACGAAAACATGCATTGACCAAGGAGAAACTGCCACCTCCCAGTTACTATTTACACTCTGGGCAGCATCTCTATAAACCTCAGATGTTTTGCACACAAAACAGACTGGAACCAGACTGTAAACATTTGCTCTTCTTTCAGAGCACTGACCCACTGGCTCCATGACTTCATGTGTTTGCAACTCCAACTGCATTTAATCTAAGGCTGGAGCAGTGGTGAGTCTGCAAATCTGCCATCCATCATTTAGAGCTTCACCGGCTTCCAAGTTGTACAAGACCAGCAAAGGCTCCCAAAAACATGACAAATATTTGGCGTGTGGAAATGTATCAGCACATAAAACTGGCCAGGCTGAACTTGAAGATGCTTGAAAAGTCCATTATTGCATAAACTCTGCACTAAATCACAACATTTCAAAATCAGAGCCCTGAACTGGATCCCAATGCATTTCTCTAGGATTCAGTTTTAAAGTACATTTGGTTCCTATTTCAGCCTCATGAGAAATCCAGATGACCAAAAGCTTTTTAGTTCCTTCCTCTGTCCCAATCAGAAGAATCCATTTCAATTAAGTTCTGGTATTTCTGTTTGCAGCCAGTGATGCACTCACAAACCAGCTCTTGCTCCAAGCTATCTGACAAGATCCTGTGATAATTTACTGGGTGTAGAGAAAGATCTGCCTGTATCATTAGTTGAATATTAGTGTTTTATAAAATTACTAGATGTTGTGTCTAAAAGAGCTCAAAGTAACAGTAAAGTAAACAAGACTCCCTGAAAAACAGCGAGAGGCTGAAAACATTTCATGTCACTTGTAGAATTTCATACTATAAATTAACTAAAACTAGAAAGAAATATAAATTCATTACTAGAGCAACAATATAACTTTGCTACTGAAACCAATTAAAGGTCCATATACCACCCACATGTAAAATTTTAGTAATCACCCTGCATTACTTTTTCCCCCCCACAATTTTATGTAGATATTTTGAAATACAGATGGTACCAGCGCACTGTTTCCAGCCCTGGAAATTCTGCGTCCTCTGGATTTGGTCACCAGTGGGTGATAAAATATCATCATGTGCCCAAAGAGGGAAGTGCTCCTAGGCTGAGATCCCAGCATTTTGTTTAAAGTAATTTCCCCAGCATCTCTAAATAAAAGAAAAAAGAAACAGAAACTCATGTAGTATTACACATTTCTGCAGCCTTGAGCCTTAAAAAGAATTTGGGGTCTTTTCAGTTCCTTGGCTAAGTCTCTGAAGAGGAGCATGATATTTCAGTCATTAACTGAGGGACTCTGAAGGAAAAGAAATTTAAGGCAGGAATGACTATGATGGAGAGGCGTGCAACATGGTACAGTGAATTGTGTGCCGTAGAAGGCATTCTCTATTACTGCTCAAAAGTTTTCTTTTCTGAAGCAGTTGTTGTCAGTTATTGTGATGATAATTCAGGGTGTTTTCTTTAGTCAACTTCTCCAGCTCTATTATTTGATGTTTCTTGTTAATGCAGACATGCAAATGGAGAAGATACTGGAAGTAATTTAGGACTTCTTTAGCTGCTGATGTACTCTTAAACTTTTTTTTACCAATATTTAAATTCAACCCATCAGGCAACTCTAGGATAAAATATAAGTGTTAGTCTCCAGGATTATCCAGATTTTTATTTGAATTAAATACATTTATTTACAGTTTGAGTCTGCCAAGTTAACTAATTCGTGTTTTATGACTCATTTATTCACCTTTAAGATATAAATAAAGGCTTCATATTCCAGAGTAATACAAGATACTACTTGGTATCAGGCTGCCTCCATCACCACTGTGAGCACACAACTTGTTCTGTAAAAGGGCAGGTTCTGCACTCTCTGAACTTCTCAACTGAATTTGATAATTCAGATCCTTAGCAAGGAAAAGTGCCAGCAGACACAATGCTGGCACAGGGATTATCTTGCTTCCCCACAACTATAGTTATTCTATTGCTTTTCTTATATAGTGAGGTCAGCTGCACTTGGGTTTTCTCACATTTTCTTGAGCAACTTCCTCAGCTACTAGAAGCTGAAGTTTCCTACTCCTTTGCTAGTTCTGTGTAAGAGGCATGGCCTGAACCCAGAAGGTATCAAAGCATTCACCATTAACTGAAGTCTGGAACAATGAAGAGACAAAACAGTCACCCAGCACAACCTAGGGATAATATGTGCTTGGTGAGAGTAGACTTCACTAGCCTCTAAGGCTGAAGTCTTCTTACAGTAAACTCAAATTAGGAAACAGCAGCACACATCAGCATTGCCTGTGGCATGGCACCTTAGTCCTGCAGGATCCCATATTTACACATGAAAAAGATCCCTCTCTATTCTTTGCCTCAGGTGCAAAGCACAGACATGGAAGATGACACTGCATTTATCCCACAGGTTTTGCCAGTATGGAGCTTTGCTGACAGCCCCAAGTCCTGGGACTGTGCAGGATTTGTGTTCAGGAAGTCACTTCTAAATGGACACAGAATGGTGCAGGCAAAGCTGTTCAAATTCCAAAGGTTGTAATGAGACAGCTCTGCAGGTATCAACAAGCAACACCTTGCAGGTGAGTAGAGAGCACAGAAATGAGCCTGGAATAAATGTACCAAGGGCTCATGTTACACTGCACAGCAGAAGCAGCAAAAGCTCCTCTAACACATTAAAACAACGTGCTGAGATTCTCACACTCATGATGTGAATATTCATATTCAGAAGGGTAATTGTATTTTGTATTTATTGAACCACGGCTTGGTTATAGAATTCCCTTTCTTTTGCAAGAAGTAGGTCACCTTCTACTCTCCTGCAACAAAATGTTTAGGAAACTAAGGCACATGACTATCAACACAACACAGCTTGCTGGAGACAGAATATGTATAAGAACACACACCTCTGCTCCCACAGAGCATTGTGCAAGTCTGCATGTTAAAAGCATTGGTTTCCCATAAACAGATCACAGAATCCCAGAATGGTTTGGGTTGGAAGGGACCTTAAAGATCCCCTTGTTCCAACCTGCTGCCATGGGCAGAGACCCCTTCCACTAGACCAGGCTACTCAACATTTGGATGGAGTTTGAATTAAGAATTTCATCCTCAGAGATTGCACTGAAACCATGCAGAAGATATAGGCTTTTCCAGGCCAAGTGTAGCACACAGGACTCCAAAAGCATTCCTGGTTGGAAGACAACTCATCCTTGCTTTGGTCTGGCACAACATGTCTACACCAAAACAGCTCCTGCTGAAAGTCCTCTCAATTCCAGAATCACACTTGTGCTTAACAGTAACGAAAAATAAAAATACATAAAAACAAATATAGCGACATTCTGAAAAAAATATGGCAAAGATGTTCTCCAGCAAAACCAGACCAGCACCAGCTGCCAATAAAGACCAGTCCACTCTCCAAAAACTTCAGTACTTTGCAGCTAACAAGAAGTCACCAGGCAGGAAAGAAAGAGTGCTGGAAAGGGAAGAAGGCAGTCCCAGAAACATTTCAGCTCTCAGAGACTGAAACAGAAATCCTAATCCCAGCTTGGAAAATTATAAAAAATGGCACTTTGTGTTAATATAATTTACCTGAAGACCATTCAGCTTGACTGAAATATTACAGTCTATCCTCACTACCAAACCACTGGCACACACTGAAGGGTTTTTGGCTACAAACCTGGAGTAAGGACACTCAACCCTCTACTGCTGGACTCTAGAGTTAATCCCTACAAGGAGTCCTATCAATACCAACTCAAAATCAGCATTTATCTTGTCATTGGGGCTGGAAAAACAGCAAATTTTTAAAAAATCCAAGTCTCTTTTGAGGATTCAAATGGCTCATTTTAAAGTACAAATTTGTAAAGCACTTTTCTTTCCACAGTTACAGCAACAATCCTTGATAAATCCTTTTCACCTTAAGACCAAGAGATGGCAAGTAGCCTTCTCCAAGGACTTGAAGGAGTCATGGTCACTGTACACAAGCCATCCTGTGATTTGATGTTTGGCAGAGCATTGATTGGGGAAAAGGGAAAAAACTGTTCACATGTCAACATATATAAAGCAGCAGCTTTTTGGGTTCCCACAAAGAAATTTAAGCAATAGTCAGTGTAATTACAACACTGTATTTCAATAAACTAACTCCGAATTATGTGATTAAATGCCCAAATAGTTCATGTTCAGAGAAACGCTGAGTGACTGGATCTCATGTCTATAATGAAGATTCTCTCCTGTCAGTCTCAGAAACCTTCTCCCAACAGTTTATGCACTCAGCCATATCCCAATAGAGGCAACTCCTGCACCCTTCAAGCAGAGTGGGACAACTGAACACCCAGTCCCACATCCAAGAGATTCAAGGGGAAAGCCATTCCTACTTCCCAGCCTAGGGATGTTAAAGAGATGAACACTGGGAGGAAAATCAATACATTGCAGAAGATTCTGTTACATTCTGAACATCACTGTCACAAACACAATGTAGCCACTTTAATGAATGCCAGGTAAGACACTCCTTTTCCAGGCTCTACACTTGTGTCTTCAGAGGGTCTTTGTGCTCTGACCTCACAGCTGTCTCACAAGATGGGAATCCACCCTCCAAAAGGGAAAGACCTCAACATCTGGCAACTTAGCCCAGCTTCACACACAACTGACCTCTGAAGGACTGTCCTCTATAATCAGGCATATTTCAAGATGTGTTGCCTGTACACCTGAAAGAACAATAAACTTCCGTAATATTTTACAGTGTCCATTTGAAGACTCATCCTTTCAGTAGAGCGTAATGAATGTTTTTGTGTGTACAACAGCTCCATTAATATTCAGACAGAAGCCTGAAAAGTCCAAGCAGAATAAGACAAAATACAATACAACCTTCCAGTAAACTGAACAATACTTGCCAAAAATACTCGTCTGCAACAGAAAAATGCTGCATGGAAGCTGCTACAAAGCTATCACTGTAATTTCAAGAGAACACGCCTTTTCCTGTCTTCTATAATCTGATCTAGCACTTGCAGATATGTCACAGAAAAACTTGTTTGCAGAGGTGAGTGCATATCCTATAATCCTTACTACATCATCTGTGTCTGCAGTTCTATGCAAATATGGACAAAAATAAAGGGTCATCTCCTCCTCTGCAACTTTCTGGCTTACAAATTCCCAAAAACATTCAATGTTACTTGCAAGTAGGGCAAAGGGTATCTGTCTGAAGATCAACAACTGCTGGTAGCAAAGAGCAAAACCCACCCAAAAATTACCTTTAACAAGAACAAACCCTGAACAAATTCAAAGCTTATCACGCATCTGAGCAACTCGGCTCTCATCACACTCTTCCATTCTCAGAGAACAAGGAGACTCCTGGAGAATACTTCAAAATGCTTCTCTGTTAACAGCCCTCGCAGCAAGTTCAAGCAATGACTGACATGAGAGGGGAGTAAAAGGCTGCTCTTACTCACAAGGGCCTTGCTCAGTGTTCCACAGCACCAAAGGCTGCTCAGCTGCCAGTGCCTCGGAGCAAAGCTCCAGGAGAACAGCAAACCCTCACAGCCAAACACTGAGCAGATCACCAGCACAAACAGAAACCTAGGAAATGCTCAGGTAACTCAGTTTGCCAGCTGCAGAATTCACAAAATGGCTGTGTTTATCCAAGTCATTTCAGGAGATTTTTACCGGAAACCGAGCAGCGACGGGAAATGTGAAATGTTAATGAGGTGTCAGAAGGTGCTGGGCTGCTTCACACCAAATCTGTAACTCATCCCTGTCAGCCACCTGAGAGGCCAGAGGAGAAACAAGCCTGGTGGCTGAAGGAGAAGAAGCCTGAGGATGAGCAGAACCTCCAGTGTCAGTTACAGAACTGCCTCAACTACAGAGCCAGGGACAGTCTGCAGTTACCTGTGCTAGTGGAACAATCACCTGAATGAGTTTGGTTTGTAATAAAATGTGAGGCATTATAACATTAACCACCTGGGAAGTGGCACTGAAGTGGCACATATTGCACTAAGCTGTAATTAGCTCCTTCCAGTTTTAAAGAGCTACACAAGCATGACCTAATGAATTTTCATAAATGCTGCTGCTAGTGGCCAGAAGGCCCCTATTTTTATACCAAGGAAAATAAATCATATTGGCTATCCCATGACCACTTGAGTTAACAAAATGAGGAAGGACACTCCAGTGAACTAGACATGGAAATGCTGATTCCTAATTCCATTAAAATATAACCAAGTTCTTTTTTTTTTTCTGCTATAAAAAGATCACATTGTTTCCTTAGGCTCCCAACATCATCAGCAAAAGATCGTGGAGAAAAACAAAAAAAGCAAGACCAGCTTAACAAGCCCTCACAAACATACATACATGTTGTGCATATATTTTGAAGTTTTAACCATATTCTTGCAGAAACTTCAATCTTAAACCCTTTTTGTAATTCCTACCTGCCCAAGCTATAAATGGCTTCTACACTACACGTTCTTGCTGCCTTTGCTTCCGAATTTATACGTAAATTTTGACATTTTTCACTCCTTACCCATCACTGCTCTGTTTTCCGTTTGCTCACCTCTATCTCTGTCCCAAAGAGTCCTATTCCATGGCAAACACTTCCCCAGTGTTTCTACCTGTGCTCTCTTAGTGTGAGCCATGTTTTTCAGTCCAGTGAAAAATGAAACTCACCCAACAGTCCGAAGTTAGAGCAGATACAGCCCAATAATGCTCCTCTGCCATGTCAGTCCCAGTGCTTTACACTATTTTTGTGCCACTTTTCCCTCTCTTCTACTCATCTAATGATTGCTGCTATCTCTCATCATACTTTTTTGCCACAAGCAGCTAAACTGGAAGTAGAACAGTGTTTTCCTCTTTTCCCCCGTTCTACAGTGTTAAAAATTTTTAGTCTGGAGCCTTAACTTCAAGAGTCAGTACTTGACACGCCTGAACTGTCTGTGTCTCTCCCAACTTCCTCCTGCTCTACCTCCTGACTGGGACACGCCTGTCACTCCCTCTTTAACCATTTGTGTCCTCCTTCCTTGTCACAGCACAGACCTGAACTCCCTGAACACTCTCCTGCAAAGCCTGGAGCAGGTACAGCAAAAATCCACACTGCTCCAGGAGCTTCCCTCTGTTCTGCTGCCCACATGGAGCTCTGGCAGAACTTAAGCTGAAGCTTACTGGGGTAAAACTGAGACTTCATGCTTGGCCAGCACAGATCACACTGCCTGCACTCAACACAATGACATCATTCAGCTGCCTTTTATTTTTTTTTCTT
The DNA here is from genome assembly GCA_013398615.1 of Brachypodius melanocephalos. NCBI lineage: Eukaryota > Metazoa > Chordata > Aves > Passeriformes > Pycnonotidae > Brachypodius > Brachypodius melanocephalos. The sequence continues at coordinate 2,394,683 of VZSR01001755.1, forward strand.
TCATGTTTATAACTTGGCATAAATATGTCCAGCTGAGACTTTGAAATGATTTAGGAAATAAAGTAATATAAGTACAAATAAAGCAGTTACCTTGCCTTCAAAAATCATTAGGACAGTACTCAACTATTAAGAGCAGCTAAAAATATTCCTGAGTTCTGCCTAAAGCACAACTTGATAAATATATATTTTTGCAGATAATTACACAGATTTAGGGATTTACCGAAGAAAGCAACAGCTTTCTTTTTCTGTAAGGTTCAGAAGAGCAAATTCTTCACAACCCACTCAAAGTGAAACTCTGCACATGTTTCAGTTATGGAAAGAACCCACTTCCCAGAGCCTCAAGATGACATAACTGTAATTGCTCCCTTCCCTTTGCTACACAGCCTCAAGTCACCAAACATGTTTAATCAAAGACAAAACTGTTTTATTGAACAGATTTTTAAAGCAGATCCCTCCAGCACAGCCATTACAACACTAGGAGTCAGATCTGCACCAGAATCTTGACTACAGAAGAGCAATTACTCTTTTATGATCACTTGAAGGTGAAACTCAAGGAGCAACAGGTCTCCTTAGGAACTTATTTACAGAGCTCAGCCCAGCGCTGGGCAGGTGATAGGTCACTGCAGCACCTGCCCATTCTGCAATCTCCAGAAGACATTCCATGATCAGGGCAATACATATTTATAGAATATTTACACAACCTCTTTAAGTCAGGCTATGATTACACAACCATTTATAATAGCTCAACAGGAGACATCATGAGCTATTGTTTGGATTCACACTAACACAAAGGTTATTTTTAAGACATAAAAACACAAAGCCACTTATGTTTGAGAGACCTACAAGAACAGATTTAATCTATTTTAAGGTTCTCAACCCCCACCCCCACAAAACCCTATGCCACTGGCATACACAAGTCTATGAACCAACAATCAAATTTAACTCGTATTTTTCATTTCTTTTTGCAGCATTTGTGTGGGAATGGAGCAAAGAGAGTTCAGCTGTCACAGATTGAGCTGCAGCTCAAGAACCAAGAGGTTTCTTTTTCCTTTCCAATCTCACCACTGAATTGTATACTCCGTCTCTACCCCACTATTAAATTGTGTATTCCATCTTCAGCTGAGAACTTCAATGTAACAAAAATCTCATTACAAGAGTATTAACACAGACATTCAAAACTAAACAGGAAGTATACAGAGAGAATGTTTGCTAGATTGCTCAAACTGGAATAGAGAAGGGAGTGGTTTTTAAATTCTTCTCATTAACCCGTGCATATCTTTTCTTAAAAAATCACGTTACTACTAAGCCTGTCTACTGCAAACCACTTTTTTTTTGTTTGGTTTGGTTTTCTAAGTTGATGTACCAGTTAATAAAAGGGTAGTAATAACCATACAGTAAAAATACTGTGCAGGTACCAGCTTTGCTACAAAACTTAAAAGCCCTCAATACCTCAGCTTTCCCACATATGAAATGAGGACGATTACGTCAGAATCTCTGTTATTATTATTAAAAAAGGGGGGGAAGTGCTAAATGCAGCAGTGTGCAACACCACAGGGTAACAGTCAACCACTCAAAAACGCGTCAGGAAGCGGCTTGGTGGGTGTTTCACAAAGAAGCAGCACAGGAACAAAATCACACAGGGGCAGTAAAGACACTGAAGGGCAAATCTTACCAGCTGGAACTCCCTGCGCCTGTCGTAGGCATGCTGGATGCCGCTGTCTGCCCACAGGGCTCGGATGGCCGGCAGGTAGTCTAAAAAAACACCCGTCTCCACCATGCCCTGCACCACGGTGACCGCGCGGGTGTCGAAAGCCATCACCTTGTCCCCGTTGCTCTGGTTGGCAGGATCTCCCCAGGGGATATGGAGTTTCTCTCTGGCATCCACGAGGACTCGCACGCCTGCAATGACAAGGAAGAGCACTGAGAGCAGAGTTTCTCAGCATCTACTGTTTCACCAGCCCAACAGATCTGCAGAGAGGCAAACAATGCACCTACTCTGCACAAAGCTCAGTAGGAACATCCACCCCTAGGGAATCAGGAGGCCTCCAAAAAACTCACTCCAACCAGTACATTTACAGGTAATATCAAAGCCCAGATCTGCTATCTCAAGAACATGACCACCATCAACAGGATTATAGAACAGTGCAAGTTTAACTCTTGAAAAAGTGTCATTTTTAATTACTATGTTTATCCAACCTGTGCTACCAAACTCTTTCACTTGGCTTGAGTACAAGACAAAGTATTTTGGATACTTTTTGTTTCAATAAGCAAAAGTTTATTTCAAAATATGTTAAACCACCTGATGTCTTGCTTTAAGGTTCTCTAGCTTTTGTGTTCTTATCAACTTGGTATCCAGTTATATCAAATTATATAAAGAATCTCTATCACTAAGAGTATTTCTATTTCATTGCCTGTAATATTTTCAGAGAGACTAAGACATGTACTAAAATCACTGCACTTGCTGAAAGTATATTTCTATAGCTTAAGTGCAGAAGGAGTTGTATCACCTAAAGGCTTCCCTGCACTTCTGTGGTTGTTCTGGTAAATATTCTCTAGAAGAGAAAGAGTATTTTAAACTTTAAAGTCCCTCTGAAGGATATAAATCCACTGTGCTCATATTGGTAAGGTAAATGCAGGGAAATGATTTCTAGTACTAAATTTACTGATGAAAAAAATAAGAAGAAAATTCCAGAAAGAATAAGCAACTGTAAAGGCATGGGCAGAGATATAAGGAAATTAAGATGTGGCAACAAATGACTGTATACTAACATACTCATTCAGTGCTAAAGTATTTTGTCAAGGTTCACTTCCTTTCCATGGTTTTTCTCTCTGTCAAAGGCAGGTATCTGTCAAATCTACCTGTGACTGCATGAAAACAGCCTCCCAGACAGATGTGCAGTTCCTACGTGGATACTTTCACAGAGTATGACACAGCTTTAGCAAACTTTAACCTGGGTGACATACATGCTCGTGATTTCTACTGCTATCAATAGTTTTTCCAGGCTTCATTCATAAGCAGGTCTGTAAAACAGTTCTCTTTGAGAATAGCTGGATTTTCAGGGGTTGAGTCTGGCAACACTTTGCTATTTTGAGAAACTTCATTAAGATTTTGTCCTACTATTACACAGTCCAAACTGAAAATCCAACAAGCGATTTAGGTAAGAGAGAAAACGACTGAGGATGACCAATGAAGTCAGGATGACAGCAGTGAAATCAGGCGTCCACTACTGCCCTAAACCATGTGTGAAGGGTTTGGCAAGGCATCTATGAAGACAGGCTCTGCCTGCGGGTTGCTGTTAATTGATGTGTCAGCCGAGTTTCCAACACAACGGCAGTAATTCTTCCACTGCAGTGAAATTCTGAGAGCACAGGGCTGGGCTCCTCCTCACACACTTCCAGGTGCATCTTCCCCTCATCCATTACCGCTCATTACTGCACTCGCATTACCAGGAAATCATAGAATCACGGAATCAATTAGATTGGAAAAGACCTCTGAGATCATTCAGTCCAACCTATGACCGAACACCACCCTGTCAACCACACTTGCCATCAAGTGCCACGTCCAGTCTTAAACACCTCCAGAGACGG
>VZSR01001755.1:2405284-2449380 GCA_013398615.1 Brachypodius melanocephalos
TTGGCTGAGGCGCGCAGCGGTGGCGCCGCCCCCGGCGGGTGTCGGTGTCCACAGGCAGGTGCGCCCGTTCGGAGCCGCTCCGCGTTCTGCTCCGCGCTCCGCTCCGCCACCATGACCGTCACACGGCTCGATCAGGGCCAGCGCTACCGCCCGCGGATGGCCTTCCTGAAAAAGGTGAGGGCTCAGCAGCGCCGGGCACAGCCGCACCATTATGGGCACGCCGGGGCTGCGTCCGGGCGGGGCGATGCGATGCGATGCCCAGCCCTGGCGGTGCTTGGGCTGATGTGTGTTCACAGCGTCTTGCTCGGCCGCGGCTCCCCGGGGCACCTCTGGGCGTGTGGGGTCCGAGGGGTGACAGCCTCTCCCCGGGAGTTTGGGACCATGACCTGTTGCAGAGCGCTATGGATCCCGGCTGGCTCGAGGGGGCAGGCTGGAGGGGCAGAGTGTGCTGAAGTGATGGAGAAAATAGGACTGTAATGTTGTTTATCTTTTCTAGCTTATCTCAGTTGAATGGTTCCCCTGACACGTTTTCTCCCTCTTCCTTTTTTTTTTTTTTTTTTCAAAATCCCTCAAAGCCACGTCCGTTCCCAGGGAAAAACCCATCATCTGCAGTGCCAGGCCACTCCGTGTAGCTCTGGTCCGGCGTGTGTTCCCCAGAGCTTTCAGCTGATGCCCACATTCAGAGGGTGTATTACAGCCAACTGCCTGCTCTCTGCCTCCTTCCATTTTTATAGAAATGAGCGTATTTGTGGCCAGAAGCAGTAGAAGGAGTGGGATGATGTATGCCCACGCTTTTGGGTGTAATGTGTAATTTTGTAAAGCATTTGGTGGGCTTTTTCTGTAGCATTCATTCAGAGCATAGCCAGTTGTAGTGTAGCTGGTATCCGCAGATTTTAAAAAGCAGAGTGTTAAGCTAGCTTTTCTCCCACCCACCTCTCCTGAGTGTGGCTTATCCTGTTGAATGGAATTAACTGAATTTCCAGTGACAAGTACAGCCAGCAAGTTGCTGTCCGAATTGTAGTTAGCTTTCCTTGACGCCCACAACCTAAGGAGGATTCCAGGGGTAAAGGGAGGAGAATTTGGGGATGTTCAATGCTAAAATATGAACCTGGCAGTACTTACTACACCAGAGGAAGTAAAGGGGGTATTTTCTTTGGTGCTGTGTCTTGCAGGGTAAATTTGGCTGGAGAGCCCTGCCAAGGGAAATACTCCAGGCCAAATTCTGTACTGAGTAATACTCGGTGGAGTTGTGTGCGGGGGTGCAGAGGAGAAGCTGTGTGCTTTGAGAAAACAACCGCCTGCAGCTGTGCTTCAGCTGCTCCGTGGGAGTGCAGCAGTCTCTGCAAAGTGCTCCGAGTTCCTCAGGTGGGAAGATCAGTCAAAACACAGCGAATGGCTGGTACAGAGCGTGCACTGCTCACACTGTGAGCAGCCAGGGGGGCTGAGCACTTCCAGTGCTTTAAGTACAGGACCTGTTAGCAGCAGGAAGGGAAGCTCCTTGTGGTCAGTGGAAGCCCTTGGCTCTCATCTCTGCTTTTATTCTTGCTCTGTTTTTTCCACACCTTGCAGAAGCTGTGTTTGGAGCCTTGGCTTTACCATGGCAATGTGGTATGTGTGCAGACAGCCATGTCCTTAGAGCAGCCAGGAAATACCAGGCACCTTTACTTTACCATGGTGAGAGCTGAGGATGCTCAGCATGCACTCAGCAAGCACCTTACAGGCTTAGACCCATGAGGAGCTAAAATCCTCGAAAGAAGCTTTGTTAATTGCTTAAGCCTGTGCTCACGCTTTGCTGCCAGCTGACACTCACTGTGCCTGGGCTGCTGCAGCTGCAGGGAGGGATTCCTGCCATGCTGTCAGCTCCTGGGCCCCGTGTGCCTTCACAGCTGCCAGCACCTCCCTGTGCTGCCTCTCCAGCATGAAGCTGATGCCCACAGCAGCAATCCTGCCGTGGGGCACGGGGAGAGGACAGGGGGTTGCTGTAAGGGTGATGGGCAGTGCCCTGTTCTCACTGTGAGGCTGCTCTGAATCACTCGGGCTGGGTGTGGACCTTGGTCTTTGTGGCTGAACTATGAGGGGATCAGAGGCCCCCAGAGCCCTCTAAGACCTGCTCATCATGCTAGCACTTAGGTTGTTTTATTCTATTTTTGCCCCCCTTCTAAACCATCTTGGCCGGAAGAAGAACAGCCCAAAAGTCTGTTGGGATAGCGAGCAAGCCTCTGAAATGCATTTTAGCTGGATGCTCTGAGAGCTTGGATGAACCCAAGCTCTTGGTGCCTGTGCCTGCTCCAGCAGCCAGATCTGGCAGAGGTGGGCATCAGCTGGCAGAGGTGGGCTCTGCTCTCCAGGAGCTGCTGGCCTGGGTATTTTTCCTTGCTGTGCTGCAGGAGCTGCACTGTGACTCACACCTTGTGGGTAGGGCTGATGGATGCCTTCTTCCTCTGCCTCCTCCTCGCTCTGGTCCCTGGTGGCTTCTCCCAAGCTATGCAGCAACAGGGAGGGACTGTTCCAGGGTCTGCAGCATGGCTGGGGGCTTTCTCAGCCTGACTTGGCTTCTCCAGGCTTAGACTTGCCAGCAGCTGCTGGCCCTCATCTTCCTGGGCATTTCCAGAAGTGTGTGAGCACCTGAATTGTGTTTTTGCTGGAATCCAGCAGACTCCTGCCCTCTAAGTGAGGCCCTGGATATGGCTGAAGCTGAGCTTTACGCCAAGCTGAGCCTCATCCCATCCTCCCCTTCCCTGTTCCAGGCTGGGAGATGCCAGTGCTGCATCTTTCTTTGGAAAAAAATCCCTTCCAGACTGGGAAGAGCCAGCTACAGCCCTGCCCTCCCCACTCACAGATTTACTTCCTTTAGCTGAGGCATCACTCAGTGGGAACAAGCCACTTCCCTTCAGCTTTAATTAAGAAAAAGCAGGAAGTTTTAGGTGGTTAACAATGGATTTTTTTTCATTTCTTCTTTTTTTTTCTGATCATCCATCAATGTGCAAAACAAGGTTGGTAGCTGTAGACCTTGAGACCAATTGAATGAGCCTTCAGAGGCCAGAGTGGGGATAAGGACTGTATTGTTACCTTGGAAATCAGAGCAGGTAGGGCTGATCCTTGCAAACAGCAGCAGGCAGTCAGGTGGTTTAGAACCAGGCAAATATGATGGAGAAAGCAGCAGATGTTTAATTACAGCACCAGGACTGTGCCCTCAGCTGGGAACTGGAAATTCCTGCTGGGAAAATTGATCTTTTTTATGTCTGAAGCGAAGATGTCTCTGGGCTGATGCTGAGGAGGGCTGAACTCTTCACCTCGGCAGTGTTCTGCTGTTGCATTTCTGAGTCTCAGCACCTGGAGGTTTTTTTGTTGTTGTTTTTTTTCTGCATTGTGGATGCCCTGATCCTGGGGAGCTGGTGGGTGCCCAAAGGATAAAGCTCAGGCAAACAGGGATGGGAACTGCACTCAGGGTAACTCAGCCAAGCAATCCATCAGCAGACATCTGCCCCCACTGCTCCTTGCTATAGGTGAGCATCCATCCTTCTCCAGAACCATGGACACCCCATCACTTGCTGCCCATTTGCCTCTCCCTGGGGCTTCCCACAGGCTCCTGACCTCCAATGATGATTTTTGCTATTTTATGGGAGTTTTTCTGCTGTGCACTGAGTGAACTGAACCCTGTGACTTGGAGCAATCAGAGAGGGGACAGATAGTTTGTGTCCTCTTTGGCTTTCAGGGTGAGTTCACCTCCAGGCAGAGATTCCAGCTGACCTGAAGGGAAATCTCCGTGGGGCTCATGCCTTGTGGTGTCTCTGTGCATGAGATGAGCTCACCACGGAGCCTGGCTCCTTTGGCAGTCCTGATATTTACCTCTGTGTGCATCTCCACCCATCAGCCAGTCAGGAAGTGGCTTCTGGTTCTGCAAAATTCAAACCAGACAGCTCTTTTCCTGGCTGAAAGCGTGACAAAATGTACCAGAGCCCTTAGCAAAGCAAGGAAGTGTTTGTGCTGTGTCTGAAGCAGCCCTCCTGGCCTCCCTCTGGCAGGCTGGTGCTGATGGTAGCTCCTGATGGCTCTAATCCTCTGTTCCATTGGGAGAAGAGGCAGAGACAGGCTGGGTTTTGATCAGCAAGGTGGATGGTTTGCGGCCAGAGCTTGGCACCCCCCAAAGAGCAGCTCCTTGCTTTTTAATGTATTTGTTATTTCTCCAGTGACAAGAGGGAGTGTGGCAGAGTATGAGCATGAGAGTTGAAGAGTTGCTGGTTAAAGGAAGGGAACGTGCTGTGCTGTGGGGGTTTCTGAGCCAATTCCCTGCTCTCAGCTGGTTGAAGATGTGTCTCCTGAGCCCATCTGGAGAACTCCTCCAGTGCTGGAGCAGGATGTGCTGTCCTGCCTGAGCCTGGGGGGATCCTGCTGGGATCTGCTGGGTGGGCACAGCACTGGGACAGGGGGATGAGCATGGCTGTGTTTGCCCCCAGGATCTCTGTTCTCTGGGAAGGGACTGTGCAGTCACAGACAGTGACTTCCCAAGGTACCTGGCTTTGCTTAGAATCCCAGGTTCCTAAATGAGTGCCCTGCCTGCTGGACCATCCTGCCTCACCTCATCCTACACAGCTGAACCTTTGGAGGCTGAAATTGGGGGTTCTGTTAAAAGACCTAAAAAATGTCTTCATATTCCATCATTTCTGGTCTGGATTTTGCTCTTTATACAAATATTTATGTTAAATTTTACCAGGCTTCTCCATTTTAGCATTAATTTGTCGCTGCCTTTAAAAGCAGTTGAAAATCCAGTTTTACTGACAAGCCCAGAGTGTATCCTGTCACTACAACTTAAGTACTCACAGAACTTGGCAAGACTTGGGACCAAAGTCACTGTGGTGCCTGTGAAGACAATACCCTCCATTATGTGTGCGTGTCATCAAGTCACTCTCGTTAAATCCTCTGCTCTCAGTTGAAAAGCTACAGCCTCACCCAAAATAAATGTGTGGAGAGACCAAATTGGTCCTGTTGGACCAGTTTTGATTTAATATCCCTGGAAGAAGAAGACAAAAAGAAGTGCATCTTCCCCAAAGCTCTCATGGCACTCAGATAATCAAAAATGGGATGAGGAGAGTGCCCCAGCTCCATCCGAGCACAGATCCCAGGTGAAAGCAGAAGCTTCCTGCTTTTGGAATGGGGCTGGTAGGAAGTCAAAGAGGAGGGAAAAGACCTTTGAACATCTTTATCTTTTAAAAAGAAATAAAGATAACTGGGAATGAGAAATAAAAGGATGAGTGTGAGACTCATCCTCTGCTAAAAATGAGTCACCACGATCCCTGAGGAATTCCAGGCAGGAGATGCTGCCAGATAGGAGAATGTCCCTGCACCATCTCTGGGGGGGCTGAGCTTTGCTGAGTGGGGAGTGCAGCCCTGTGCAGGAATGGTCAGAGCCCCTCACACACCTTGTGCACCTCCTAACAGAAGCACAGATTTTATTCCCTCCCCATTTTTCTTTCTAAGTGCCCAGTGAGCCAGAGAGGAACCTTTATGAGCAGCAGAGATTTAATTTTTTTGTTTTCTTCGCTCTCACGGAGTGGTTCCATGCTGTCCCTCCTGTGCTAGCCCTGGCTGTGTGTGTGTGTGTCCAGTGGCAGCGTGAGCTGCCATGGGCTGGAGGTGGCATCTCTGGTGCCAGGGGAGGGTTCAGAGAGGGCTGCATGTATTCATTGCTGTGGCACACCAGCAGTGCTGGCTGGCAGGGCTCCCTCCTGCCCGCTCCTGAAATCCATCCCATCCCGTTTTGCAGATTGAAACTCTCATGATGGAGATGCAGAGCCCGGACACGGGGATCAAGACGCAGACACAGACGGTGATGGTTGCAAACATCCCCCACGCTGTGACAGGTGAGAGCTTCCCTGGGGACAGGGACTGGCCCCAGCCCAGCAGAGAAGAGCTGTGTGTAGACCCCATGGGCAGGGCTGCCAGTGCCTGGCTGCATGCTGGAGCTCTGTTCCCCAGAAATATCAGCTGCACATCATTTGAAATGTACCTGCTCCCTTTATCTCGCTCTCACTCGTGTCTCATTTCGTTCCTACTCTTTGAATCAGACACAAAGATTGATCCCCAGGCACTTACAGCTGTCTCATTGGGGTTAACTCAAGTGACCTTGTCTTAGCAGAGAGGTGAGGACATGCTGCAGCCTCCAGACCTCTCATGCTCCCAGTGAGGCTGGATCACAAATAAAGATAAATATTAAAATCCAATTAAAACAAGCAGCCCGGAGGCAAGCCTGAAAGATGGTACTTCAGAAATGAGCAATAAACAATTAGTCTCCCTTTTTATGTTTACTGCTAGTAATAATTTTTCTTGAGTAGGCAGGAAAAGAACAAAATATCCAGCCCACTTCTGTGCCTGTAAATGACAGCTTTGGCTGCCTGAAGGAGCAGCAGACAGGAGCTGTGCTGTGTCATGCACTGTGGTACAGGCAGCTCTTACCACAGCCTCCTTGTGCCTGCTCCTCCTTTCACCAGGCACTATCAGTCCCTCTGCTTCCCTGTTCTCCAAGCCTCCACAAAAGCTCTTGTGAGGAATCCTGTGCTATAAATATTCACACATACTCCATACCTGAGTTTCCTCCTCCTGCTTGTATCTTTCTTCAGCACTTTGAAATTCAGAACAAAAACTCCCACTGAAACCAGTGAGTTTGCCCCAGGCAAGGCAGGAGACTTTCCCCACTGTGTTTGCAAAGTCTGGTAGGCTCAGTGTGTTGTTTGCCCCAATTTTTTTTTTTTTTTTGTAAAAATGAGGCTGCAGAGGCACTGAAGTCCCTTGCCCATGTGAAGAGCCAGTCAGTGGAAGGGTCAGGAGAACTTGGACACATCTGAAGCCTGCTCTCAGCAGCACCCTCCATGCACTGCAGTGCAAACCACATCCTGGCTCACACAGAGATTGTGCAGCTGAGCTGGGTGGAGGCTTTGCCTGTACAAAGGAGCTTCCCAGAGCTGTCAGGGAATAGTTAAGGCAGCCCAAAGAGGAGATTCCCTGTGCTGAGGATGACGTCCCACACAGATGAAGTGCAGGGGAATGAGAACTTCTCTTGCTGTCTGCCCAATGTAAAATCCCACTTCCTAAAAGCCCACAAGTGTCTGATGTGTTGGCTCTCACCCTCATTACGTGCTGTCTGCTTTACTCTGGTTCCTTAACTGGAGTTGCTGCAAGTTCCCTCTTGCACAAGTCATAAATTCTGGTCTACCTCTGAGAGGCAAGTGACCTCCACTCCCCCTGTGTGCTGGTCATCCCTCTCTAAATTGATATTTTTACTGCTGCATGGATACTGATTGGCTTCTGGCTGTTGCAAAAGAGACTGATTCATGTTTGATGAGGGTGTGGTGAAGATATTGGAGCAGGGGACACAGATTCCTTGGAGAGAGCCTGTGCAGGAAGCTAACTAGTTAAACTCAGTGAAAGTCAGTAAAATGGCTCACAAATAAACCTCGATGTTAAATGTGCACCTTTGGGGGAAAGTGCTTACAGAGGGAGCTGTCTAGAAATGAGTGATGAGATAATCCTTTAATTTCATCTATTTCAGGAAGCAGGCAGTAGGATAAGAGCTCTGAGCCCCTATTAGAAAGTTAAGTCATCACTGCAATGTCAAGAAAGGTCAGCACCTCAGTCTGCAGTCCTAGGGGAGGTTTGGAGAAAAAATACCAGTAACTGGTCAGGGAACAAGTGCATTTTTGCCCTCTTTAAATGGAAGGAGGTTCATGAAATTTACCCCCCAGAACATAAAACTAAAACTGCTGGAGGTTTATGCAGTAGGTACAACTGCTCCCAGTCCAACAAAAGAACTGGGAGAGGTAAAATGTGTGTGCATGCAGAAATCTTGTTTTCCTTGGATAAATCCTGTAACCATTGCAGCTTGGATGTGAGATTTGGACATCCCTTCTGCCCACTAAAGCAATCTTAGAGGATCAGTCTTCTACAAAACAGAGACAGGACTGTGCTGTGAATCTGGAGCTTCTTTGCAGTGGATCTTTCCAGGCAAGGTGGAGCAAAACCTCCCCTTCCCCTGGCTGTGGAATCTGTTGCATCCTTAAGCCCTTTCTAAGCCACTGTGGAGGATTTGGATGTTGCTGAGCCCCAAGGTGCACATTCTGTGCCATGCCAAGGTCACTGCCTGCCTCAGGCTCCCTCTGCCAGGGCTGGATGCCCTGGGGGGTGCCAGCATGGCCAGTGAGAGCCCAGCAGTGCATTTTGTCTGTGCCTCCTTGCATTCGAAAGCCCATCTGCAGGAAAGGGGGCTGTGCCCTGGGTGGGATCCAGAGCACAGTGAGACGTGAGGACTGGGGAGGTCTCCTTTCCACCCATGGATTTGGGCACACTCCTGATGTCAGTACCTGACCTTTGCTTTGTTTTGCAGGTAATGATATAATGCAGTGGATTCTCCAGCGCCTGCAGATCACCACGGAAGGTGGGTAAAAAAGTGAAAATTGAGGCTTTCTCAGCTTTCAGTTCTAAATCCAGAGAGGCAAAACCTTTTAGTTGAATTCCCCCCTGCATAAGAGCTGACTTTCATTGCAGTGAAGTGTTTCTGTGCAATGAAAACATCTGCATTCTCCGTTTTCAGAGGCCCTCCACCTGGGAGACCTGTTTGTCAAATATGGATATATCTACCCTCTCCAGGAGCCAAAGAACCTCACCCTTAAGGCAGATGGCAGCCTCTACAGGTTTCAAGTGAGTTGCAGCTCCTCTAAGCTGTTGAGAGGGAGTCCAGCACTCGTTTTTATTAAAACCAGGCAGCTGGGGCAGCTCCCAGGAGCTGTGTAGCTGTGCAGGAGGAAGGAGAAGACTCAGAGAAGCCTGCAGAGAGAAGACTGAGATTGCAGTTTACAGGGAACCTGTGAGAGTTTCTTCAATGGAATTAGTGTACTTGTTCAACCTAAAAATAGCTGTGCTGTCCTCCAAGGAGTGTTCCCTTCCAGGTCTTAACGTAGCAAATGGAATTGCTGGTTGGAAATAGAACGATGTGGGGGCCCTGAATAATGAATATACAAAAAAGCACAATAATAACAGGATGGTATTGAGGTTCATGGCTGGGCTGTTTCCACTGCTATGGGAAATGAAGATATTTATTAGAAATGAGGAGTCCATGAGTTCAGGCCCTTTGTGCACTAACAGGAGCCTCCTTTCCTTGCAGACCCCCTATTTCTGGCCGGTGCAGAGCTGGGCTGCTGATGACACAGACTATGGTGAGTGGTGGCCCTGCAGGTGACATGGGGTGTGGGTTTGTCACACAGTCCTGCTCCACACCTGCTCTTCATGTCCTTGTGCTGCATCTCTGCTTGCAATGACCAACCCAGGCATTTCTTTCTCATGCTGTTTTGTGAATAATTCTCAGTAATGGTGAATTGAGGGTGTGACCATCTTGTGGTGGCCTTGATGAGAGAAAGTGCTTAAGCTCTTATGTTCCACTAAGATCCATCACACAGGAACACATCTGAATTACCTTGTTGGGGAGGGAAGACTTTAAACACCAAGATTAGATTTCCCTGAGCAGTTAAGTGTGTTCCTGGATCCGAGCCCAAGGCTGTCTTCCTGTAGATTTGGATCAAGCCCTGCATTCAGAGATGGTTCTTTCTTTATAGAAAGCACAGTGACTTCTAATATCTCCTGATGGCTCTTTCCATATAAATCTCTTGTTGCCTTTCTGCTGCTTTTTTATTGTAGTTTCATTGATCATGAAACTTGTGCTGATCAGCTGGGTTTGCTCCTGTGGGCTGTGCAGTTCACAGACTGTTTTGTCCATTCCAGGGTTGTCCTCTGTTTACCTGCATTATTCTGTAGCTCTTCTGAGGAAATAAAAAAAGCCTGGTTTTAGATGGGAATGTTTTTATTAAAACTGGAGTCAAAACCACTGGCCTGTGCTCAGAAAACTTGGAGGTCAAACTCAGAGGAACCTCAACACCTGAAGGGTTTGGTGCAGTGTCCCTTGAGCCATGGAAGGGTGGCTGCTGGCAGGAGGCACACGCTGCCTGTTCTGCCTGGCTGCTCCCAGCCTGGCCATCAGTGACACACCACAAAGTTCTTTTTTTCTTCACTTTGTGAGCTTGGAGCTCATGCCTGGGAAGATATTGTAGCAGACAAAGGCTCATGTGTTTGTAATATGGGTAAGTTTATAATTATTCTTGGACTTGATGGTCTAACTGACTGCTAATTTGCTTCTACCTCCACAGCAATTTATCTAGCCAAGAAGAACATTAAAAGGAAAGGGGTTTTGGAAGAATATGAAAAGGTGAGGAGACACTGCACTTGTTCCATTACAAGACCCTCATTTGCTACAACTTTGTTGCTAATGAGTGGAGCATGGCAAAAAATCACCTCTTCAATTGCACGAGGTGTTACTTTAGCAGTATCAAAAGCCAACATTTTGAAAGTGGAAAAACGACCAGTACAGAAAACTACTGTGAAGTCAATTATAATTTTAGCAGGGGTAATTGCCCTCCTTGCAATGGTGTTTTTTTTGAACTGTTGCAATTCTTGTAATTACGTTCAGAACAATCCAGATTTCTTGGCTCAGTCGCCAGCCTGGCCTCGTTGAACTATGGAGAGTCAAGAAAACCCCAGCATGGGAGTGCCCTGGTCAGAATTTTCACACTAACTGCTTTTTTTTTTTTTAATTTTTATTCCAGGAACATTACAACATGCTCAATCAAAAAATAAACTACAAGTGGGATTTTGTTATTATGCAGGCCAAGGAGCAGTATAAGTGAGTTGACTTGCATTGCCTTGTTTGCATCACTGGGGAGGGTGTGAGGAGCAGAGCTTGCCTGTCTTAGTGCACAGTTAAATCACACATTAAAAGCACCAACTGCAGCTCCAAAATGGCTTGGAGGGGAGGTTTAGGTTTTGCACTTGATGTGGTTCTGTGAAGAAGCTGGGTTCTGATGCTGCAAGCCCTCGTTACAAACAGCTTCATTTAGCTCAGTGTTCTCCATGAGTATTTGTGGATCAGGCACTGGGCTTTGGGCCTGTTGTTGGTCTGGGTCAGGAGTTACATCTCTCAGCTGAATGGAGGGAATCAAGAAGCAGTAAATGTTCCCAGCAGGGACTTCTGGAGAAAACTGAAGTGCATACTTAGGCACCCAGCTAAAACGACTTGATTTTAGGAGCTGAAACCTTCACATTCCCTGGAAAGTTGGTGAACATGAGATGGGGTTACTCCTTTAGGGATCTTTCCCACTTCTGTGGACTCCTCTTACCTTCCTTTACCTCCTGGCAGGGCAGGCATTGCCTCTGCAGCTCAGCAGCCTCTGTGTCTTCCCTGGGATGGCAGCCAAGTCCTGGGAGTGCAGCTCATCAGATAACTGTCTCATTAAACACGAGACTGTTGTTCTTGTAAATTGAGGTCAGACTTGGGCTAAGAGATGCCAAATGCAGTTTCAAAGTCAGATACCCAGCCTATGTCTGAAGCAGTAGATTAAACTCGTCTGAGGCTGTTTGATGGTGCTGCTGGGGCAGACTGGTGCAGAGCACCCACCCTGCTAACCACAGCAGGGAGGCCACATGCAAAGAGCCTGTTGGGAATGATCCCTTCCCCATGCTAAGGCCCAAATTGTGCTCAGGACTTTTCTGGGAAAGAATTAGTTGGTCCAAGCCCAAACCATGCTAGTGCCTCTTCTATTTAATTGTGGAGGTGATTTGGGTTTTAGTGCCTGGGAACACTCCTCAGAACCATTTCCAAGTAGTTTCTCTGAGAAATTGCCCCTGCTTTACTGAGAGACAGGGATGAGACATGTCCAGCATGTGTCTCTGGGTGGCAGTCCTTGGATCCTGCCTGGGGACATGGGACAGGGATAAACACGAAGAAGCAGCACTGAGAGCAAGGCAGTAGAAAGCTACCAGAGGGCTGTGTCCCTGCTTAAAAGGGGATGTGTCTGCTCCCAGCACAGCTCAGCTCAGGAAAATGATGATTTCTCAAAAGCCAGAGTCATGTGTGGCCATGTGAACATGGTCTGCAGCCCAGAGTTAGCCAGGGCAGGATGTGGTCAGGAGGGGACATTGCAGCATCAGTGGCACAGCCAGGCCAGGACCCACGGGGCATGGGAGGCTGGAAGTGTGCCCTGCTTCTCATCCCACTGATTTTAGGAGGGCAGAATCCCTGAGTTCCCCTGTTCTTGGCTTTGCAGGGCAGGGAAGGAGCGGAAGAAGGAGGACAGGTACGCCCTGGACTGCCAGGAGAGAGCCTACTGGCTTGTGAACAGAACTCCTGTGAGTAGAAGGTGACAGGGTGACTTCAGTGACTCGGTGGGGCCCTCCCTGCAGCCACCTGGGACGAGCTGCCCTGTGGAAAGGGCAAAGCCTCTGGGCAGGGTCAGCCCAGGCTTGCCCTGAGTCCCCACCACCTTTCCTTGCTTGCTCTCAAAGGTGCAAGGGGCAGAGGTTCATGCTTGAAGAGGAGCATTCCCAAATATGAGGGAGTGGAGGCCTGGGGGTCTCCTCCTGCATTTGTGTGATCCACAGCCTTTAAATCAAACGAGGGACAAAGCTTTGTTGTTTCTTGTTCACCACAGCCAGGCATGCTGGACGCCCTCGAGTATGGATTAGACCGTGTCACAGATCCCAATGAAAATAAGGTAAACCAGGTGAGACAGGGTCGTTTGTGGGTTTTTTTTTTCCACACCTACTGAATTTGTCATTCTGGGACAACCCAGAATATCCCTGGGGTTGTCATTTTTCGGGCACTGCAGGCTGAGTGTGTCAGCTCAGCTCTAACAGCTGAACAGGGCAGAGGTTGAAGCTCTCTTATCCGGGAGGTGAGGCCCTCAAAATAGGCTTTGGCAGCTTCTTCTGGCTTGAAAAGACTTTGTCAGCTTTCTTGCCACACCAGTCAGTGTGAGTGCTTGGCTGCAGGACATGTTTTCTCTGCTGGTGAAGCTGAATTAAAGAATCCTCTGTCTCCAGGTGCTCGTTGCTGCCTTTGTGTTAGTGCTGAATGAACTTTGTGGGGTGTAAAGGGTCAGTGCAAAGATCCAGGTTTAAGATAATTAAATTACAGAATACCTCCCAAAAGGGAATTAATGTGTGGTAAGAAGATGAAGTAGTTGATGTGGTGAGTAGGAGACACAAAATGTTGCCAAAAATGCATATTGTAGACCATAAAGAAATAGAATCAATGAGCTGAGACCATGAGGGCTGTAACTGGGTGAACTGGTTCAGGGTCTCTAATCAGATCCAGTCAGTGGGTGAGGAGCTGGAGCTGCTGTTCCCTTTCTCCATCAGCCCTCTGAGCTCATCCTGTCTTTGTGCCCTTAGCAATGCTCATTTGGAAGTAAAGTCAGAGCATCTCTCAGCAATTCCATGCAAATGTTAGTGCCATCACACTCACAGTATTCCCACAACTTCCCATTTTTGTAACAGCCTTTAAACAACTCAGCAGCCAGAGGCAGGATAATTGCTTTTGGCCAGCTGTATTCTGTTGCTATAGAGACTGAAAAGGAGCAAAGTGTAGGGTTGGGGTGTATTTTATTTTTTTTTTCTTGCTGTAAGTAGCAGCTGCTGAAAGATTTTTTTTTCCCCTCTTTTTTAAGAGTAAAGAAGTAGTGGAAAGGGAGAGGGATAGAGAGAGGAGTAAGCCAACTTCTTGCCCACAGTTTTACAGTTGACATGGAAGGGATTTTAGGTTTGCAAATGGTCCGGAGAGCTGTACCCATCTGCCAGCTGCCTGGCAGCGCAGGGGAAGGGAGCTGAGGGATCTCTGCCCAGTTCCACCCTGGCCATAAGAGACATGGTCAGCTTCCCCCATCAGGGGAGACTCCAAGGAGGGCAGAAGCCAAAGGACAGCAGCTTTGGGGTGACTTCCCTGCCCTTCTCCTTTAGGCTGGCCTCTGAGCTGTGTCTCCTCGCTGGAGGCTGAGCTGAAGAGGGGAGGCTCTCCTTGCTCCTCCTTTTCCTTTTGAAAGAGTGATTGAGGATAGATGAGACAGCCAAGAGCCCTCATGGAGCCACCTTTGGACTGGCAGCTTTATTTTTGTCCTCTGCAGGCTGCTCTCACCAACACCTGTGGCTCAGCAGCCTTTGGTGAGCAGAAAGAATGGGCCAAGCTCTCATTTGTGTCCCCGTCCCTGCTCAATCCACCTTCACTTTGTTGCACAAATAATAGAGGAAGGGTTTATCTTGGCAGTTGGGAAACGAAAAATAATTTCAGATTTCCTTGAAGCTGACATTAGTTTGAACATCTCTCCTCCTCTTGCTCAGACCCTTTGGTGGGCTGCTCCCTCCCTCTGGGACAGAATCCTCTGGGGATAAACAGGTGCTCCAGCTCCTTTGAAGGGGACTTTTATTACTGATCCCTCGTGGTTATAATGAGTTAGGGGTTGTGGATGGGCAGCAGGAGTCAGGCAGAAGTAGCCACCCATTGAACGGATAATTAAGGGATGCTTTAGCCTTTTGTTGCCTGGATTTCAGGCTCACGTCGAGCCTCACTGCTTGAGAATGAAGAATGACCACTGAGAGCGTGCAGGTACCTGCACAGCCTCTGCCTCCTGGAACCAGAGTCTCTCCAAAAGGTGCTTCAGCACCCCCAAAAATCCTTGTGCTGGATTCAGGGGCTGCTGAGTGAAGTGCTCTGGTTTGTCAGCAAAATCAGCCACAGATTAACGACTCATTGCTGGCCTTTAATTTCATAATTCCCTGTTGGTTGGCCTGATAAAGTTCTGCTGCATCATCACGAGTTTGGAGAGCACAGGGTCAGGGGCAGATAAACAAGACAGGGAAAAAAAATGGCCATTTGAACAAAACTGGGTGCATGGACTGTGGCAGATTTGATTTCCAGCTGCAGGGCTGGATGCACCAGCACAGTGGAGATGAGTGTTGAGATGATCTAATCCCAGAGTGAGGATTTGCCTCTGCAGGCTCTCAGCTGGCTGAGTGGAGGAAAAGGCTGGCTCTGCACTGAGCAGGGGTGTTGGGGTGTGCAGAGGCAGCTGGGTGTGTGCTGGGGTGCACTTTGCAGGGTTGGAGAGACAGATCTTCCTTGCCCAGAGCTCTGCAGGGTGGCTGGGCTGGCTCTGCCCCCCTGCTCAGTGGCCAGTTCCCTGCACAAGATTCCCAGGATCAGCCTCAGCCTGCCAAGCTCTGTGCATTGAGCACTCAGGGCAGAGTGAGGGTGGCATCTGCAGTGTCCTGGTCCCAAACAAGCTGTGCACAACCTTGTGCTTGTTCTTTACTCCCAGCTCCTTCCAGGCACTCACCCAAAGGTGTTTCCAGGTGTTTATGAGCTCTGTAAACAGGGAACAGTGGCCAGGCAGTCAAAAACACCGTGACCATCATCTCCCCAATGTGCTCAGGAAGTCTCACACCGAGCAGAGGAGCAAACAGGTGGCTGGGAATTAGCAGATATCCCAGCTCTTTCAGGAGCTGGTGGCCTCAGCCATGTGGATCAGCTCCAGACAGGGTTTTGGAACAGGTCCTGGCTGGCTCTGCACCCCCAGTGCCCGGGGAGCACAGAGCAGGGTGTCACCAGGGCAGGCAGGGTGTCCCAGTGCCATGGGGTGTTTCAGGGGTGTCAGAGGATGTGGGACAGCTCATGGCACTCGTTTGAGACAGACTGAGGCCTTTCACTAATTGCCATCTTGATCTGCAGCCCGCGGGGCTGGGGAGCTGATCCGCAGTAATTGCGATAAGTCACTCGTTAAGGGCATTGCAAAATTAATCTCATTATGAGAAACGACTCCTTTGTTCCAAATATGATTTCCTTCCAAATGAGGCAGAGTGGGTGGGTGGTGCAGGGCACTCTGGCACTGTAGTGGGGCTGAGGGTGGGTGGATGGTGGGGACAGCTGGCAGTGCTCCGTGGGACATGGAGAGTGCTCAGGGCCACTTGCAGCAGCAGGGAACTGGGAACTGCTTGTGAGGGCACTGTGGGAGAAAGGGAAATGAAATGATGAGCAGCTCTGGGGTGAAATGGCTGAGATTCCTCCCAGTTACTGCAGATTTGAGAACTGGAAGGGTCTGAGCACAGCCAGCACCTGCAGCCTCCCAGGGTGCTCAGCAATGGGCTCCCCTTGGATTTGGCTGCAGTTCAGTTTGTGCCACTGCTCAGAGATGCTCAGCCCCTCTTCTGGGGGAGCCTTGGTAAATCCCCTCCACACCTGGAGCACCCCAGCAAAACCCCTGCTGTTCTTCCAGGAGCAGCTGCCCACCTGTTTCTCACACAGACTGGCAGGAGGGGATCCTTGGTGTGGAGGAGGGGACATGTAAAAAAAATAAACTCTTCCCTTGTTTGCTGATTTTTCTTCACCCACATATAATTTTTCTGTTGTGATGGCATTTTAATTGATGCCTTTCTGTCTCTGTATAACATTTAACTCTCTGTGTTCTCTTTCTCTTGCCCACAGCTGTTTGTCTCGTGTGTGTGTGGTGTGCTGCCAGCCTCTCAGACCCCTCTAGAAGATAACACCACTTTCCTGCCACGTGAGCTGCCTTCGAGTGCCAGCACCCACTTCTCCTTCCCCACTGCACCAGGCCTGTCTGAGGCCCCAGTTGAGAAAAAAGTGGAAGAAAATAGGGTTTTTTAAATGATTTTAACGTGTTGGAATCAATGCTGTAGCCACAAGTTCCATCAAATGGAGCCCTTCAGCTGGCACTTGTAAACCTGATGAGATTTATCTGGTTTATAGCTCAGATTCCCCAAGGAGACAGTGAACTCCTGTTGTGCAGGAGGCAGCTGGCCTGGAGCAGAAACACAGGGCTCTAAACAGGACACTTTGGGACAGTAAATACAATAAATTTCCCTGTGCAGGCAGGTGATTTTTCCCTTCCATTTCTGCAGTCTGTCTGAAACAGTGACACTATAGAAATGAGGGGAAGAAATGGTGTCTGTATGGAAAGTGGCCTGGAATCAGGGGTGCAGAGAAGGGTGAAAAGCTGTTTCTCAGTTCCTCCATCATTGATAAGGGTGTCCCAGGAGCTTGTGAATCAGCAGGGGAGGTTGCACAGCCCTGTGAGCGATGATCCTGCTGTCCTAGAGCTTTTTCTCTCCCTTGATGTGTCAGTCCTTTCCCCCTGTCACACAGGGGGCCAGCACAGCATCACTGCTGGTTTTTGTGCCCTGTTTGTCCCTGCTGGGATGGTCTGTGCTGCCCACTCAGGGCTGGGCATGGTATTCCCAGCAGGAAAAGCTTTCTCCTCTCACAATACAACTGGGAGGCTTTTTTTTGTGGTGCTACACTGGCCAGGCTGGCTCTGGGTCAGGGTCAGAGCTGGTTCTGTGGTGGTGCTGTAGGGATTGGGCTCATCTGCTGCTGAAATGGTGAGTGGGCCTCTCAGAACCAAGGGTCAGCAAAAGATGCATGTTTTTCTGCCATGTGCAGAAGAGTTTCTCCCTCCTGAGCAGGACTGGTGACGATGGTTAAAGTGCAAAAGCAGATCAGTGTCCCCAAAATGGTCTCACAGAGCAGCCCTGGGAGAGCATCTTGCCTTTCCCAAACAAGGGGCAGTTCGGGGTGCAGAGTCTCTGGGGAAGTGAGGGGAGAGCAGAGCTGCCCGTGGCATTCAGTACCACAATCTGCATCCCTCACAAACTGCACATCACCAAGGCACTCTGCAGACCCCCCTGCAGACCTGCCACAGGGTTCATTTGACACGATAGTTTTGGGATGCAGGTCTTGACTGAAACAGGAGCTGAGGAATTGAAACCCTGCCTGAGCCTTTAAAGGCTTGCTGGGAGCATCCCCCCATTAGCCTGTCTTTCCTTCTCCAGTTCATTCCACACAAAGTAACTGTGCTTCAAAGGAAGCTGTGTGAATAAACACCCTGCAGTTAATTTCTTGCCTTCGATTGCCTGCTTATTTGTGGATGACATGTAACATAGTCTGAGTTATTCAAATCACAACGTAAACACCCTTTGCACAGCAGATACTGCTTCTGAGGCTTTTAATTGTGGTGTTTATATTTTGCAATGTGTTGGTTCCTGTCTCCTTTAGCTAATATTGAATGATCTAATCTGCGTCTTGTAAATGAATCTATTTTAGCTCCATTAGAATAACCCCTTAATTGAAGGCATGCAGGCAGCCTGTGATGGGAGAAGCAATGCTAAACAGTAAATACAGCTAATGGGACAATTTACCGTGTGGGGATGCTCTTAGCTTTGATGATACCCTGATTAGCTCAGCTGCTGTGTTTGATTTTAATTGTCATCAGAATTAATTGGAGAGCACTGCACAACGGCAGCCCTGCAACGGTGTTTCCATGTCTCAAAAAAAAAAAAAAAAAGGCAAGTATAGGCACCCATCCCAATTTAATGATTCTTTTTTAATATATTTTACAGAAAAATACTATGGAATTCTATAGGAGAGAGGTAGGTGGTGCTTCCCTCACTTCTTGCTGTTCATCCTGTGTGAGTTGCTTACACCAGCGTGGCTCAGAGCCCTCTGTGCAGGGATGGGCTCTTTGAAAGGCAGAATCCCTGCCCCATGGAGCTTTTATCAATATAATTTCAGGCCATTGCCTCCCACTGCAGGCAGCCAGCAGCTCTCCCAGTGACGGGAAGGCTCAGGCAAGGACAGGCACCAGGGCTGAAATCCAATAGATCAGAATTAGTGGTGGGGAAATCACAGTGGCGCCGGCACAGAGACAGGCAAGAATCGATGATAATTACATGCTAAATCATCCAGAGCATTTGTAGGTGCTGAGGATGGTAGCTATTATTCAATTTTTATATAACATGGGGAGTGCTTTTTAATTACTTGCACATTGCAAAGTGCACTTCTGATGTTTGCAGTAAGCTCAGTGAAAACAGACACTTTACTGAGACAATTCAGGGATTCTCTGGTTCCTTGGACATCCAGCAATTAGAGAAGAAGCAGTCCCTGCTGTAATTAGCCCCACTACCTGGGAGAGAAACTGTTTGAGGTTTAGATAGGCCTTATCTTCAAACCTCTGTGCTCCTAACCATGGGCATGTCTGATCCCCTCAGATCATGTACTACCAGCAGGCCATCCTGAAGACCAGAGTGAAGTCTTCTGTCTCTCTTGGAGGGTAAGTCCTGATTTCCTTCTGTCCACACATTAATTAGTCTTCAGTGCTTATCTCCTCATGAGCTGATGAAGCTGTCTGCTGTGGCAGCTGGTGACTCAGCCAGGGAATCCCTGTGGTGGCCCAGTGCTGTCTGGGCCAGGAGGCACGAGGATGAGGAGGGATCAGAGTCCCAGGCAGGATGAAGAGGCTCTCTGGGAGCTTTGCTGCAGAGCAGCACCAACCTCTGGGCTGAGAATGCCACTGAAATCAGGAGATGCTGACACTGCTCTGGGCCCAGCCCTGCAGCCAGGGGAGGGTCCAGCAGTGTGTCCATCCTTCAGGAGGGGCAACCGGCAGGACAGACTGACCCTCCTGTCGCTGGTCCCCACCCTGGGCTGGATTCACCCCCATGAGAGTCTCTGCCCCATGGTGGTGCTCACCTCTGGTTATTCTGTCCTGCAAAGGGAAGCAGCCTCTCCATGAACATCCAAGCAATTAATTAGCAATTCCCCTTCCCAGTGGGAGTGTTTTCTGATCGGATTCTTGATGAAGCAGCCAGCCCTGGCATTAGGCATTGGTGTGTTTGCCAGGAGCATTTCTGCCTGGAGCCTCCTGTGCTGACCAGGCACCTTGAGGTGCAGCCCAGAGCACCTGCCTGGTTTACTCTGTCATTGCCACCAGAGATTCCTATCACATCTGAGATAAACAAGGTGCTCAGGCCAGTTCCCTGGAGAAAACAGTCCTGGATGAATGGAATGGGTGGAAGAGAGAATCTTCTGAGAGCCACAATTTGCAGGGCACCAGCGGCTCTGCTCATTTCATCTGTCACTGACTCCCAGGTCACTTAAAACTCTCCTGCCTCAATTCTTCAAACTGTGAGCTGGAGCTGGGGACACCTGGCTACTTGCCAGGAATTTTGTGGTGCTTAACTGTTTGGCAATGGGGCTTTTCTCTGATTAGTTCTGGTGGGATAATGTCCATCACCTAGATCAAAAAATCTCAGGAGCTTTGGAACTCCGTGTCAGCTGCAGGGCAGGATCCAAATCAAATTATTAATGAGGATATGAGCAGCAACTGGGCAGTGTGCATGCTTTAGAGCATTGCTGTGATTTAAGAGAAGGTGCAAAGCACTTCAAGAGCTACCTGAGCTGGCAGGTTCAGATTTGCTTGATCAGAATCTGGGCTGGAGTGCCTGATGCAGGTGCTGGATGCCTTGGCATTCGCAGTGGGAAGGTCGGATGGAGCAGCTGTGTGGCAGCCCTGTGGTTTGCTCTGTGCAGGAGCATTGTATAACTGCAGGATCTGGGCCAAGGTGCCTGTTAGCCACAGGCCCCTGGACACTGCACCCCCAGCTCTGAGCACATGAAAGCACTTTGGCCTGGAAGGAATTTTAAACGCAGAAACCAGAGGATTTTGTTTTTTTCAAGAATGAAAAAGGGAGGCGGGAGCTAAAATTCCAGGACATTAGTGAAATGGGTTGGAATTAGAAGTCTGGCCAAGTTAGAAGGTAGGAGAAGTGTTTGTCTGGTTCCTGCTGGGAGGGAGACAGTTGTGCTTTGTGCCAAGCCCTCAGAGCCACTCTCAGAGGAATGAGCCCTGTGGTAGGTGATGGAGGAAAGGAGAAGCTGGGATGAGCCCTCAGCATTCCCAGAGCTCCCTGAGTTCTCCCATGACTCATGGGAAGGCTGCAGGGAGCCCACCTGAGTGAACACAACCCTTGTGTTCCTTTCCCTGACATTTTCCTCCCAGAGCAGTGCAGGGTCAGAACAGGAGACAGGAACTGTCTGGGGGCTTAGTCCCACTCCCTTAAACTGAAAAGGCAAAAGGAGGTGATGGAAGAGGGTCTTGTACCTCCTTGTATTTGAATTGATGAATTCAGTGCTTTCAAAGACAACCAGGAGACTTCTGTTGGGAAATGGAAAAGATTACCTGAACTAATGAATTGATTTTTCTAGGAAGGCAGGGGCTATGTTCCAGATCCCTGTGCTGAGAGTCTTGCACCTCTGAGAATATCTGTAGTTGGCTGTAATGGGGCTGGCTGTAATTCTGGCTTCCAAATTCATATTTTGATTTTGGATTTGTTGCAGGATTGTGAAGTACTCTGAGCAGTTCCTCTCCAATGATCCCATCCTGTCTGGATGTCTCCCCAGCAACCCTTGGATATCAGATGACCCTGAGTTTTGGGATCTCAATGCAAAGCTGTATGTATTTCTGTTGTTTTGCCAGCCTGTGGTTTACAGTGACCTTTATACTGATAGAAATCAGGAAAAGGAACCACTGATTTTCACTGTGGTATCTGATCTCTGATCATGAGCAGAGAAGGGTTCCCTTTCAAGCATACTTTGAAATTGGGAATTCTCTGTGCTGAACTTTCAGCACTGTCTTCTTCAAGTGGAGCCTTGATTAACATCACAGAAATTCCTGAGCTGCTGATGGGGGTGTGCACTCAGGCCCTGCTGAGTGGATCTGATCCTCCCCTTGGATGAGTGAAGCCCACCTTACCTAGCACAGGAATGGGATAGGGCCAGTTCAGGGTTCAGCTGCTCCCCTGGGTCCTTGCTCACCCCTCAGGCTGCTTCCTTAGGAGAGGCTTGGGCTTGGAGGCACACACTGCTGGTCCATCCCTTCTCTGAGGCCTCCCTCGGTTTTCCCTTTGGATAGGATTTGCTAATTACACGATGGCATTTTGGGGCTTGGAGCAACCAACATCTTGGCGGTTCTGAGAGCAGCAATCCTGTCATGGACTGATTGTATCCCATTAGACATCCCCAGGGAATTCCTGCACTGAATGCCTTTATGAGAAGCAAAGCTCTGGGCACCAACCAGTGCCTCCTCCAGGATGGGACTGAGTGAAACCTCAGGGCAAGGCTGGGCTGTCAGTGTGAGAGCTGCATAAATCCCAGTTAAATCCTCACCCCGCTGCGGCCCGAGTTGTTTAATTACAACTCACTTTGTGGGTTGACTTCAGGAGCTCATTACACCACTCTGGAAAACAAGAGAATGCTGAGAAGTCCCTCGGCATTGCAGCAAAGGGCATTTTGGTTTTAATTAACCTGCTAATTGGAGCGAGCGGCGGGGCTGTTTGTGTTCTCCCCGTGCAGGGTGGAGGTGCCCACCAGGATGCGCGTGGAGCGATGGGCCTTCAACTTCAGCGAGCTCATCCGGGACCCCAAAGGCCGCCAGAACTTCCAGATCTTCCTCAAGAAGGAGTTCAGCGGTGGGTGGGCAGTGTCTCGGTGCCTTGGTTTGTCCCCAGGCTGAGGTGACAGTGGCGCAGGGCTGCTGCAGGCT
Organism: Brachypodius melanocephalos; assembly: GCA_013398615.1. Classification (NCBI taxonomy): domain Eukaryota; kingdom Metazoa; phylum Chordata; class Aves; order Passeriformes; family Pycnonotidae; genus Brachypodius; species Brachypodius melanocephalos. Next base: position 2,427,547 of record VZSR01001755.1, read on the forward strand.
GTGCAGCCAGGGCAGGCGGTACCATCTAGTGGCACAGGACACGCGGTACAGCCAGAGATGTCCCCAGTCCCCGCGGGCCATTGCCTGGGAGGGTTTGGATTACGTTTTAGGAAGGAATTCTTCCTTGTCAGGGTGGGGAGGCTCTGGCACAGGGTGCCCAGAGAACCTGTGGCTGCCCCTGGATCCCTGTCCAAGGCCAGGTCGGATGGAGCTTGGAGCACCCTGGGATAGTGGAAGGTGTCTCTGCCCATGGGAATGGGGTGGATTTCAGGTCCCTTCCACCCCAAAACATTCCATGATTCCATGACTGGTCCCAGAGAAGCTGGAACTGGCTGAGCTCACAAGTTCTTAGAGGTGTGAGCGAGCAGAGAACAGGTGAAAAGCTATTTTCCTCTTTCAGTCACCGAAGAATTGGAGAGACTTGTTTGAGGCCAACAAATTGTGCCAGACAAATTCAGGAGTTAATAAATGGGATTGTGTTTTCCTCAATCTCACTCTCTGATGATTGTGTCTTTGTCATGCAGGAGAGAATCTGGGTTTCTGGGAAGCCTGTGAGGATCTCAAGTATGGAGACCAATCCAAGGTCAAAGAAAAAGCAGAAGAAATCTACAAGTGAGTGTGAAATTTTTCCACTCTTAAACTCTTTGTGCGTGAGTCTTATCACCTTCCCCAGGTTCTCATTCTCCAAATGATTTATTCCTAAGATTTTTTTACATGTAGGCTGTTATCAGTGTGGATGTCTTTTGTCCCCACATAGGAAAGGAACTTTTGGAGATGAAAGTAGAAGTGTTTTGTTGTTTTTTTTGTGGGTTTTTTGTTTTGTTTTTTTTTTTTTTTTAATATATATATTTACTTTTCCTCTCTGTTCTCCGTTACATTTCAGTCTTAGGATGTAATTTAAATATCGGTGTGGAATAGCAAAGTTCTTGTGAGGCTTTTTGCTTCCAGTGAGCTAAAATTTGGCTTATTTTATGTGCAAGAGCAAGTGAATGCTGGTCTCTGATGAAGAGAACATTGATTGCCCAAGATCAGGACAACAAATTGCGGCAGGAAGCTGAAGGGACTTTTCCTTTCATGCACAGACAGGAATCTGTGAATTCTCCAGCTGCTAATGGCACTGTTGATTCCTCCTCCTGGCAGGCTCTTCCTGGCTCCTGGAGCAAGGCGCTGGATTAACATCGATGGCAAAACAATGGGAATCACGGTCAAAGGCCTGGAGCACCCTCATCGTTATGTTCTAGATGCTGCTCAGACCCACATTTACATGCTGATGAAAAAGGTTTGTTAGTTGTTGCCAGAGCCTGAGGGGGATTCCAGCCCTCCGGGCCTTTCTGTGCCTTTGTGTGCTATCAGCTGTCCCTTTCAAGGGGCCTTTGTTTGAAAAATCCCTCAAATTTGCTGAGTTAAGCAAGTGCTGCTTCAGGCATTTGTGTTTTGCTGCTGCTTCTTCCCTCTAAGGCAGCCTGTCCCCGAGGTGGTGGGGTCAGGTGGCTGCTGCAAGTCCTGCTTTTCAATTCCAGCTTGGAATTGATGCACTGAAAGCAGCAGAACTGGACTGATTTTCACCCGTTGATGAAAAGTTTGGCTCCTGCAATACAAGCTCCTCACCTTGCAGTGACTCTTGAGACCCTACTGGCCCGGGCTAAGCTTCATTCCAATCTTTTGATCTGGGTCTTACCTGTGAAGCTTTATTGTGAGATGGAAAATCCTGGGAATTTTACAGCAAGATGAAAGGGTGTTGGTTTAAATAGCTACATTTGCCTGAAAGATGCAAAGTCCCTTGGGCTGCTGGGGGAGATTATCCAGTTCCCAGCCTCCCTGGCTCCTGAGCAGCTGTATTTGGTGGTGATTTTAATAAGGGTGTTTGCAGCCCATAACTACCAGTTTTTCTTTTTTCTCCTAGTAGGACTCCTATGGCCGCTATTTAAAGTCTCCAATATACAAGGAAATGCTGGCCAAGGCTGTTGTGCCACAAGAGGGTGTCAAAAAAAGGCAAGTGAAACTGGCTGTAATTGTGGGGTTTGTTTTTCTTGTTGTAGCAAGGGTAGAAAAAGCCCAAAGTTGCAGCAAAATTACTATGATTTAGATGTTCTCTTAATTAAATAAAATTTTGCAACGAGAGGATGCTTTGCTTGGAGACTGTTTATTCATGAGCCCTTTGGAAGTGGCTTGTGAACAGTCGGAATGGGGCTGCTGATTGCTCAGCTGCCTTCTCTGGTGGGTCTGCTGAGAAGGGCTGTGATTGTTGAATTAATTCATGGCTCCTTTCCTGGAAGGAGAGAGCACTGCTGTCCTGGGCATGGGAAAAAAAGTCCTGCCCACAAAACACTGGCTGCCAGAGCAGAGACAGACCCAAGGTTTGGGATAATCCACAGGATGTGCTCAGCTCTGCCCGGACAAAGCTCACCCCTGGTGTAAGGGAAGGTGACAGGCATGTGGGAACAAGCAAAACCCTGTGACAGCTGGCACAAGGTGGATGGCCTTGGAAATGGCTTTTTCCCAGCAAGATGAAGGTCATCCAGCAAACTCAGGGCATGTGCAGTGCCAGACTGGGTGGTGTTTCTTTCTCTGTTCCTCTTCCACTCATCAACCTAGCAGGCAAGAAACAGGAATCATGGACTTTCACACTGTTGTTTCATCTAAAGCCTGTTTCAAGTCAGTGGAAAAAGCCCTGCTGCTGACTGGCCTGGGGTTGGATCAGATTTTCCCTGAGCCCCGCCACGAGGTCACTGGCAGATGCTGGTTGATCCTGCTCATCCTGTCTTCATGTTTGTCAGTGCTTGTTCTGGAGCCCCCAAACCTCAGCATCCCATTCACCTGGAGCTGGTACCTCACCCAGAGGTGGGTTAGCCCCTATTCCCCCTGCTGGGAAAGTGGCTTTGCTGAGGCAGGTAGTGGGTGTTTTCTGGGGCCATCACAGACACCAGGAACAGCTGTACTGATCCCTGCCTTGATCTTCCTGAGGGCACTAGAGAAAATTGCACGGATGGGAGTTGTTTGGCTTCACACTGAGTGTGAATTATGTGCAAACACAACAAAGGAGTGATGGGGGTGAGCCCTGGAGTCCCTTAGGAGCAGGACTTTGACACTTTCAGCAGCTGTGTAGCTCGTGTGTGACACTGCTGTTCAAAGCATTTTGCACTCCTTTGGCCATCTCTGTGTCCGAGTTTGTCCTCCTGGGTAACATTACTCCCCAGGAGGGAGGTTTTGGTGCCCTTCTCCTCACTAACCCCCCTCCTTCCCCTCTCTCTGCTCAGCACGGGTCTGTTCGGCCGCCGCCACCTCCGCTCCAGCCCCAGCCCCATCATCCTGAGGCAGCAGGAGGAAGAGGCCAAAGCCAGAGAAGCCGCCAACACCGTGGACATCACGCAGGTCATGAGCAAGCTGGATCGCAGGAACCAGCTCCAGAAGGAAGCTCCTCCCAAGTAGGCTCTGAGCCCCGCAGGGAAAAGACAAGGCGAGGCTGGTGTTGAGCTTCGTCTCCCCTTCCTGAAGGTGTCAGTGGTGCTTTAGGTTTCCCAGGCCGGCTCTGCCCTCCGCCAGCTCCCCGCACGTTGTTGCCATGGCTTCTGGAGAGCACATGTCCCTGCCCAGGCAGGGAGTGCCGGGCTGCTGCTGTGCCCGGCTCTCGGGGTGCAGCACCCGCACACCTCGGAGGGGAGATGCCTCCTGCTGCCCGCACATCCCTCTCGGGAGCCTGCAGAGCCCAGCTGCCTCTCCCTGGTGCTCCAGGAGCTGGGGTGGCACAAGGCAGGGTAAAGCTGTGCCCCAGGTCCAGACGAGCTTTCCTTGGTGCGGAGGGGGGTGCAGGGCGAGGTGACCCAGCCTGGAGTGTCCCTGCTGGCCTCCATCCCCTCGGGGGGCTCTGCACCCTCCCAGGGGCTGCATCTGGCACCCCCTGAGAGCAGCACACCCCCCACTCCAAGAGTCCTGTACCCCCAGCCAGCACAACAGGGCCACAGGTAGAAGAACAGGAACTTCTCCTGCTTGTGGGAACAGGAGCACGAGCACTTCTGAAGGTTTAGCTGACCCTCTGGATTTGAATGGCACTGCCGCATCCCCTGGCATGCTGGAGATGATCAGCAGGAAGCTCTGCTCTGCTCTGCTCTCCCTGTGACTCCTGTGCCGTGAGCTGGGTGTGCAGGTGCAGAGAGCTGCCCCTTGCCACAGCCTGCACCAGGTCAAGAGAGATTTTATCCAATCCTTCCCACCTCTTGTCTTGTCTTTTTCCTGCTCTTCTATTTTCTGTTGTTAAAAATCCAGCAGGAGGTAGCTGCAGTTGTCACTGGCTTGTAGCCCAGAGGCAAAGGAGAACAGGGTAGAGGTGTTAAGAGCTGATTTCAACTCTAAGTAATATTTTCTTTTTCATTTGCTCTGTCTCTTTTGCTCTGTAGAATGAGGCAAGCTAAAATACTACATTAGTGCTAAAGAGCTCAGGGAGATTCCAGGCCTTGCTGGAAAAGCCCAGCATGCCTGGACCAGGCCAATGATTACCAGAAGTGTGAAGATTCCTGCAAAGCCCAGTAAAGGGAATTGAAGGGACAGAAAAGCTTCCTTGTTTGTTAAAATTTTGGGGAAGCAGAGGAACTGGGTGGAAGCATTGAAGTCTGGGAAGCTGCCTGTCTCCAGTTCACACTGTTCATCCCTTTTGAATACTGGTAGGATTTTACAGAAAATGGGAGATCATAGAATCCCAGAATGGTTTGGACTGGAAAAGACCTTAAAGCACATCTCCCTCTCATTCCACCCCCTGCCACAGACAGGGCCACCTTCCACTATCCCAGGGTGCTCAGAGCCACATCCAGCCTGGCCTTGGACACTTCCAGGGATGGGGCAGCTTCTGGAGAAAGCTGTCAGGGAGTGGGAACCCTCAGATAGCAGGGTGCATGCAGGCCCTTGGAGCCCTGGGGTCCTTGCAGGGCAACTCCCTGTGAACAGGGGACAGTCATGATGTCACTGTGTCTCCAACAGTGACTCTGGCCCTCCCTGTGTGTGACACTGGAGGCAGGATCAGGACTGGACACTCTGATCTGGTGTCACTCCTCTCCTCCACTTGTGGCTGAGCCAGGAGATTGTCCTGCTCTTCCCTATCCCATTGGTCATAAACCTCCTTAGAGGAATTCAGAGTTACCCCAGACTTTGCCTCTGATGTCTGTGCTGAGTCGCTGTTCTCACACCTGCTGGAAGCACAGGCACATTCGGCACTGCTGTGCAGGGGAGCAGGCTCAGGATGCCTTTTTTAAAATTCTGCTTAAAACCCCAAGGCTTTGTTACAGCACCCTCAGCCTGCTTTGACATCAGAGCACTGGAAAACACTCCAGAACCTGGCAGGGTTGGCCCAAAGCTACTTGGCTGTGATGAACTCCACAGTCTCTCCAGAGTTTGTGTAACATGGAGCACTGAGCATGTTGGGATTGCCAGTATGTAGTAACATGTGGAAGATCAAGTCAGGGTATAAATAATAAATAACAAATCTGTGTGTTCCCGTCAGTCCCTCTGATTCTACTTCTATTTTGTCTGCTGCTTTGCTTGTTATGTTCTCTGTATCCATTCCTTTCTCTGATTTTTCATCATCTCTGCTTGGCATCGCTGCTCCCCTGCCATGGGTTTGTGCTGCATGTTCGAGAGTCACTGTGCTTGTGGAACACCAGTTACTGCTTGTGGAACATCAATGCATGTGGAAAACCAGTTCCTGCTTGTGGAACACCAGTCAGTGCTTGTGGGACAAACAGCCATCCTTCACACACAGGCAAGAGCTGTCTTCGCCCTGCCACAGGCTGATGGAGCTGTCACAGCCCAGCCTTCTGCTTCTCATTTTCCACTGCTCAGTCCCCAAAGAGGAAAGTTGCCTGGTACAAGCTGAACTTCACCTTGTGCCAGCTGAAAAATTGTTTGTTTCCATGTGTTGTTTCATTTTTTTGGCCATGGCTTCCATGCATTCATCTGTCTAATAAAAATAAATGTAGAAAACAGAAAAAGAACCAAGTTCATCCTTCTCTGTCATGTCTCAGTGTATTCATCCTTCTCTGTACCATCTCTGCATGTGTGTGCACATGTCCTGTGTGTGCCTCTGCTCTCAGCTCCTCTCCTTGGAGCTGCATTTCATTTCTGCTGGGAGTAAGTCCTTCAGAAATGGGAGGGGACCTGGCATGTGGCATGTGCTGTCCTTGTCCTGTCCAGTCTGTGCTTGGGCTTGTCCTGAGGGCTGACTGAGCTGTGCTGGAGCCTTCCCAGCCCCAGCCAGGGACACTGGGGGCTCCAGCAGGAGATGTGTTTGGTACTTTGAGCCATCAGGGCTGGGGCTCGGGGTCTGTTCGTGGCCGTGGGTGCGACATGGTTGTGCTGTTCATAACCAAGCTCACATTCCCGGGATGACAGCCTCCCCCGTGCCTGGAGCTCATCGTGGTGAGGAATGAGACAAGCTGGTGTCTCCTCCAGCATCCTGGCGGGTGTGGGGCTGGATCTGTCAGCACCCGCTGGAGCTGTGGCAGCAGTGACCCTGCAGGCAAGCTGTGACACCTCCGTGCTCTGGCACGGGGAGGGCGGGGAAGGGGACAGAGCCGCAGGACAGGGGGACACTGGCACAGGCTTGGCTGGGGTGGCTGTAGCTGCCTCCCAGCTGAGCCCTTCTCTCCTGGCAGCACCAAAGGAGAGGGATTCTCCTCCTGAAGAAGCCTGGGGAGCCCTGGTGTTGGAAAACCCCCACTCAACAGAGATAGGGCAACTGAGAGGCATTTTTAAAGATAAAAGGCCGACAGAATGGTGTTGAGTTTTACATCTCCTGTGTCTCACCCTTCTACGAGATTGATAATGGAATAAAATCTCAGTTGCCCTGTCTCTGTAGAGCTGGGTGTTTCCAACACCCTGGGTGTCTCCCCCAGACCTGACCGAGCCTCTCTCCTTTTCCTCCCCACAGCCCGGCCACCTCACCTCCTGCTCCCCCGGCCCGGCTGGCCCCAGCACCCCGGCAGGGCCACCCGCCGTCCCCCAGGCCCTGCCTCCCGTGTCCCCCGGGCCCGCAGCCCTGCCCCAGGGCACGGCCTGCCCCTCGCCCATCAGCCTGGCCCTGGACAGCACCACGAGCACCGGGCCGGAGCCCCGAGCGTGCAGCCCCGGCCCCGGCAGCAGGAGATCCCGCCTGGCCGCCCGCTCCTGGGCCCGGTTCCTGAGGAGGGGCTGCTGGAGCTCGGCCGGCCTGGCCGCGCTGTCGCCGCGCTGCCGGGCCGTGCCCCACGGCAAGGTGCAGCCCCTGGGCGGGCGGGAGCGGCGGCTGCGGCCCGACAGCGGCACTGTCAGCAGGTGAGCACCCCACGGACACCTGGACACCCTCCCTGGAGAGGGCTCAGCTCCAGAGATGCTTCGGTTTGGGATTAGCCAGAGGGAGAGGTCCCTGAGAACCCGTCTGACAGTCGCCTTTGCCACGCTTGCCCCAAACCCCAGGCTCTGGAAGTGTCTCTTCCCTGCCTCCGTTCCTGCAGTTTTCCGATGGGAACAGGGCAGGAGCCCATGCTGGCAGTGCCTCTGCTATTCTTACACCTCTTGTCCAGGGTGCAAAACCCCAGGTTTTACTTTTAATCCCTGAATTTGGAAAACCTCAGTGTTCTCGAGCACTGACTCAGGTTTGGTTTAGTGATTTCAAGTTAGAGGAGAACCAGAAGTGACAGAGGAGGGGAAATCTTGAGAGAGAGTCACTGAGTGTTTGTCATTCCAGGGCAGAGATGGGGAATTTTTGCCTGGAAAGGCTGCCCCTACAGGAACCAAACCCTGGCCTTGTCCCTCGGCAGGAACAGCATGTCCGTGATCTGGTTTAACCCACCTCTGCTGCTGGCCGAGTGGATGAGTCCACATTATAAATTCCAAAGCACAAACCTGAGGGCTCCTGCTCTACCTGGCTCTGCACTCCGGAGCTCTGTCACACGGCCTTGCACCTTCAAAGGGGTGGCAGCGCACATTCCCTTCTTCCTCCCTCTCCGTGGGCTCCTTGCCGGGAGTTTTGCCTTGGGATTTGGGGCTGGAACAGTGGGAATCTCAAAGCTGAGCTCGTGGGCCTCCTCGGAGCACATCAGAAAGCGCCGTGTGTGTGTGTGTGTGTGTGTGTGTGTGTGTGTGTGTGTGTGTGTGATGAGTTTCTGTTTCCCAACGCAGCTTCTTCCAAGTCAAAACGCCTTCGGAGAGCCGAGCCTGTCCTGGGGGCTCCGGGCAGGGAGAGGACGGGCAGCACCGAGCTGGGGAGGACTCTGCAAAGGAGCTGATCTGCCCCTGGGAGACCCCCATGGAGAAGGGGAGAGCGGGATGACCCCTACATGGATGCTGCTCCCAGGCCTGAGACTGCAGTGTTTGCTGTGGATGGCTCAGCACACGGACCGTGCTGCTGGAAAAAATGTGTTAGTGCCATCCTCCAGCACAGGGACCACCACAGCTACGGATAACAGCCCCTGGTGTGCCCTGCTGTTTGTGATCCAAGAGCTCCAAGCCTTTCTGGGCTGCTTTTCTTTCCTATCTTTGGTGTGTTCAGTTCTGCTCATGACAAAGTTGTCGATAAATGAGCCTGGTTTGTCGATAAATGAGCCTGGTTTGATGCCTTGGAGCAGATGGAAGATGTGTGGGTGATGTCCTGGGAAACGGTGTCTTATCGGAGTTTCTGGCTTGGCCATGAGGTGTCAGCACACTGAACACAGCACAGCTGGAGCAGGGCTGGCAGGGGGCTGGCAGAACAGGACTCGGGCTTCAGTGCCAAAATTGGGGCGTGTTTGTGTCCCAGCCTGGGCCCACCTCCCGTTAATTTTTAAATTTTAAAGTACGCTGATGAAGAGATTAGGGAAAATGGAGTGCCCCTCTTGAGCTGCTGTGTGCTGAGTGGCAAAGCATCATTCCTTCAGCCAAACCAAACATGATCCCAGAGGCATCGAGGAGTGCAGAGCCCTCCTGCATTAGCTCCCAGTGCATGGGTTTGAAATCATGTTGGTGTTTTGGGCCCCTCCAAGCTGGGATTGATGGGTTGCCACAGGCTGTGCTGATATTGGGTGTTGGACTGTTGCCTTCCTTGCATCAGTGTTTAAAGGTGGTTGTTTTATTCCCTGGAGGAGTTTTCTTGGTGTGTGTGTGTGCTGTGGGTCCCTGTTCTGTACCTTGGCCATGACCTGTGACTTCTGATGTTGCTGTTTTGTACATTCTGATTATAAATGGAGCTTCTCCTGTGTGGCTGATGTGGTTCCACAGGCTCAGTCCTGCTGTGGGATTTAAATCTCTCCTCACACACACTCAGTGCTCCCCGTTTCCCCCAGGTCTGGGCTGATACTTCCCATCACAGGGCAGTTTGGGAAAATCAGAAGGCTGCTTTTGTCTCCAAAGAGTCTTTCCCAGGGGCTGGGCAGGAGGCTGCTGCCCCTCACTGCCTGTGGTGCTCCTCTTGTACAAACACACATTGGCTCCCGATGGCTTTGCTCTGTCAGAGGGACCTGGTCCTGGCTCTGCTGTCACTGACAGGGACATCTATTATTGATGAGAAACAAATCTGATGTCTGCTGCAATTTTTTTTGTGTGGATATTTTTACTCAGCCAGTCCTGGCAGGATGCTGATGATATATAATCTAGGAAACACAACAGGAAGACATTGTGATTTGTCAGAGAAAAGAATATATTTAATATTATGTACATATGATGAGAGCCATCCTACTGTAAATACTTCCCTCATTGGGTTTGGGCACCTCCTTGCCTTTGAATACTCCTCGTGCTCATCTTCCACACCAGAGGAAGGAGTTCAGATGCAAATCTGCTGCTCTGCCAGGGCTGGGACACCCAGTGCAGCAACATCCAGCCAGGTACACACCTATCCCAGAGGCCAGCACTGGCACTTCCCAACATTTATCCCTTCAGGGCACTGGTTTTTATTCCCCAATATCTTCCAAATATCTTTTTTCCTAATATCCTTCAACTGCCACCCTTTCCCCTGGGGGCACAGGGCCCTGCACTGTGCCTGGCCCTGCTCCCTTTGCCTTGGCTCCCCCGGGTGCCTGCTGACTGCAGGATGGAAGTGGCAGAGACCCCCTGAGGCCCCAGAGCCCTCCTGCTACCGTGCTGTGACATCTGAGGCTGTGTCCCCTGCTGGAGGCCTGGCGTGCCGGAGTCGGGAGCGCTTTCAGCTCTGGCACTTCAAACCCCCTCGCTGCGCAGGAGCCCACTTATCGCTGCCTGGAGTCACCTGGAGGAATTAGCTCTCTGCAGCAACTTAGACATCCAAGGTATTCCTGTAATGTGAGGGATGTGTAAGGTTAATGACTGGAAAAAGTGATCGCTCCCAGTGGGCAGTTTCTCAGAAAACTCCCTGCTGCTTGGCTGCCAGAAGAAAGGAGATTCCAGCAGCAGCAGCAGTGGAGAGGGAGCCCCGTGTCCTCTGCAGAGGCTCCTCTCTCCAACCTCCCATGGCTGCGCAGACCCTCCCACTCCAGCTCCTCACTGCTGGAGGAACTCCCACACTCCAGGTGCTGCCGGGTGGGCTGCAGTGGCCCAGCTTTGGATATCCACAGAACGAAGCTGGAAGGGGATTCTTGTCTGAGTGGTTCCCCAAGTGTGGAGGTCCCACACCCGCTGTGGGGTGGGCTCCTCCAGGTTCCTTCACTCAGGCTGACCCACAGCTGCTAGGATTTGTTGTTTGGAAAAGAAGAGCAGCTTCTGGTTCCCCTGCACCTCCGTGAGGGCTCTTCCCAGGCTGCCTCAGCCACCAGCCTCAAGGGGACACTGTTGGGATAGGATGGGAGCGAGTCCCACGCTGGAGATCCTCATCCTTCTCTGGAGAGATGGGGCTGCCAGTTTTGGGGGTCACAGCCTGTGCTTGGGGGGAGAGCTGTGTGTGGGAGCACGGCCAGCTCGGAGAACCTGGCTAAAATCTCCACATTAAGGATCTGTTTTCCAGGCATCTCCCTTCGATCCTGGCGTTTCCCTCTCCTCCCCAGCTGGGCCACAGGGCCAAAGTGCTGAAAACACCGAGGGGCTGTTCCTGCCCCGGGCTCTGGGACCGTGCATTGCTCAAGCCTCGTTAATTTAAAAATGGAACAAGGAATGCTCAGCATCCAGCAGGATCAGGCCTCGGGAGCAGGAAGCAGCAGCTGGCTCGGGACAGGGCTGGTTCCCATGGGATTCCCAGTGTGGTTTTGGCAGGCGGCGTGGTTGGGATGGTTCCGCAAGCAGGCTCTTCCTGCCTGGAACGCCAGCCCTGGAAGAACAGCTGACTCAGAGCGTGACAGCTCCTCACAGCATCCCCTCCTGAAAGGAGCTGTCAGGGACGGTTCCTGACACCGCTGCCTCTACATTTTGTGCGGGTGGCTTGAAAGCCGAGCTGTAAACCGAGCCCACGTCATGGTGCTCTTGGGAACGCCCGCCCGTGGGTGGAATTCACCCTGAGCAGCGCCTGGCAGCCCACCCCGCTCCCAGAATAGGGTCCAGCACAGCCCCAGTGCTGCGTGCTGCATCCACCCCAACATCTGAATATCTGAGCTGTGATAAGCACACAGTGACAGAATCACCGTGACTCTGCTCTTCGGGGTGCAGGACAAACCCAGGCGTGGAATAATTTCCCCCTTGCCACGGGGGATATGTTTTATGCATTCTGCAATACATCTGGCCCAGAAGCAGAGGTGAGCACCTCACAGGATCCCTTTCAGGTAGAGGTTCCCAGATCTGTTCTGCACCACACGAAAGAGGAAAAGATAAGCTCTTGCAAGTCAGTTTACTTTTTAAAATTCATGTTGCCATAGCAGCTCAGCAGACTGTCTCAAGTCCTCCTTCTTGCAAAACTTTGATCACCATGAAAACAGAATTATGTTGTTCTCCAACACATTCTACACATAAATATATTGAAGTTCCAGTAGTTCATGCCTCAACACCTCTGCAAAGACCTCTTTTATTTCTTGCTCACAAAGCATTTCTCTGGCCAGAGGTCAGTGTTTTAAATCTTGGTTTAAAGGCATCTCCTCAGCACCTCTGTGGTCCTGCTGCTCGTGTTCCCAGCCAAGGTTCTGGTTCCAGTGGTTTCTAACACACTCTGGTGCACCACAGCACTGAACCCAGCCACCAACTGCTGTCCCCAAGATTGCAGGGATACCCTCCTCGCTTGGCTCTGCTCCAGCCTCTTCCCTGAAGTATCAAAAGAGCACAAATCCCACTGAAATATCCACTCATTTGTTGTTATCCAAGGGAAGCACTGAGCTATGCTGTCCTCGCTCTCCTCTCGTGCCATCATGCTGGATTCCCTCTGTCCCAGGGAAGGAGTCTGTCACCCCCCTTGGGATGGGATGAATCAGCTGTGGGAAGGGTTTATTTTTGGCTTTAGGGGATGAACTCCAGGCTGGACAAGAGTTGTGAGTAGGGTTTGGTGACAGCTTTGGGTGGGATCACCTGACACCAGTGGCTTTAATGAGGGTTTCTGCATCCAGCGTCAGTGTGCAGGCAGCTGCTGCAGCCCCAGGGCTGAGCTCTGGCTCTCTGCAAGCTCAGCTTTCAGCCTCAGGAGTCCTGGAGTCATGGAATGGTTGAGGTTGGAAAGGACTTTAAAGCCCATCCAGTCCCACACCTTCCACTAACCCAGGGTGCTCCAGCCTGGCCTTGGACACTATCAGGGATGGGGCAGCCCCAGCTTCTCTGGAAAACCTGTGCCAGGGCCTCCCCACCCTCATAGGGAAGGATATTTTCCCAATATCCCATCTAACCCTGCCCTCTGGCAGTGGGAAGCCATTCCCCTTTGTCCTGTTACAACTTGCTCTTGTAAATAGTCTCCCTCCACCTTTTTTGTCAGCTGTCCCATTTTTCCAGCTGTGTTCATAGTAGCGATACTGGAAAAGACCAAGGAGAAAAAGAAAAAAAAAAGAAGGAAATTAGGCTAAACATAGACAAATTTGGAATAAGAGCCTACACAGCCATTTGATTAAACAGTACATTACCCCAAACCCCCCTTCTGCTGTTGTTATGCACGTGAATCCACCTCCTCACACAGAGAAGACCCTCCCAGACCAGGACTGGGAAAGGTCAGTGGAATTTTTATTAATACTCACAGCAAGACTTCTTCCAGTCAGCTTTTTTTACCCCCCCCCACCAATAACTGAAGGGGGAAAAAAAAAGAAGAAGAAGAGGAGGAAAAAATTGGGGTAAAAGTTGAAGAACACTTTAATTTATAAGAAAAAGAACTAAATAATTGATGTAGTCATGGTGCCAAAGGTAATTTCTGCTGCTCCCTCTATCTCACAAAGACATTTAGCATTGATTGAGATCAAAGTATCAAAAACCCCTGCTGCTGAGCTGAAAGGCAAAACTTTCGGCTGCCTTTCTCCGCTCTAATAATATCGTCTTTATGTAGTTAATAAACTGCACACTTCAGTCAAACTATATCATTACAGAAGACTTAGGGAGCTAATAATTTAAAAGCAAAGAATTGCCTCTGTTCTTCGCTTTGAACTAAACAACATTCTGTTGAATGAGGGGGACATCAAAGCTTTGTTACTATTACCAATGTGGCTGGAGCATAGGGCCGCACAGAGTGTGTACTTCAGTCATCAAGAGAAAAAAAAAAAAAAGATTAAAGATATTGGCTTATCAACCCACAGGCAGAACCAGGTGTTTTCTTTTCTGCTGTGCAAGCATCAGGTGGTTTGCTTATCAATGAGTTTTCTTGTTAAATAGATGTACATGACTTCGGCTGATCCCGCCGATCCCGTGGCCCTTTTCTTTCCTGAGCCATCTTTGAAAAAGTTGAGCTCTGGGGATGTTTGTTTGCGGGAGGACGCTTTAATTGGGCCTTTTGTGCAGGGCCAGCTCCTGTTCTGTCACTCCCCTGTCGTGCCAGGCCCCTCCCTGCTCCCACCTGCCCCCCTCCCACTTGCCCCTGGCATGAGGGGCAGCCTCGTCCTCTGGGGGTGCACCAGGGTGGGGTTAGATTAGATATTATTAAGAAAATATTCATGGAAAGAGTTGTAAAGCATGGAACAGCCTGCCCAAGGTAGATTGTGACCACCCCTGGAGGCAGAGTCACTGACAGAGTCACCACCCCTGGAAGTGTTTGAACACCACGTGGATGTGGCACCTGGCTTGGTGGTGGCTCTGGGGGGTGGTTGGTCAATGATCCTAAAAGTCTTCTCCAACGTTAATGATTCCGTGGTTCACCCCCCTCCTGCCAGCCCATCCCCAGCACTGCAGCCCCTCCCTGGCAGAGCTGTGTCCTGGCCCCAGGAGGAGCCTGTGGCATGGCTGGGGGTGAGGAGGGCACCTCCTGCTCCTTTCCCTCTGCATGGGGAGGACAGGGAGCCCCTGGCTCCTGCTGCTGCCTTCTCCAAGAACTTCTTCCCCACCGGGCAGCAGCTTGGGGAGCTCTGGCACTGCCAGGGCTGGGTGTCAGTGGAGGGTTTGGGTGTGGAGATCCTGAACTCCTTGGTGGGTGTGTGAATCATTCCTGTTCATCCCAGTGATGCTTCTCTGCCAGAGGTTTTTTTTCGTTTGTTTTTTTGTTTTTTTGTTTTTTTCTTGAAGTATGGCCCTTCCTTCTCAATCCCACTGAAACACAGAGCTTTTCCTGGGATGTTGGGCAGGGGTAGGGTCAGTAAAACCAGTCCAAGGAGCCTTCAGGAGCTCTCCTGTCATCCATCCCTTCCCTGCATGGCCACATCTGCCCATGTGTGTCTGGATCTGACTCCAGGGTGGAATTTCTGGGTTTTTGACTGGGAAGAGTTGAATGTGGGGCTGCGAGACCTCACCAGCACAAACCAGGGCAGCCATGGGGTCAGGGGGCCTCTGACCCCCCTGCTCTGGTGTCCCAGGCTGGATGGATCCCTGGATGTTCCAGGCAGGCCTGGGAGCTGGCAATGTGCCGTGGGCTCTATTATGGGATACTTGCACTTCTTAAATACTGCTCTTCATTTGCATCAAAAACTCTCTTTCGTTCTTGGCAGTCTGGGTCTCATCCCCTATTAAAGACTGGAATTTAAAAAAGCAGAAAATAATGGCTTATTTCAAAGTAACAATTCGAGCGCTTTTTGAAACGCTGTCCTTATTCAAAACCACTTAAATTTATACATATTTCTAAGTCGTTATTATCCTCAGAGGCTGAACCAATTTGGGGCTTGATTTCTCCGAGTGTTCTCCTGGATTTCTGTGTCAGAAAGTTGAGCTGCCATGTGAGCAGATCGGACGTTAACCACAGCTAACAAATGATTTCCTGGGAATTGTTGCTGAATTGTTCTTTAAGATACTTTGCAAAGCCTGTTACTACGAGGAGAAAAATCATAGCAAAAGGGCTTTGGGCAAGGGATGATCTGATTTTATCCTGTTCAGGTACAGGAGTGTGTATCTGAGCGTACTTGTGTGCACATGTGTGCTTTGGTGGGCTTGGTTCTTTTCTCAGTGGGATTGGCCTTGCTCTGCCTTCAGAGTGGTGTTTTAGACCTGCTGGAGTGCTCTCTTTGCCTCTAGTTTTGGGAAGATTAGATTATTACAATAATGTAATAATGTGGCCAGAGAGGAGCTTGTCCATCACAGATACCACGTGCAGGTCGTGTGTGTTGTTTGAGAACAGAAATAATCAAATGGGGAGGTGGGAAAAGGTCTCATAGCCTCTCTGGCTCTTTGGTTCACACACAGACATGGAGCCAGAGCTCTCAGAACTCACTGAAATGTTCTCATCTGCCAGGGAGGCTTTGAGCTGCTCTGAGCTTGGCAGACTGATGCCATCCTGGACTGTCACACCTGAATCAACCCAGTTGTTCCTCAGTGGCAACTCTCAAGCCGAAGGGGGCTCTGGTGTCTTCTGTTTGACTTATTTGGGCTTCCATTGATCACAGAATCAAGGTGGGAAGAGACCTTCAGGATCATGCGGTCCCACCATCACCCAGCACCTAAACCATAAGCCCAAGTGCATCCAGATGCCTCTTGAACACTTCTATGGTGCCCCCACCACCTCCCTGAGTGGGCATCTCATCCCAATGCCTGACCACTGCTGGGCTCTGTTGGACACCACACCCAAGATCTGCACTCAGAAATCAGCTCGAGGTGGGTTGTGTTGAACACAAGTTTCAGGGCAAAATGCTTAAAGCAAATGCTAGAGCACAGTGTCTGCCTGGTTGTCCATCTGTCTGTCTGTCTCTCTCCAGGCAAACTCATCCCTGGCATGGCTGTTTCTGCAGGATTTGTTCACACCAGCGCTGAGAGTGAGGAGAGAGGTTCTGGCTGGACAGAGCTGGAGGCTCTGGAGCCAACCTTTGCAAGATGTGGTAACACAAAGATAATAAAGCGCCTCTGATGGAGTGCAAGGCAGAGGGAAGCTGTCTTTAGCCTTTACCAAAACCACTGTCAGTCCTTTGCCTTTGCACGGCACAGCTCTAGCAAAGCTAATTGGGTTAGAGCCTTGCAGGGGGCTCTCAGTGTCTGCAGGAGGTGGGCTGCTGCAAACACCTTCCCCTTCAAGGCACACAGCGTTGCCTTTTTCACACCACAGCTTTCTCCCTGGCTTCTGTTCTCGAAAAGCAAAAGTCCCAGGCTGTTCTTCAGTATCAGCCATTACAGTGTTTCAGCTCTTTCCTCCCAGCCATTTTCAAATGTTCAACTTAAAAGGAAAATGTTTCATTTTAGGCCAAATCCCCCCTTCCTCTCCCTTTTCCCTCTCTTCTCCTTCGTCCCCCCCCTCCCCTTTTCTCTGGAAGAAGAACAAAGTCATTCAAATCAGGAAGCTGAGGAACTCCATGTATACTTTCCACTGGGACCTCAATCCCTACTGGTTTGGCATGATTTGATTGAAGTGTAATTTAATCCTTCATCATTTGTCATAATGTCATTTATATATAAAAACAACACTGCATCCAAACTTCAGATCAGCACCGAGGAGCTCTCCAGGAGGGATGGGAAGGGGCTGAGGAGCTGTGCTGATGGAGAGGGGGGTGAGGAGCTGGCAGGCAGTGTCCCCCTGTCTGGGCAGGCACCAGGATGGAGTATGCCATAGTCAAGTCAGGTCGCATCATGTTAGAGGAGAAGGGTTTGGATTCAGAGGGAGATGAAGGGATGGCTGTGAGCACATCTGTGTGAAAAGGTTCAGGCTGGGCAGGTGAAGCACCTGGGCAGAGGTGAACAACCTGGGTTTCAGCAGAGCCTGGGCTGTGTTTGCTCTGCAAAGTGCGGTGATGATGATGCCACTGCCCTTTGTCACCAGCTGTGAGCCTGCACACCTCAAACCTCAGCTCTATTTGTGCTAGAAGGGGAAAAAAGAGAAGAGCCCTTCATGGTAGGAAATTTCTTCCCAGCCTTGCTCTGCCACCATGTGCAGGTTTCCTCCTCTTCAGGGTGACCTCTGCATTGCCGGTGTTCACCTCTGGGTGCTGGGGTTGGGGTTGCAGCAAGACTGTTTTTTGGACACCACACCCAAGATTTGCACTCAGAAATCAGCTCGAGGTGAGTTGTATTGAATACAACTGTCAGGGCAAAGTGCTTAAAGCAAATCCTAGAGTGCAGTGTCTGCCTGGCTGCCCATCTGTCTGTCTGTCTGTCTGTCTCTCTCCAGGCAAACTCATCTCTGGCATGGCTGTTTCTGCAGGCTTTGTTCACACCAGTGCTGAGAGTGAGGAGAGAGGTTCTGGCTGGACAGAGCTGCAGAGCTGGAGGCTCTGCAGTGAGGGAGCAGGAGCTGCAGACTCATCTCAGGGCTGTAGGAGAAGCTGAGCCTTCATCCTTTTCACCAAATGTTCAGGTAAGCACAGCTAAAACACCAACCACACTCATCCAGGAGGACACCTGGGAGGGCACAGGCTGGGCTCAGGCTGCAGAGGGCTGGAGGATCCTGCTGCTTTTGGGGCTTGCTGCTCACAGATGGTGACCATGGACCAAGCCCTGCTCTGTGGAAGCTCTTTCCCTTCCAGTGCTCCCTCTGTGCAAAGGGAGGCTGGTGGAGGGGCAGGATCATCCCCCTGTGTTACTGCTCCTGTTCTTCCCTGCAGCTCACACAGGATAAAAGCATTTTGGTGCAATATGGATCAAAAACCACCCCAGGGGGAGCTGAGAGGTGTCAGGAAAGCTCTGCCCTGCAAAGCCCCAGGGGTTTTTGTTTGCAGATCCCCACTGCTCAGGCAGGGTGAGGTCCCCACAGTGGCACCCACCTGGCTCAGCACCTGGGCATGGTGACTTCTCATCCTTTCTGAAGCTGCTGCCTCCCTGCTCCCTGCCTGAGTATTTTTGGCATGGCCTGGCCTCACAGGGAGGCATGTCCTGGATTGCACCATGGCTCCATCTGAGGAAAGCCTCCACACAGCAGCAAGGTTAGAGCTGATCTGCAAATGTCATGTGGGGAGTTTGACTGGGGGATTTTTTTTGAGAGAGATGTTGAACATCTTTACTTCCCCTTCCTATCTGTTCACTGAACACCCTAAAAGGAAGTAGGAGCAAAGGGAACAGATAAGGCTTATCCCTCAGAAAGAAAACATTCCTGGAGTCAGGGTATATCAGCCAGACACTGCCTGCCTTCCTTCAGCCTGAGCTGTGCAGGGACCCCAGCAGCCAGAGCTGGATATCTCAGAATCCTGAGCCTGGGTATCCCAGAATCCAGAGCCTGGGTATCTCAGAATCCAGAGCCTGGGTATCCCAGAATCCTGAGCCTGGGTATCTCAGAATCCAGAGCCTGGGTATTCCCAGATTCCCTAACCTGGGTATCCCAGCAGCCAGAACCTGGATATCCCAGAATCCTGAGCCCAGATATCCCAGAATCCAGGCCCTGGATATCCCAGCAGCCAGAGCCTTGCTCTCTGCTGGGGTTGGGACAAGAGCCAGAGGCTGGAGGCTGGTGAGGGACAGCACCCAGCACTCTCAGAGCCCTCCCTGTCCCGCCTCCCTCCCCAAGGCACCAGGCTGCAAGCTCACCTGCCGTCAGGTGTGGTCTAACCTGCTGTAGAACCCCCACCAGAGGGGGCTGGGTGAGGGTGAGACCCCCACTCACTCCTACTGAGGTCGGGGCTCTGCCCCATCCCTCCCCTCTCCCAGCAGAGCAGGGTGTCTATTCACAGCACTTGTCAAAAATTAAAGCAGAACCTTCTTTCAAATGTTCCATCTGTGCTTGGCTGCCAGAAAAGCGTTTCTTCCTCCAAAAAAAAATTTGCATTTAAAATTCCAAATATGCACTTTTGCTCAGACGAAAGAATGTGTGTTCCAGCTTTCAAGTCGGGCTCCCTGTGACCTCTAGGTTTTAATAATTTCAGCAAAGTGTCATTTGACAATTCAAATACAGGCCATAAGCACAGGAAAAGTAAATGTCCTTTAAGATAAGCACATATTTTATTGAGAGTTGATGATGAGAAGATTTCACCTACAGCCAGGAACTTCAGAGCGGTGTGTATGACACTTCTGCATATTAAAACCCGCTTTGGTGAAATATTGGTATTTCCAGATTGCAGCTTTGCCAGTGCTCAAGCATTCCCACTGTTTAATTCATAAGAAGGTGTGATGGCCTTGTGTATAGAGGGTTCACTGTTTAGCTTTTGCTTCCCAATTAAAAATAAAGCAGTGCTCAAATCCTGCTGGCTGCTGATCCGAGGAGGTGAAGGACCACAGCTGGCATGGCCAAAATCTCTGCTGCCAACCCACTCCTGGCCCAGGGATGTGCAGGGGGCTGAGGCTGACCCCCCCTCAAGCTCACTGGGGTTTCCCCCTCCCTCTCTGGTTTCCCCAGATCCCCTTGGTTTTGTTGTGCAGCCCCAGCCCCTCGCACAGAGCGGGCTCTTATCACCCCGACACCCAACCCAAGCCCCCAGCAGATCAGCGTGTCACCATAATTAATAGGCCTCCCTGTGCTCCCTGGTAATCCATCCCAGGGCTGCACAGCCCTGCCTCTGTTCTGCTGAGGTACATGGGAGCCTCAGAGCTGCCCCAAACAGAGCCTTTTTTCATGAAAACTCCTTCATTCAACACCTTCTAAGGGCTGCGGGCGCAGGGAGGGGGCAAGTTTACACAGATGCTTGTGTCTCAGGGCTTGCTAGCAGGTGTCTCCTAACTTTACACAGACCACCCTCACACTAAAGGGACTCTTTTGCTTTGAGCCTGTTTGGGTTACACGGCTTTGGTCTCCAGGTTCCTGTCCCGAGGGCGATTTATGGCTTTGCTGGCTGACAATGCTCCCGTGAGCGCAGGGATGGGCGGCTGGGGCAGGGCATCCTCAGAGAGCTGGGCTCTCCTGGCCATGGAATCCTCAGGCTTTCCAGGGCAAGGAAAACAACAGCAACACCCCTACAGGGCTGTGGGGTCTTTCATTTGTTTGTTTGTTTGTTTGAAATGGGTCGGAGGGGGCATGGGGGGAGGAGTTAATGATAGGTTCAGGCAGAGCATTTCCCCTGAATCTGGCCATTTTCTGTTGCTGAGGTCATTTGACAGCTGAGATCACACAATTAGAAATGTTTTGAGGCATTCCTTCAGCCTCGAGAGGGGAGGTGGGAGATATTTAGAGGGGAGGTGGGAGATATTTGGGGTTTGCTGCCTGTAGTTTGGGGAGCAGACACCTGAAGAGCTCTCCTGAGTAGGGATGATCATGGAGAGCACTGCCTCCTTCCCAAGGGGTGCTGGTGAGCTCCAGCTGCTGCTCCTCAGGGAGAATTTGGGGAACCTCAGGCTTTGGGAAGCTTGGGTTGTGCTGTTGCAAGATTTGTGTCCCTTTTTGCAGTTCTCTGAAACTTCTTCAGTTCTCATTGGGAGTTAGTGGGGTGGAAATGTTATTGGGGTGAAGGTTTGGATTGGAGGGGACCTTAAAAATCCATGGGCAGGGACACCTCCCACTATCCTAGGCTGCTCCAAGCCCTGTCCAGCCTGGCCTTGGGCACTTCCAGGGATCCAGGGGCAGCCACAGCTTCTCTGGGAATCTGTGCCAGGGCCTCCCCACCCTCACAGGGGAGGATTTCTCCCCAATATCCCATTTCTAAGTGCAGCTCCAGCACCCCAGCAGTGCCTCCCCAGCTGGTGCAGGAGCAGGGATGGGTGCTCAGAGATATGAATGGCATTTCTAGTTCAGGTCCTTATCTGGTGCAACGAGGAGTGGCCACAAGATTCATCTCCTTCTCCTGCTTTATCAGCTGCCACTAGAAGGGAAAGGAGGACAGTCTCCTGCTGATCACAGGGAGGTTATTGGCTGAGTTTATTCTTGGCTGCTTGATAAGGCCACGCTTCAGCCCTCATCCCTCAGGTCGTTTAATATTTTGCTCCTGACAGGGCTGTGGAGGCATCAGCTGAAGGCAGCTGAATTGTGTCAGGCACTGGGTTGTCCCTCCAAAGGCAGCTGGTGCCACTGGGGAGGGTCCCAGCAATCTCTAAGGGTGACTTCCCATGGCCCCAGCCCCTGCCTCTCTCACACAATGCTTTGTGAAAGCTGTAAGGGATTAGTTTGGAGAGGCAGGATAAAAAATAAATGACTTCGTTGTGCTTTTGGAACAAAATAATGCTTTAATAGCAGAATCCTTTTCAAAGTTAGCAGTTAAGAGTAAGCAGTACTGTAGGCAATCCAGGCATCTGCTGCAGGGACTTTCCCTCGTAATTAGTTAATGAGCTTGATGTACTTTTCCCATCTAATTAAGTTGCCATCTTTTTAGCCTTGTTAGGAAAGGTAAACTTTTGAGACATGTTAGACAGGTCCCCTCCCTGAGCCCTGGCTGGGGCTGGCAGCTCCCCGAGGGTGGGTGAGGGAGGTGTGTGTCAATCTGTGCATGGGAGCTGACCCAGGGTGTGCCCAGATCTGTGTCCATCTCCAGCCTGGCCATCACTAGGATGCCCAGGAGAAAGGTGCTGAGGAGGACCTGTCTTGGTTTGGAAAGACAGGTGTCTGCCAGGGAAAGCCAG
>VZSR01001755.1:2449480-2459993 GCA_013398615.1 Brachypodius melanocephalos
TGACAGATGTGGTTCTGTTGGAGCAGAGATGATCCTGGAAAAAGGTCCAGTGGTGCTGAGATAGGTCTGGTTTTCCTCTGGGAATCCAAACAGGCTGTGCTGCTGTTCCCAATCCCAGGTTTATCCAGGTCAATAATCCAGTGCACACAGGCTGTGCTGCTGTTCCCAATCCCAGGTTTATCCAGGTCAATAATCCAGTGCACACAGGCTGTGCTGCTGTTCCCAATCCCAGGTTTATCCAGGTCAATAATCCAGTGCACACAGGCTGTGCTGCTGTTCCCAATCCCAGGTTTATCCAGGTAGGAATGCTGGGCTCCTCCCCTGGGTGCAGCATCTCCCCATGGGATGATGGAATTGTCTCAGCCCTGCAGTGAGCCTCGATGGCCCATGAACAGCAGAGATCCCTGCAGGGAGGATGGGTCCTGGAAGGGATAAAGAACAAACACCTCCCCAGCTGGTTTGAACAGAGAAATCCCCTCAAAGTTATGAGGAATGGGTTATAGAAGAAATAAAGAAAAGCATGTCCCCAACCGGTTTCAACAGATGGCAAGTAGAATACACATTTTTGGTTACATATTGCAACCCAAGACAGGGCCCCAGAGCAGGGCTGGGGGTGGCACAGCCCTTCCCCAACTCCCTGCAAGGGGGTGACTCCTGAGTCCATCTGCTCGAGCAGAGGGGTGTGCACAAGTGAAGAAACACCCAGAGCCAAAGAGAAGCAGCAGATCTCACCAAAGCCAGTGGTTTCCCCCAAACTCAAAAGAAAGAGCTGCTTTGAAAGAGCTCTGAGGGCTGGGAGCTGCAGGCCTGATGGTTGGTCAGGACTGTGGGCTCAGAGTTTTCTCTGGCAGCAAATGAAAGCAGCCACAGCTCCAGTAGCTGGAAGCTGCCTGTGTGCAGGAGCGCCAAAATACAGGAGAGAGCACTGGGAGCAGGGATACAAGAGGAGCAGGGATGGAGTGCCAAAATACAGGAGAGAGCACTGGGAGCAGGGATCCAAGAGGAGCAGGGATGGAGTGCCAAAATACAGGAGAGAGCACTGGGATCAGGATCCAAGAGGGGCAGGGATGGAGTGCCAAAATATAGGAGAGAGCACTGGGATCAGGATCCAAGAGGAACAGGGATGGAGTGCCAAAATACAGGAGAGAGCACTGGGAGCAGGATCCAAGAGGGGCAGGGCTGGAGTGCCAAAATACAGGAGAGAGCATTGGGATCAGGATCCAAGAGGAGCAGGCACAGGAACCTGCTGGATCCTTTGCTGGGTTTCCAGGAGGGACAGGCACTGGCACCACAGCCCCTTGGTGTGCAGAAATCCCTTTGGATGGCACAGGAGACAGCATTCACAGACCTCCAGGACCTCCCATCACTTTTACAGCTCCACCCAAAACATCTGAAAGCTCAGAGCTCTGGGACGTGGCTCTCCCAGTGATGTCCTGCTCTTTCACAGAGCATCTGGAGCACCAGCCCCATCTCAGGGTGAAGGAGATTCAGTAAAGCAGAGTGGCTGCTGCCTCTCACAGCCAGACACTGCACTGGTGGCCACCCTGGGATGCCTGTCAGCCTCTTTTCCCAGCTGACCCCATTTTCCTGTGTTCCCCCTTCATAGCTGGGCTCCAAAGCCGGGATACATTTCCTCCTGGCCTGCCATCGTGCTGATGGGATTTAAATATGAAAAGCATTGCTCTCTGTGCAAGTTAAGCCTTTGGTTAAAAGTGCAGGATGTTAAGAGGTGCAGGATTTTTTTTTTTTTTAGTCTCTTGTCAGGTCTTTTTCAGTGTTCCTTATGAGATGGTGTTGAAAGTCTCTGTAATATAATGATCCCACACGTGGATATGCAATATCTCTCCTCCCTTTATGCAGAGTTTTCCCAGCTAATTTCACAGTTTACTCCATTAAATCCTTGCCATCCTTTGCCATGAACTCTGGAGGTTTTTGGTGCCACATGGTGCATGTGGCTGCTGCTTGTGTGTCTGCCTGGAATTAATGTGGGCAGCCTTCATCTCCTGCAGCCTTTCTGCGAAGATCAATGGGCTTAATCCTCGGCCTCCAGGATCTGCTGAGCTCTCTGCCTCTTGCCCTGTGGTCCAGCTTTTCCTTGGCAGCTTTTGAGTAGAAGTTTCATAGAATTTCAGGCTGGTTTGGGTTGGGACGGACCTTAAGGATCATTTGTGCCACCCCCCATGCCGTGTGCAGGGACATCTTCCACTAGAACAGGTCCCATCCAGCCTTGCCTTGAATATTTCCAGGGATGTGATGTGTTTGGGAAAATTCTAGTGGTGGGAAGTTTGACCCCTCACCTTCAGTTTTTAAAATGCCAACTCCCAGAGACTCAGAGGACAGAGCCAGGTGTCCTCTGGAGTGGCAGGACCCTCTCCTGAGCCACAGCCCCCTCGGGCTGGCAAGGCTGGCCCTGCTCCTAGGCAGCTGCAATTGGGAATTATCCCACACCTTCACCATTGCTCATCCCCACCCAGGTTTGGAGGGCTGCTGTTGCAGACAGCTCCTTTTTACCCCCAGAATAAGGGTAAAAAGATAGAAAAAGGGGGCAACCATGGGTCCAGCTGCAATTTTACAACTCATAATCGTCTCCTCCAAGCCTTTACTCAGATTTTCCTGCATGGGTCAGCCCAAGGCTTCATGCACAGCCCAGTTCTGCCATAAATCCTGGAGGTGACCCTCAGCTGTCCCCTCCCTCAGCACCAGGCACCCCCTGTTCCCTCTGGGGTGGCATTCCTTGGCTCAGGAGCCTTGGCACCAGGCAGGGACAAGAGGGGACACTCGGTCAGGCTGCAGACTCACACACACAGAGCTTCCTCTGCCCAGCCCAAAAGTAAAAAGATAAAGCAGGGGTGAGAAGACAAAGAAAGAAAAACGAGGCAGGAAAACAACACGAGGAGAAGGCCGTGGCTATAAAACACATTTTGGCACGAGCTTCCCCCGCAGACTGCAGGCACAGCACGACGGGGCGAGCGGGGAGGAGAAGGGAATTTGCCAGGCACACCGCGCTGGTGGCACTGTCACCGCTGCCACCTCGGGGTCCCCGGAGAGGGGCTGCCAGTCATTCGGGGGTGCTTTGAAGCGGGCACAAAGGAGCCAGTCGTTTGAGACGCTCCCTGCCTGGTGGCCTGTATCAGCTTGTGAATCATCGCCGCGCGCCCGCTTAATCCGCTCGCGGATCTTTGAAGCCTTTTCTCTGTCTCGCAAACAAATGATCAACTGCAACTTTATTTTTAATCCATTAAAAGGTTCCAGATATTCCCCCCTGTAAAAAAAAAAAAAACAACAAAAAACCCCCAAAAACCAACAAAAAAATCCAAACCAAACTACCCGGCCTCGGAACCTCAGGGAGGAGCGAGTTTTGTAAGTATTGACTCGGTCTCCGCTGAGCACAGCCAAATATTAGCATCAATTTGTGAGTTGCTTGCAAGGAAGAAATGTCAAAGGTTCAGCTTTTGCTGCGAGCTAATCCTGGCTATTAAAATACCAGCATCTCAAGGAAAGGAGCGACAAGATGGTGTCGAAATGTCTTGGATGCAGCATCGTGTATGGCACACTCGATCCAAGGGACCACAGAGTCAGCTCTGGTGTTGGGAAAGAAATCTAGGGGCTGTTGTCTTCCATTTGCAGCTGGATGTACCTGGAAGGACACTGCTGTGCTCCCAGATATTTATACAAATACCCTCCCACTAAGTTTGATGTGAATCAATTGATGCTTTCCTTCCTTCCTTCAGGTTTTGCTCTGAACAAAAAACCCCCCTAAAATTACAAAATCCAACTGAAACTTAATTAAGAATGAGTTCTATCTGGCCTCACATAAATTATGGCCAAAGTTGCCATTTTAAAGAATAGTTGTTTTTGTTGTTGTTGTTTTTTAATGCTGAGCTATAAATCAGATGAAATGGAGTTCAAATCTGCTCAAAATTGCAACCAGGTTTGCTCAAAGAGGTTGAAAACTAGAGCAAAAGGTTTGGGGAACAGCTCAGCTGAGCTCTGGACTTGCAAGGATCCAAGAGAGACCAGGATTTTGTACTGGGCATTTCCCAACACCTAACAGGGCTCTGAGAGAGATGGTGAGGAATTTTGGACAAGGGCTTGGAGTGACAGGACAAGGGGAATGGCTTCAAATTGGTGAAGAGCAGGTTTGGATGGGATTTTGGGGAGAAATCCTTCCCTGGGTGGGTGGGCAGGCCCTGGCACAGGGTGCCCTGAGAAGCTGTGGCTGCCCCTGGATCCCTGGCAGTGTCAAGGGCAGGTTGGACAGGGCTTGGAGCAGCCTGGGACGGTGGAAGGTGTCCCTGCTCACTTGGACTTAATGACCCTTAAAGGACCCTTCCAGCCCAGCCCATTCCATGGTTCTGTGCCCAGAGCAGGTGCTGTGTCCAGGCTCTGCCCTCCTCTTTGACTGAACCTTAAATTGTGTTGCTCTGAGGGTGTTTTTAACCACGTAGTCTAAAATTCCCTCCCATGGCACTGAGTTCTGGATGTGTAAGCAAAACAAATCTGTATTTCACACCCTTCCCTGGCTGTCCCAGCTGTGGGGAGGTGCAGAAAAGCTTCTCCTCCCCACAGCCCCCAGTCTGGGTCCTGGGTCTGTGGGCTGCAGGTGCTTGTGCTGCTGAAATATGGGCTGAATTGTGAGAAAACATCCCTAGACCCAAAATGTGTCTCCTGCTGTCCAGCTGTAAATAGCACAGAAGAGATCCTGCAGGATGGGTTTGGAAGAGGAACTGGGAGTGAGATTGCTCTGCCATGAGGAACAAAAACAACTCTGGTGAGCAGTGGGGCTGAAAATTATGTAAAATCTGTAAACTGTCTGAGTGTAAGGTGCTGCTGCCCTTGGGAGGCTGACAGGGCTGTTTTTTGGTACTTATTTAATCACTGCACATCTTCAGGACACAAACACTCAGCTGATCCTCCTTCCTTTTTGGCTGAGTGCACCTTGTGGAGCTGAGCATCCTCCTGTGATGTGGAAATGATGAGTGGCTGCTGGTGATCAAAGAGCCCTGGCTTGACAGACACATCTCAGCTTCCTGTTTGATACCCAGGTGTCATTTCCTATCAGCCCTCATACCCCAGTGTATCTTTTCCAGGACATGCATTTACTGAATTAATTCTCTTCAGGCAGCCAGTTCAGTGGGAGCCATTCCTTCTCCCAGCCCTGCTTCTGCCAGGCTTGCCATGGCAGTCCCTTTGCTTCTGAGAGTAACTGCAGGCACCCCAGGGTCCCCTGGGATGTGATTCAGATGTGCAAATTTTGTTCTGAGCGGGAGCGGGGGATTAGGATGGAGTTACTGGGAGAAGTGTTAGTCCTGTGCGGTGGCAGCACAGAGAACAGAGCAAAATCCCAATCTCCTGCCGTGGGGGAAACACAAAGTGTCCATCCCATCTCTGTGTGGTGGTGCAGCAGCCACCTGCCCCAGAAAAGGAGCTGCACAGGCCTGGTGTCTATCACACCAGTGGGGTTGGGACTCTCAAATCCTCCAGCGGGGTTGTCAGAGCCTGAGGAAGTGCTTCGAGTCAAGGCATTGCCCTCCACGCAGATTTCAGGTGTGAACTGGTGTGGAAAGGTCTTTTCAAGGACAATCTGTCCAATTATGAAATGCCACCTGAATTATTTTCACTTTAAACCCAGTGATTAACCACTTGAAGTCTGCAATGCCGACTCCATCAACCAATTACAGAAAACCACCTAAACCCATGAAGAAGAAGGAAGAAGAAGGTGAAGAAGAAGGACTTAGACAACACTCAAAATCCTCCCTCTTGACCCATGTGTATTACTATATACTAAAATCCCCAAATTCAAGTTTCCAGAATTCCAACAAACTGGAGCATTTCTGCTGCAGCTGATTGGAAAATCCACAGCAATTCAGAAAATCCACAGCAGCTCACACCAAAGGGTGGAAAATGCTGTATTTTATATTATTTTTCATTTTTAAAAAGACGACTGGAATTGCTGCTCTACTTCTGTCAAAGGAAAGCACCAGTACAGTGTATGGGAAATGCTTTAGCCTTGTCCCTCTCTGATATTTCCTTTTGCCTTTGGTCACAAAAGAAAAAGCAAATCAGCCTCTGCCCCTGCCACATCCTGGAGGAAGCTGCTCCCTGTGTGCAAACTTGTAGGAAAAGGGAATTAATTATAGGTGATTTATATTTGGATCCAAAAGGCTCTTCCTCTTGAGGGAGAATCGATTTGTAGGAGCATCTCCCAGTTCGTTTTGCATTTGTTCCTGTTTTTCTGAGGTGTGGGCACAGCCTCTCCCATCACTGGAGTGTGAAGGGGTCCAAAAAGGGCAAAAGCCAAACTGGAGGGAGCCGATGGTTTGAAATGGGGTCCTCAACCCAGAGAGATCTGTGCCCTTCTCAAAATGACACTCTGGTGGGTGCTTTGGACATCTGGGGTTTTCATGTCCTCTGGAGGCTGAAGGGTTTTCCTTCACCATCCCCAGGAGTGAGGGATGGGCAGTGAGACCCTGGCACTGTCGGTGCTTGCTGCAAAAATGTTGTGTTTATTTGGCCAATCGCTGTTTTCCCACTGTTAAACCTTCCAAAGTGATGAAGAAATACTTCAGACCCCCAAAAGCAGCAGTGGATGTCCAGCACTGGCTCCAAAACCTTACAGGAATCACAGGGACTTTGATCTCCCATCACTCCACCCCCTTCCACTTTCTGTTGTTTAAGATTTACCAAACGTTGTGTCTCCCTCTCATCGAAATTCACCTTTGTTTTCCTACAGATAATCACCGAACATCGACAATAACAATAGAATTCCTAGGAAATCTCCCTGTGGCAACAAGTAATTGACCCAAGAATTTTCACTACAAGGAATTTTTCCTCTTTTTTTTTTTTTTTATTTTTTATTTTTTTTTTTAATAACCACACGGCGCTGGAGATGCTCATCCGTCGGGGGACGCACCGCTATTGTTCTCATCAGTCCTGATGCTTTGCCTTCACCCTTTGAGTTCTCTCAAAGGATTGAGATTATTTGGCTTCTTTGAAGAACAAAGGGTAGAGAATTTTTTTTAGATGGCTGGCTATTTTGATCTGCAAGGTCTGCACGCAGTGTGAGGGAACAAACATCACTAAATCATTAAGGGAAAAGGGAAGGGGTATGCATAATGGAAAGAGAAACACAAAAGCCACCGAGTCCGAGCCTGGGCGTTGTTTTCGGCCCCACTGCTGATCCTGCACGGGGTTTGTGGCTTTGCTTCTCTGGGCCTTGGTCTCTCTCATCGATTATTTGGCACCAAAACACTCGCTCAGCCACTTTGTCGGGTTTAGTTATGACTCCCAATGCCTTTGGAGGAATAAAGGACATTGAGTAGGATGGCTCATTTAGCCAGCACCTGTCTTGAGATGTAGATTTAAAGTGTCGTGGAAGGGTCCATGAAAATCCTCCTTGGCTGCCTGGACTCCCTGTCTGTGCCTGGAATGCTGAGGGGACCTTGAGGGACACAAGTGGCCCAACCAAGGTGCTTCTTTTCCCCGGGAGCTGTAAGGATTTGGAGCTTGCCCTCCTGTCTTCCAGCTCCACAGAAAATGGGAGATCTCTTGGAATCTGTAAGGCAGAGGATGGAACACAAGCATAGCTCCCATTCAAATGTGCTTTTTCCATTTGGGGAGATAAGAAAATATCACATGTTCTGAGGAAATAGGATTAGCCTGTAATTAAGCAAAAATCCTCCTATTTAGCATAACTTTTTTTTTTCCTTAAATTAAAGAGTGAATATTACCTGCTAATTACGGGGTACACAATATACATAAAGCAACTGCTAATTTGTATGTGAGTGTCTATTTTTGTTCTGTTGGGAAAAAAAAAAATTACACTTTAATACAGTGATTTACCCAGATGCATAAGAAGAAGATGTCTTCTGGACTTCCAGCTAAACAAACAGCATCCTGCTGAGCCGAGTCCATGCTGATCCTGCCAGCTGGAATACAGCAGGTGATGCTGGAGCTGACTCCAAAATGCTCAGCTTTTTCAGAGGTGGTCACCTAAAAGGGGAGCACACAGCACACCTCGAGGCTGTCCCAGACTGTGCAGGTCAGAGCAGGGCTGTTGAGGAGCTGTGAAGCACAGAGGAATCCTGAAATCCTGAGGAGTTCTAGTCTGGATCCAAGCTCTGCAGCGTGATCCTTGGCCAGGAGCTGTGCTGGGCTTCTCCTGGTTTTGGCAAGGGAGTAAAAACCTGGTGTAGTTTTGACAAAGTTTGGGCTTGTTCAAGTGAGCTTGAGCTGTGTTGTGGCTGAACTTTGCCTTTTCTTGGTAGAACTTGGGAATTAGTTTACTTGAAGCTGTGCAGGGTGAGTGAACTTACTCCCCTCAGATTTTGATCCCCCTGTTACCCACCAGTTTTAGATTTAGTTCTGCATCCTGCAAACACTTAGGCACATGTTTTGCTTGCCACACTTCCCAGGAGTGCTCACTCTCACACAGCCAAACACATGTGCTGGTTTTCACTGAATCCAAGGGGCTGCCACAAATATCTCAGGTTCAACTTCCATTTTCACATCCCTTGAATTGGATCTGGTCCTCTCCCAGGAGCTGCCCTAATTAGTCACTTTGATGCTCTAATCCCATACATGGATTTGTGAGTGTCCCTAATCTCCAGTGGGGATTTTTCCTGGTGATTCCAGGGTCCAGATGTCTCCTGGAGATGAGTGAGTGTTCCACTGACACACAAGTAGCTGTGTTGGTGGTGGGGTTAACCAGAACAACTTCTGGAAGCACACAAAGAGGGAAAACTTCACCTTGGCTGGGGTGCCACTGCTGTGTGGGAAAATATTTCCAGCTGTGGCTGGCTGCCTTTGAGAAGGGAAGAGTCTTGGTGATCTGCAGCTCTGTGCTGGCTGCTGGCTGAGCAGCAGGGTAACACCTGAGGGAGGGCACTGCCAGGTGGCACAAGGCCTCTTTTACTCAGGAATTGGGATTATTTCCCAAATTCCAGCGGTGCTGTTCTGCTCTCACCAGCTCAGCCTGGCACCTGAGCAGGTTGGGTTCAGGTGAGCTCTCCTGCCTGAGCTTTGGATGCACAGGGCAGGGTGTTGTCTCTGATTTTTGGGGGCAGGACAGTCCCTGTCCCTGGCACAGGAGGCTGATGTCACCCTGTGGTGGCTCTGCTGTGCCCTGCCTTGGAGCAAAGCCACCCCCGTGCCTCTGCTTCCTGCTCAGAGTAAAGAAATATTAAAGTCTACCTCGCAGAAAAGTGAGGCTTCCTCAATTAATAAACTTGCTCACAGGCTTGCCAGATGAAAGAAATGTAAAACACCTTGATAGCTTCTTTTATGATCATTAATAATGGTCTAACTCACCTGAAAGGCACCGAGCGTGTCCCCGGCGAGTTTTGATCTCCTGTCATGCCTGGCTCTGTGGGGTGGGCAAGGCTCTGTCTCTTTGGGGAGTTGTTAGATGAGAAAACAGGCAGCAGAGATTTCTCCACCCCCTGCTCTGCTCTATTCCCAACACTGCTCCGCTCCCAAGGATCGATAGCTGAGCTGAGAAATTATATTATTAAGCTGCACGTTGTAATCAGGCATCGAGCAGGGTCCAGTTCCCCCCTTGGCTGGCATTAGCATGCCCTGGTGGAGTGCTGGGGCTTTTGAAAAGATGAAGAGCATCATCCCTGCAAAATATGTGGGGTGCAGGAGCGGGCCAGGCCTTGTGCAGAGCGTGTCTGACAACTCCCAGCCTCACCATTTGCATTACAGAAAAAACCCAATCTTTTATTTATTTAAGTTGGAAGTCCCTTTGCATCTGAACTTCAAGTGTGCAGCAAACACACTTTGATCATTTTAATGCAGAAGTCACTGATTTACAATAAATATTGTGTTTTCTTTTCGTACTTCTTTTTGTTCTTTGAGGGGATTAGAGCGAAGGAAGGAAAATAATTTTTGACCTCGTTAGAATCGCTCGTGGTGGAAGTAAATGTGCAGAATGAGGAAGATGCTGGGCTTCAAATGGTCCCAAGCTAAGGACAGGCACTACAGCCTTGATGGGTCATTAATTCCTGCAGCTGATTGGGGCTGGGAGGATGATTCTACTCAAAGTGTCTCTGAATGGAATTTTGGGGGGGTCTTCTTGTTTTCTGTAAAGGATCAGGAGGGAATGATGGACCCTGAGTGATGAATTCTGATGGTTCATCCTGAATGCTGGATCCTGAGTGATCTTGAGTGATGAATTCTGATTCATCATCCCGAATGATGGATCCTGAGACACATCCTGGCATGGGCTGCCCCTGATAATTTGCCCTTGAGGGGTTCCAGGTTTGTGGATCCCTGAAAATCTCCGTGTGCCCAGCTCTGAACTTGTGCTGCCAAGCCGAGATGGGGACCAGGATTGAGCCCAAAAGGGGCAGTGAAATGTTAAAAAAGCAGCAGCTTTTCTGGAGCATCAGGCATGGTCCCACCCTCAGGTTCAAAATATTCCAGCCAGCAGGTTTGGTGATGTCTGTGAGAGATCAGTGAGCTCGGGATTGGCTCAGGCAGCAGCTGATCCCGTGTAAAAGCTGATTTTTGG
>VZSR01001755.1:2472375-2539909 GCA_013398615.1 Brachypodius melanocephalos
AGATC
Source organism: Brachypodius melanocephalos (assembly GCA_013398615.1). Classification (NCBI taxonomy): domain Eukaryota; kingdom Metazoa; phylum Chordata; class Aves; order Passeriformes; family Pycnonotidae; genus Brachypodius; species Brachypodius melanocephalos. Next base: position 2,472,381 of record VZSR01001755.1, read on the forward strand.
CCACCGGGTCCCTGTGCAGGAGCAGAGCCCTTCCCTGCTCACCAGCCTGGCCCATCCCAGCCTTGCACCTGGTTTCACTTTGCTCCTCACTCCAGCACCATCAGGAACAGGATTTCTCTCCCTCTGCTTGGCCCGAAGGTTCTCACACACCAGACATAGGGATGAGGTTGCAGTTTATTTACTCTCCAAGCTTGTATTAAATTTCTCCCTCCAGAAACCACAACCCAGCCTCTCTCCTCTTGAGGGACTGTGAGTTTTCCATTCTCAGGATCTAAGTGTTGGACTGAACCCATGTTCCAGCTCCAGGCTCTTCCCTTTCTTGTGCCTGTATTAAAGCAGGTAGAGCTTACTGATAAGGGAGCAGAGAGGAGATATGGGGAAGAGGAGGCTGCCTCTGCTGAGCAGGGAAGTGGATCCCTCTGAATGCAGGCACTTGGCATTTCCAGCCTCCAGATTTCAGTCAGGGTAAAAGGAAACAAAATACTGAGCAGCAGGAACAGCCCATCCATGGAGCAGCAATCACCTGCAAGAGACCACAAGATAGCGGGATAACAATGTGGCTCTTGCTTGTATAATGTTTTGCCCTCCTCTAGTGGTATTCGTGATCTGAGACTCTCAAAGGAATTACAAATATTAGTACAACAACCTTCTCTCAGCTGTAGCCATTTCCCTGGGAGCTGAAGGGCTGGGAGAGCTCTCCTTGCAATCTGATGGGATGGGCCACTTGCTTTACCCAGCAGCTCCTCAAAGAACCACATTTTCCATGCTGAATGTGTGGCTGTTGAAATGGGTCTCTTCAGTTTTATGTGTTGGATGCAAACGCATTCCTGACACAAATGTATGTTGACACTTTTATCTCTCCCTCCCCAGCCTGGGTTTGGGTGGTTTCGAGCACACTGGGCTCAGCTTTCTGACTTTTCCTGGTGACCACACCAGGATTTCCTTCCCCTCTCTGCCCTGGGCCTGGGGTGTCTGTCAGCTGAGCTCATCGCTAGCAAACAGCCTGAGCACAGAAATTTTGAAATGCAAATAGTTTCAGAGGCACGTTGGGGACGTGGAGCCAAGCAAGGCGAGCGCGTTCCCCGCCCCGGCTCCGGCCCTTGGAGGCACTGGGAGAGGGAATGTGCTGGTTACAATTAACTCGTGATATCATGGGAACCATAAAGCAAAACCAAGCCCTTGCTCTCCTCGTACCAAAGGCCTGGGAAAAGAGAAGTTGTCAGCGTTCCTGTGGGGAGCAGAGCAGGAGCTGCTGGGCTGCCCAGCCCGTGGCTGTCAGTGCTGGCCATGCTCGGTGGCACAGCCCCTGCTCCCTGACAGCTGGGCTTCCCTTTAGTGTCTATGTTTGGGCTGTGCCCTGGGATCTCTGTTGGTTTTTTCCAGAGCCCAGATTACTTTTCCTCATCTGCTTTGGGTTGTGCTCTGGCTGATGTGGCCACTCCTGTGATTTCATCACACCCCTGAGCTGAGCATCTGCCCAGCTGTGGGCTCTTCTGGATGCACCTGGGCAAGCAGCCACCAACATTCACCCTTAGTCCTCTCCCCTTCTCCAACAAGCCCTTGGAGCAGCCCAGCTTCTCTTTGGGAAGCTTTAGTGGAGCTCTGAGGTAATTTTTTGTTTTTAGGGGTCAAAGTTTGCTTGATTCTGGTGCTGAAGAAATCAAAGGATAACTGGGAAGGGAAGTGATGTCTTGAGCTGGTATTTGACAAAGCTTGTGCTTCCCAAACATCTTGGAAGACATCCGTCCATTGGGCAGATCCCTGCAGTGATCAAATCCAGGGGATAGAAACATAGAACCTCCTGGAAAGCAGAGTTAAGGTGGCCATTCCTGTGAGAATCACGTGCTAGAGAAGCAGACTGCATTCTGTGTGGACTGTCCAGCACCCACCACTCTGCAGCTGTGTTGTGCATGTGGGAAGGACCTGATCCCAGAGCTGCCAGGCTCCAAAATCCTGTCTGACCTCAGAAATCCCCACACTCACTGCCCTGGGCAGGTGATGGGCTTTGTCCCCTCACACTGAGGAGCTGCTGCTCAGCCAGTGTCAAATGCCACAGCTGCCTTGGGAAGCCTCCATATCCTCTCTCCAAATCTCACTTTTGCAGAATACCACTTTCCTGTAATGATAAAGCCTAATTGCATCTACTCAGAATCCTGTCTGTAAAATAATTCCCATCCTGTGTCTAGGATGACCAAGGAAAACAGATGAGATGAATAAATAATAAAATTTGCAGGACATGTATTTTGCCAGAGACAAAACTGATTCAGATCTGGATGTGCTGTGTTTGGAGCTAAGTTTAGAACTCGGGATTTTGGATGGACTTCTAAATATTGACATACAGGGTCTCAGGCTTTTCTCACAGACTGCAAACATCCTGCCTTCTTAGCTGTTTTCATGTTGGGATCCACTCTCTGTCACCTTTCCAGGGAGAATTTAACTCTGAGCCTTAATGCAGGAAGAGCCAAGGGCTTAGGGAATAATTAGAAGCTTCATATGCTACCAGATCATTTGGCCTAACTTTTGAAGCATAAAAGGAAGGGATGGAGTAAGATACAGCTCTTGCATCTGTGAAATTCTTTCCCATTGGCAACCTCCCTGCAAAGTCATAATTAATGAGGATATTCCAGTTCAAGTTTTTGGTTCTATCCCAGGGATTGGCTTTCCCAGACTCTGAGGTCCCTGCACTTGGAGGGAGATCCCAGCACAGTGTCCTGGGGCCCGGGCTGGGTTTAAAGCCACGGCTCAGAGTGTGCTGGATGCAGACAAGCAGCAGAGCCAGAGCAGAGCCAGAGCAGAGCCTTTCCATTTGTTTTTCCTGGCCTGGTGCGTGCTCAGTGCTGCAGGGTGACAGAGAGGTCCCCCAGTCCCCACCCCACAGGGGATCCAGGTGTCCAGGAGCTGTGTCCATGTGGCACAGCAGGTCACAGGGAGAGCCTTTGATGTGTTTGATGCTCAGGTCCCTGGTGCCTTGTGAGGCTGTGCCCACTCTGCTGAGTGACCCTGGAGCAGCACTGGCCCCTGCTCCCTCCCAGGATGGAAATACAGATCCCAGCCCTCAGGCTGTGCCTCCCCGAGGATGGAAATGCAGATCCCAGCCCTCAGGCTGTCCCTCCCGGTGCCATTTGGTCCGTGAATCCCCTGTGTGCCACATTGCAGTGTTGTAATTGCCAGCCTGGTCCCTGCTGGCTGTAAAGCTGTCCTCGGCAGGCTGTGATGGATGAGGCTGTGCTGTTGGAGTGGCCTTTTCTAGGGAGTGTTGCTAACTCCCTGGCATGTTCCTTGAGGTGATCCTCTGCTGCTCCATTGCTTCAGAGTGAGCCACAATTCCCCACTGCTTTCACTTCCCAGTCGAGCTGGTTGCTCTCAGGCTGCAGCTGATGTTTTCAATGCTGATTTCTGAAGAAAAGATGATGAACTTTTTCCTTGAAGTGGGGAGGTTTTCAGAGGCTACACTGCTGCAGATGGTCAGTAAAAGAGAATGCCACCTCTATTCATTATTTTAAATTACTCCTCCATGTCTTTGTACATTATTTCTTCTCTCTGGTTATTCTGAAAGAGTTAAACTTCAGCATTCCATCACTGCTGGCAAGACAGCTCTGTCCTATGGTGTTGCTTCTCTTTCCTGCCCGCTAACTTGGGTGATTGACTAACAAAATACTTGAAATATTTGATCTGAAATTTGCTTTTGGGTAACACTCAAGGCTTTAAACTTCAAACTTCATTACTGGAGAGCTTTCCTGCTGGTAAACTCTGAGCATTCCTGCGAGGCACCAGCCCAAAGCACCTCGTGTGCTGCTGTCCTGTGGGCAGATTGAGAAAAGGCCTTGCAGAAGGTTTTCAGCATCACTGACTCATCTCACCGGTGTCGTTGGGATCTGCCTCTTTTAACTTAGACAGGACTTTTAAGCAGATGAAATTAGACATCTTGGCTCCCTCTGTGATGAATAGACAGAGATAGTGCCAAAAAGGGAGAGGTCTCAGCCCTCAGATTGACATTCAGGGTTGGTTGGAGGAGATGCCCTGTGGTGATGTCCACTCTCCACTGATGGTAGGAGCTGCCTGTGTGACTGCATAGATCAGACACTTCACTTGCATGTGGCAGGATGGATCCCAGCTGCAGGCCCATGATTTTAAAGGTATTTATTGTGCTTAACTAATCAGGAGGTGATCTGCAGGATTTACAGAAGGGTTCTTCAGTTTCACTGAAATAAAAGGGATTTAGCTTAGATAAGGCAGACCTTTGGGACATCTTGTGTCTCATGTATTCATCTCAACCCTTCAGAAGAATGTGTGCCTGAATGTTCTCACAGAGGGTCAGATGTGGCTGATGGGCATTTGGTACATCAGATCTTAATGTGAACCTCAGGAATCAGCAAACTTCTATTTAAAAAGCAATACTTTATTCAGGGGAATTGAAAAGAGCCTTTCCCAGTGCTTTTGAGTCATGTGTTCCTTCCCACTGAGGTCTCAACTGCACCATCCCACCTTGCAGTCCCGTGGTGGGGAGGAGAAGGCAGTGAGGCCTGAGTCCAGGTTCACCTTGGGATGTGCAGGGCTGGAATAACTCTCCTCTCCCCTGCAGAGACACCAGATATTTCCTTCTTTTCCTAGAACTAGGAAAAGGCACTGTCAGCCTTGGTTTCCCCTTCAGCTGCATCCCTCAACTGCTAAACCTGATTTCAGAGAGGAGAAAGCTTCATGTTAGCTCATCAAAACTCCAAAACAGCAAGAAAGAAACCCTGAACAAAATGTCTTGCATGCTCAAGTCCAGACATCTCTTCTTGAGCTGTAATTTCTGGCTGTCGGGTCACTTTGGAGCTGTAGCACTGATTTCCTCACTCTTCCCTCCACAAGGCCTGGAGAGAGGCTGCTCCACTGGCTGCACTTCTGGGCTGTTCTTGGAAAATGCTGATCCTTTCTTGAAAGCTGGAGGGGGAAATAAATCACCAGCGACCTGACAAACCTGCATGAAATTCAGCCACAGTAAAACCAAAGAGAGTGGCTGAAGGCAGCTCCTGGTTGGGAGTTTTCGTGCCCATGCTGATGCTGTGGGAGCTGTACCACATCTGCAGGTGTGTGTTTGGATCCAGCTGTGCTCTGCTGCAGGGTGGCAACTCATCACATCTGGTTCCCCTTGATTGCACTGCTGAGAAACCACCTTGTTCTCGTTTTGAAGTAGCAAAGATGGCAAAAGTAATCCCTTTATTCACAGCAATCACTTCTGGTTGGGAGAGAGAATAGCAAGATCCAGTAAGATGGAGCTACCAAGAGTCAGGACAGAAATAAGATGAGAAGTTTTGCACAGAGCATAATTAATCATCACAACATCCTTTGCATTTCTGTAGGGAAGGCTACTTTAAGCTGAAGTTTAAAGTTCCAGGATGCTGCTCCAGACCTAATCTTCCGTGTAGGCTGTCTCGGGTCCAGCTTAGCTCTTTGAAGGTCACCCAAGCCCCTGAGCTATCAGTTATCTGTTAAATAGACACCTCTGAGGGTCTCAGGAAGGCTGATAGGAAATAATAGACCTCATGGCCTAAACAGAAAGGAAATCTCTCAATTCTTGCCTTGCTGCTCTTCAAGCAGAGCATTGGATGGCCCAGGGATTGAGGTGGAAGAAAGAAAGGGCAAAGTAGTGATGGAAATGGGGTGAAGAAACATCTTATTTTTCCAATTTAATCCTCAGCCACTGACTGGATGTGTAGCTTGGGCCATGTAAAGCTCCCTGTGGACAGCCATAGGTTTGGGCTTTTTCCTTTTCCTTGCTTCTTGGAAAAGAAAGAGAAATGCTGGGACACCCTTACTGGAAAACCAGATATGACATCTAGAAGCTGAATTTTCTCTGGTAAATAAATCCCACGATGAAACTGAACTAAACAAAGCTGCTAACTAACCTTGCCCTGCTGCTGAAGAGTTTTGTAGAGTTTTCAAACATCCCTGTGATGATTCTGTTCTTTTGCTGTCCTCCCAGTGCCACATCAAAACATTACATGACTTGAAAGCCCCAAACTCGTGGAAGGGGGTATGGGAGGAGGAAAATACAAAGCAACTTGTACAGACTGCTGTTGGGGGTGGAGTGGGGATTGATTTTTTTATTTTTTTTTCCCCACAAACCCCAGTAACCACATGAAAGCTCTTTAAAAAGTAGCAAAACCGTCTTCTTTGTAGCAGCTCTAGTAGTGCAGGTAGTAAAGGCTGGTATTAATTACCTGATGGAGCTTATTGCTGCAGGTGGCAGGCAGTCAGGAGCTGCAGTGCTTGGGTGGCCAGTTGCACTGGTTTCCATAAAGCCAACAGGACACCTTGTCTACCTCAGCCTCCGGAGGAGACATAGAGCAGGTTTCTGGAAGACATTGCCCTCCCAAAGGAGCCTGGGCTGGCTTTCTGGAGCCACCTGGATCCCAATGTGTGCAGACGTGCGTGTCTGCCTGCAAAGCGGAGCTGCTGGAGGAGGAATCAGTGGTGTGACACAAACAGGCAGCCGGCACCGTGGGTGCTCCAATTAACGGTGCCACGGCGATCGCGGCTGCTCGTGGACTCATTACAAAAGACAGACAGACACCTGCAGGGGTCTTAAAATAATGACTCCTTTCATCTGGTGATTGGCAGAGGTGGGGCGACAAGGATCTGCTGCTTAGCATAATCGGAGAGTTTTTCTTCTCTTTTTTTGGATACCAGCGGAGGATGTAAGGCGGGCACCTGGAGCGGGGGCTCGGGGAGGACAGAGGGGCTGCAGCAGGGCTCTGCCTCACTCACCCCTCTGGAGCCAGGTCTGCCCAAGGTGCTCAGCCCTGAGCTTGAGGATGGAGTCACTCCTGGTCTCCATTGCTCAATTGGTGCTTTCTGAGGACGTGTTTTCCCTGTGACCTTGGCATGTCCTTCTGACTGCCAGGTCACAGACCCTGGGCTGACCCAAGTGCCTCCAGCCTCGTTCTGCTCCAGTGTCTCTGCTCAGATCTGTCACCATCACTGCCAAGGCCTTGCTCAAAACAGGCAATAATGGCAGAAGCTCCCTTTGGAATTTCCTCTCTTCCCAAGGCTGCACAGCTCTTCCATTGCTGGTCCCTTTCCTAAAGGCAAAGAGACCTCACATCCCTTTCGGCCTCTTCATTCTCCCTGCTTTGGGAAATGTCCTGGAACTCTCAAAGGAGGAAATGATTTCAGGGCTGTGCCCGTCCAAATCAGTCACTGGGACATCCATAGGGAAAAGACTTGTGCCAGTTCAGGCTTCTCATGAGTCTTCAGAGATCCCTGATGTTTTAGTCTAAATTATTTTTCTTACGCTAGGCCCAGCAATAGAAAATAAGAAGAGGTTGTTAGCTATTTTCTAATTATATTCTGACCTTTTAGGTTATTTTTCAGTTATGGATTTCAAATCCATTTGCAAAGTTTGGTGAACTAAGTCCCAGCATGAAGTGCCACCTTATTTTTCAGGTCAGAAAAGTAAAGTGTTTTCCCCAAATATATGAGGAGCTGAGCAGGGATTAGACCCCAGACCCCCAGCTCACAATCTCTTCCTTTAACTGCCAGCTCAGCCTTTGCTCATTCTGGTATGGGAAAAGCAATTGGGAATAAGAAGCTATTACTGGGGCAGGCAGTCTGTGGGGGATAGAGTCACAGTTTTTACAATAATGTATTATTTAGGACTGGCTTGCCATTTGAGATGGACTCAGGCTGCAAATTCAGAGGCACTGCTGGGATTGAATACTGAAAACCCCAGAGTGGAGAAGCGTTTGAGCAGAGAAGCATTTGAGCTTGAGGTTTGGGATCTATTACTGTGGATTCCCAGAGCTGTCTGTTCCAGAGGTCTACAGCACATCTTCTGCAGCACTTATCTCTTGCCCTCAATATTTATTTCACCGTTCAGGAGAAGAGACAGGAGGATTTTCTCTGTCATACCATTATGATTCCTCCCTCTTATTGACCAACTCAAGCAAAATTGTTTACAGATCTAATAGAAAGGGCAAAACTTTCTCATTAATTTTTTTTTCCTGGCTCCTATTACATTGCTGTGTATTTGGAATGTGTGTCAAAATAGGAAAAAAAGGGATGCTGATGTGTTTTATTTGGTCTTTCATTTGAAGCTTGCTAGCTGTTTTCAAACTGAACTTAAACAGAAGGCCACAAGAGTTTAAACCTGATTAAAAGGATGCAGGAGAACATGAAATGCTGCTCTCCAGAAGCTCTCAGGCTCCCTGTTAATCTGTGCTGATGCCTTTTGAGCATCAGGGTTAAGAGACAATAAAGAACATGGGGCAAAAGGGATCAAGACAAAAAAAAAGTGAATTAGTGAATTAATGAAGAAAGATCTTGAGAAAAATGTCTTTGATACCTAAAAATAACTAATAGTGTGTGTTAGTTTAAAAGCATATTTTCAATGTAGGGATAAGTGCACGCAGCAGGGAGGAAAATACAAGAGAGAGGCTGGAGTAGAGAGTGTAGAGGGTGAATTTAACTGACAATAGATCACTTGAGCCTGTGGTATCACATTTAGAGGGTTAAAAGGCTAAACATCTTCGTATTTAATGGAAGATGCTCCTAGAATTCTCAAAAGCAAAAGATGGAGAGAAAAATCTGCTGCCTGGGAACTTGAAAGAGCTGCACTTTTGAGCCCAGAGCCTGGAAAGCTGCAAATCTATTCAGTGGAGAGACCCAACAGATCTGTTCCTTCTCGTCAGCCCCACAGGGAACGGGGTCTGTCCCGGGGGATTTGGGATGCTGAGGTTGATCCCAGGTGTGCTGCTCACCCTGCCCCATGTCCAGGTCACTGCAGGATTATTTTACCTGCAGTTTATGTTTAAATTAGTTTTTCAGGGCCTTTCCACCTTTATTCATGGACAAACACTCTTGGCCAACTGATGAGGAGGGACATCAACCAAGAAACGTTTTCTTTACTGACAGCTCATCACGTCAGCACTGAGTTTACAGTGAAATATTTTGGGTTCACAGTGAAATTTTTTTGGTTTATAGTGAAGTACTTTCTACCACTTCGCTGAAAATTGCTCTTGGGTATTAATCAGGCTGGAGTTTGCAGGGTCAGGACCAAACTGAATGATTAAAATTCAGAAAACTGCAGTAAGGTGCTGATGGTTGTCTTTGCTAGAATTTTGCCACTCAGTATTTGAATCAAAAAGTCGCTTTTTTTTTTTTTTTTTGGTAGGGAAAGCATGCTCTGTAGGTAACCTGCCCTCCCCAAAAACCAATAAATCATGTTCTTGGAGAACAAAGATCTAAGGATGCGCTATAGAAAGAAATAACATGAACAAAGCTGTACCATACATTAAAACCAGCAAAACTGCTTAAGGCATTCCAAATGCATTTTTTTATTAGTATTGTGTTGTGATGCTAAACAGAAAATGACAACTGTGAATAAGATAAAGGTCTTCATTGTGCATGAAACATTCAAATTGTTACTTTAAGGAGCGATTTATTTTTTTTTTAAACATCATAAAACATTTATGATAACATTTTACAAAATTAGGATGGGGAGAATTGGCTTGAAATCTTCTAAATCCATTAAATTTTCATGTTGTTGTTCAAAGCAATGGTTAAAAAAGCAAGAAAAGAAAAAGGTCTAGAAGGCATGAATATAGATATTTGAATATATATTTGACAGCTTTATCTGAGAATCAGAAGTCTGGAACTTGAACTAATTTAGGGCTGAACAAAACTTTTATCTGTGGGTTGGCTGAGAATTTCTGAATGATTAATGACTGTGGCAGAGCATGAACTTTCCAGGCTACAGAGGGAAGAAGAGGGTCATTCCCAGAAGATTCTGGACACAACTGAGCCAGAGACAAGGCAGTGAAACCACTTTGCTGAAAGTTCAGGGAAAATCTTTGCGTCTCGTGAGAAACTGCTAATTTCTCGGGTCTAAGTGTCTCTAGGCACCTTTGCAGGGAGTTTTGTCTCTCTCTAAGCAGCTGGAGCAAAAATTATGCTCCAGGGAAAGGAGAGGGAGGTGGTGACCCTGCCGAGGCCAGCAGGTCTCTGCTGCCTCATGGAGAGGCACAAAAACGAGGACCTGAAAACCATTTTAAGGCAGCTGCTGTTATGGGCTTGGGGCAGGTGTGCACATCCCTCCCAGGTTAGGATCAGGGATTAAACCCCCAAAACACAGCAGGATGGGGGGGACTGCCCCAGCTGAGATGTGCTGGAGATGGTTTTAGGTGAAATTAGTGTGGTTTTATATGAAAATTTGAAATAGTGGGCCATGGGAGAGCAGGGAGTGGAGTAAGGAGGGGCTGGTGTGCCGGTAAAACCGTGTGTCTGTTGAGCACGGTGGGAATCACATCTCCCACCGTGCCAGGGGAACAGAGGCCCAACACCCCCACATGCCCAGGGACCTCAGGCACACCGTCCCTGTCCCCTCCCTGGCAGCCGGGAGAAGCCCTCGCTACGAGCTCCCAACAAGAGCGGCAATTTGTTCCCCTTTAAAGCGAAATTAATTGTGGCACAGGAGCGAATGCGAGGACTTCAAACGAGCCAGTGACTCCGACTGGAGGAGCTGGCACTTGGAAAACAAACAGGAGCAGCAGCAACATCCTTGTGTGTCATGCTGCACTCGCAGAGAGACTTTTGAAATCCTCGCTCCGCGCTCGCTGCTCGGCAGAGCCGCGGGAAACCCGCGCGCTGCATTTTGCCGGTTGGTAATTACGTTTTTCATATTTTATTTATTTCCTCAAAAGGAACGAGTAATTATTACACAATGCTTTCCCCCCACACCAATTTGAAAGATTTATCAATTATAATCTAGGAGAACGGCCCCATGTTAGACTTCAAATGCGTCTCATTAAAGATATTTTTTAGGGAGAGTGGTGCAAAAACAAAGAACTGCTGTGCTGTTGTCTTTTACTTCGCTTTAATGTCGGGTTCAGAAGTAATGATGTTGGGAACAATCATTCTTCAAGCCTCTGTTTCCTTGTGTTTACTCATTAAACACGAGAACCAGGTGCTCTCACGGGGAAATGCTCATTCTAACATTGGCTTTAGAAATCAAAAGTCTCTTCACTTTCACTAACAAGCACAGCTTCACAGGGAAGGGACTGGGAAAAAAGCAGCCAGGACCTGATTTAAAAATGGAATATTAGTGCCCAGCCCATAGAAGCCGTCCTGATTTTGGAGAGCTCTTGGTGGGAGGCATATGATTACAGGGTGTTCACAGTGCCTGATATTTGGTCTTGGTGTTCAGAGCTTTCCAGGGAGAGAGGGGCTCCTTTAGGAACAGTGGAGGTCAGATCCTGCTCTCATTCTCCTCCAGAGGAACATGTCCATCCCTACTAATCAGCCAGGGTAACCAGCTCCCCTGATTGTGTAGAGTGAATACCCCTGTGGAAGGCGGTTCAAGCTCTGTGACATCTCCTGAGCTGTTCAGTGGCCTCAGTGTAGACATTTCAGGCCATTCTGGACTCCTCAGGTCACTCAGGAGATCTGCCCAGGCTGATGGGACATGAAGTGTGCAGAGGTGAGGGAGGAGGCCCAGGGCTCATCCCTGTGCAAGCACAGCTCCACCCCAGCTGGGACATACTGGCAGGATGTGATGAGGTCACATCAGGGCTTGGAAGATTGAAAACCTCTTGTTTCTGGGGGGAGGTCACTCAGTTTTCTTGAAGTTTCTGTAGGCAACATTCAAGAGCCCAGAGTACAGGTCCAAGCTGAGAAGGTTCTGTGTCGTATGGATAAGGGTTGGAGGGAGAGGAATGCTCTCCCTTTGGATGGTGGCATGAGTGCATCTGGACAGGAGGCAAAGAGAGCAGCTGTGCAAGGACTCTTCTGTGTAGAAAACCCCTGGGGTATTTTCCTTGAATCCTGAAAACTTTCATATTGCCAGAGACTGAAATTTAACGAAGAAATTAAATTATTTTGCCATGGAATAGAAAACTTCCATTTCTGCAAGAAGTGGGTTTTTTTGTAAAATTCCAAACCATCCTAATTTTAGTTCCAGTTTAGTGAAGCTGGACCTTTATTTGCAATGATTTACAGCAGTGTCCCCCCCTGGGCTGCAACTGGCAGAGGTAGCGCCAGCCAGTCCATTCAGGTTGACATTCAGGTGTCAACCTCCATTAATAATTATTTAAATGGTCCAACTGCCCTAAATGGGCTTTGCTGGAGGGCTGCTCCCGTTCCTGATGGCTGCACATCTCCTCTTGCCAAGCCCCCAAGCCTCTGAGCCATCCCATTGATGGAGAACCTGAATCTGTGTTAAAAGCTGTGAATCTGCTCTCCTGCTTCCAGCCCACCTTTACAGAGCCGGCCGCTTAAACTTTTTACTTGTCCTGCAGGAAAGCCTGTTAGTGGGAAGATATCAAGGGGAATCTGTGTAGATCTGATTGGCAAGCTGTGTTCTTAGTTCTTGGTGCTTTTTTGAGTCGTCGTCTTTTCCCCAGCAGTGCCTTTTAATTCTGGTTTTATAGCTGACCTTGTTACTGTTGTTAGTACAGTTTTTCCCTTTCCCTTTTTTTCAGCATAGCACTTCTGTAAATGTTTTTGTTCTTTGTTCTAGTTCACTGTCCCTTTGAGGTTCCCTCTGATGTCTAGTCAGTGGCGTGTTTTTGATAAATTCTTCCCTAGCTGGTGCATCTTCTCTCCAGGTATCAAAAATCAGGGCAATGGTTATTGAAGGGACGCTCATTAGAGCGAGCCACGATTTCAGTGCTGCTGCCTCTGCTAAGGAGTGGATGCCTTCGAGTCAACAAATGGGCCAGCATTTAAACAAAGAAGCAGGAGAGCTGCCCTTGCAGACCCTCCGGGCAGCACCTCAGGCGAGCGCGGGGCTTTGAGCTCGGGGCTTTGATTGCCACGTGTGTGATGGGGAGAGCAGCAGCCCTGCAAAGGCCCTGCCAGCCACATCCCACACCCACCAGAACAGGGACAGAGCCGTCTCCTTGTGCTCCCACACAGCCAAGCTGTGCTTGGAGGGTCAAGGGGAAGGATTGAAAGATGGGAAATGGCAAAATGAGCTCTGGTTTGCACCCCTGTGCTTACAACTGCTGTGCACAAAAAGGGTGCTGAGATGGGCACTGGGCTGGAAAGTTCCTGAAGTCCTGCTGGCACAGCAGCCACATTCTGGCCTTGGCTTCTCCATGGGAAGCTGAGCTGGCTCTGACCCTCTCCATGGGTGTGTTGACCTGAACCAAGTCCTTGGCTTCAACCTCACCCCAACCAAACAATCTGTGCTGCAGCAGAACCCAAGTCACACACAGTTCAAAGCGGTTTCTCTATGTCTTAAGGGTTCAGTGTAAAGCTCTGCCTCCCTGGGAACCCTCTTTTTTGTCAACCTGCCCGCAGGCTCCAATAGATCACCCACTACACAAAGAATTTTTGAGCATGACGTAAGATTTGCTGCATCTTCTTGAAGTCCTCTGTGGACAGCGAGCAGAGCAGGGAGGACCAGCAGCTCTAGGTTCTTTGTGCCAGCCCAGCAGGGAGCTGGGGAATATGGGGATCCTCATAAAAGGGAAACCAGCAGTCCCACCTCTGTATTTTCCCAGCACAGACACTTTGTCTTGGATTATTCGGGAACCTTTCTTGTGTTCTGCATGGTAAATAGGCTTTCCTTGAGTCTCTCATGTTGGAGGTTTAACGATGCGAAGGGCTTTGTTCTGGTTACATGGCAGAGAACAGCTCCAAGGTTTGTTTACACCAAAGGGCAAGGGCATAATAATCCTCTCTGTGCATCATGCAAGGGCTTGCAGCAGGAAAGGTAATGTCTAATGACCTTCATTTCTTAAACGCCTTCCAAACTCCTCCTCAGACACTAGAGGGTGAAACTCTGCAATTCCACTGAAAAGTAAGTGACAGAGGGAAAATGAACCACAGAAAGGTCAAAGATGGTGTCTGAGCCAGGAGACTTGGCTGCTTTGATTATGTCAGCGCTGCCCTATATTCTAAGAACCTTTAGGAAATTAAAGAAACTCTGAGTTGGATAAAGTTGTAAAGTTGAAGTTAAAAACAAGTTTGAATGGCCTTTGGCAATGCCTTTTGTGCTTCTGAAATACTGCAAGATGCTGCTCCCTGACCAGACAGGCCCCACTGGCTGTGCTGAGGATCCAGCAGAAATCCTGCTGGAGTCCAATGTGACACAGATTCCCAGGCCCATCAGCAAAGCCACTCAAAGAAGAGAGCCTTAAAATAAACTCAAAGTTCTCTTCATGGCTTCACTTCAGAAATCAAACCAGCTGCCAAGTGCAAATGCTGGAAGTACATCCCTTAATTTAACATTAGCTTCAGCTTGTTGCAACTTGATGGGCATACTCCAAATGCACCACTGCTTTGTTCTAGCTCTAATTCGCTCATCCACACCTGCCCAGGCTGCTGGTGACTTTCTCAGTTGTATCCACATGTACAAGTCCTGGTGTTGAGCTGTGTCAGCAAACACTTCTCCTTGTTGCTTTAAAAAGGTTGCAAAATGCTTGTTTGGTGCCAACGAGCTTCACGCAGCCAAAAATGAAATGCAAATAAGAGGTTTGGCCCATTGCTGGTGAGACTCTTCAAAGCCAGGCTCCCCTTCCTGTGATGTGAAGACTTTGAGATGGAATCCCCCCAAGCAAGAGCAGCTCTCAGAAGGGGTGCCAGCACCTGGTAAAATCAAAGCTTTGAAGATGGGCCTCCCCATTGATAGAAGCCTTTGCATAAGTATCCTCCTATCTCCTCTGATGCCTTTCCAGTGTCAGCAAACTGAGAGCTCCAAACTCAGGCGCAGGGTGGGATCCCTGTGCTGCTCCCTCACTGGAACAGCAGGTCCTGGCTTTGCTGGAGGCAACCGCCCAACCACAGAGGTGGGTCCCACTGCCCTCCTGCCTGACTCAGGGGCTGGCAGGTGAATTCTAGCAGATCTGCTGGGGTGCTTGGAGATGTTATCACACTTCCACTTCCCCTTCTCTCTGTCCTCCTCCTGCCCACTCCTGCCCTGCAGAGCTGGAAGAGCAAAGCTGTGCTGACACCATGAGCTCTCCAGGGGAAGTCCAGCAGCTTCATGGAGAGGGAGATCCTGCAGGGCTGAACCTCTGATTCCCTGTGCCACAGGAGCAGGAACATCCCACAGGGGCAGGGCAAGGTGAGAATGGGGCAGTAGCAGCACTGAAAGCTCTTGCAGATCTCACCTGCTGAGCCCTAACAAGGAAAATTCTGCTTTTTGGATCTCCCTGAAGAAGGTGATGGTGTGGCAAATGAGGGAAATGCCATGATTTGTCCTCGATGTGTAATTGGGGCGTCTTCCAGTGGAAATGTGATGCTTTCAACCACCCTCTCCTGACTTTCTCAAAAAGAGAATCAATCACTTCATCTTCTTCTCAGAACCAGCCTCTGCTCCTCTTCCTCAGGCTGCTCTTCACCAAAGCAATGCTTCTCCTGCACCAGGCAAGGATTAGATGGCTCACAAATTCCTTTTTATTGTTTGATTGGGCACTCTTTTACTTCAATGTATAACCTGCTGAATTACAAGGAAAAATTCTTTTCTGCTCTAAATTCTCTCTTACAGAGAAGCCTTAAAGCTCTCCGTTTTCCTCATCCCCAAAAGATTTCCTCTAACAAGGCATAAGAAACAGGAAGGAGTGAGGTTTCATCTCACTTTTCATCCTTTCCTCTAATCAAGCAACACTCGCTGGCACCTTGCACTACCTGTCTTGGAGCCTGTTCTGGGCTGAAGGTTGTCCTCTGGCCGGGAAGGATGGGGGTGGAAATGAAAAGAAAAACCCGCAGGCTCTCCCTGGGAAGAGGAACTGGGAGTGCAGTGGTTTGGGCACACGGGCCAGGAGAAAGGTGTTGGCTGATGAAGTGGCCATGCAAGTCCCTTGGTGTGTGGATAAAGAGCAGGAGGAGTCTGTGCATCTCCTGGTCGTGTTTCTGAGGCATCAACATGCTCTGGTCTCCTGAGAGCATGGCTGCTTGTCCTTTCTCCAAGTCCTTGAAGATCTGTCTTTGGGATGCTTTGGGAGGGAGGTGGTTACTTGCACTGAAACACCCAGGAGAGGGTCCTGTGGGAAAAAGTCTCTCATAAGGACCATGGCTGCTCTTTGCTCTTCACAGAGGGAAGCTCAGCTGGGTTATTGTCATAATTTCAAAATGTTTCATTTCTGAGCAAGAAATCCAGTGCTTTTGTCCACCAGACCCCAAACTGGAACACCCCATTAAACATTAAATTGGAAATATGTTAAAACTGCATATTATGGTCTTAATGAATTATCTGTTTTGGAAGGGGGAAACAGTGAAGAATTGCTGGCGTAAGTGTGGAATAAGATTTTTCAAAGGAATTACCCCAGCCAAGGCCCAGGATAAAAGTATTTTCAATAATAGCATTAGACCAAGAAGCAGCACAGCAAGAAATGCCAACTGTAGTCTCTAAATGCTTAAGCAACTTGAAATCTAAAGATGAAAAGGCACTGTACACTATTTACTCTTCTTAATGCTGAATTGTACAGAAGTACATTTATATTTTATACCTCTTTGAACTGGGAAATATGTATAATTCCCACAAGAGGATAAAGTATTTTTGCACTGAAGGATTAGAGAGGTGCTGTTTAAAAGACAGTTTCAGGTGCAGCTCTGAAAGGGTCTTTGACAGTAGGTCTGGCCAGTGCTCTTGTTCTTTCATTAGAGTCCAGAACTGGTGCATCACGTCTGCATTTCGCGAGCGAAGGCGCTGGAGGGGAACATCAGCAGTCCGAGCAGATCTTAAGCAAATTGCTGCTGTTTGAAGGCAGAGTTCTGCTTCAAAATCAAGAGGCTGATAAATGTCTTTGACTGCCCCCCAGCCTTTGTGATGGCCTCCACCAGGGTGACCCACTGGACCTCATCCATGCGCAGCCACAGCCTTTGAGAGGCGCTCCCACCGCGGCCCAACGCCTCAAACCGGGGAGTGGGAAGTGCTGGCTCTTGTGGAGTGCTCCTGTTTGAACCCAATCCGTCATCTCCTCAGATGCATTCCTCTGTCGGGAGGTTATTAGGAGTGACAAGCCTCTGGTAACGTAATCTAGCATTTGAATAAAGCAACTGCTGCGTCCTGCAGGTGACTCCTTTGTGGCCACGCTCAGAGGAGCGGTGCGAGGAAGGGTCGCTCCTGCCTTTAAACTTCCTCAGCGTACACGGAGGGGAGAAAAGACAAATAAAAGCCAGGCAGTTTAGCTTGCACCATCATTTAACAACTTTTGTTGGCTCGGCTGGAATGGCTGGGGAGGGATACTGCCTCTTCTGAAACAAGGCAGCGCCTGAGTCGGTTCCATTTGATTGAATGTGCCATCAGATCTGACCACGAGCCAAATAAGGCCAGAAATATTTCCCTGGGATGACGGAATCCCATTTATCTGAAGGTTTTCTCTCTCCTGACGTCGCTTGCTCTCGGGCAGGGTGGCTGAGGGGATGCCAGGCGGGCTGAGCCCCTCCTGCCCCTCTCCACCCACGCTCCCGTGGGTCTGTGCTTGGCTGATTGTAGGGAATTCTTATTTACTGTGGATCCAGCCCTTGCAGCGGGCTCTGGCCATGGGGTCGGTGCTGGTGGGAGGGAGCAGGGCTTTGCCTGCTCCAGCCAGGGATGGGGCAGTGAGCTCTAACCAGCAAATATGGGATTGAAGCCTCCATTGTGCCAGCCCACCGTGGGGAGGGGGAGAGCAGCAGATAATGAGCTGCTGCATGATCAACCGCGAGAAGAAGGTATAAAAGATATAGACCATTAGAAAAGAACAAGGCTTTAAATGCCATCTGAGATTTTAGCTGAAAAGCCCTTTATTAGGTTTGAAAAAAATCTACATTTAACAATATAGAGTGCCCAGTCCTGTAGATTTCTACCGCAAACTCCTCTGAAGTAAACTACAAAGGATTGTGATGTTTCTTCTTTCAGACTTTTTTTTTATATGAACTTTTTTTAAGGCACCGTATCCCAGTGAACTATCCTCCATTTCTTTTTCTTGCTGAAGCTGCAGATGTACATTATGCTAGTGTGAAAAAAAGCTAATTAAACTGCATAGACTCTGCAGGAGGCAGAGAAGGCCTGCAGTGCACGGGGGATGATTGATTTGGACTGTCACACAGCTCTGCTGGGTGTCATAACTTAGTGACAAATAAAGGATTACAGTGTCCCAGAGTAACTCTCTCCCTTTTATTGTTCACCAGACATCAAAGCACAAAAGCATATTAGCATTTTTAATAAGTAGTTAGGTCAGTCGTGGCTTACAGTTTGGAATTACTTTCTGTAAAACTGAAAAAAAAAAAATGAAAGACAAACCAAACTTATTGGTAGATTAAAAAATATAATACTCACAAGGCAGGAGCAATTCTTCCATTGGTTTCGATTGGGAGTGCATTATTTGTCTAAAACATGTGGGGAATGCCAGCTCTTAGCCCATTGTCTGAAAGCAAGATTTCCAGCTATAAAAATAATACTAAGAAGTTGAAAACATTTTATCAGAAAAGCAATTACTGAACTTCTAGCATTCAAGGCCTGTGTGTTGCTTTATTTGTGCATTTTCATGGGGAGCTTATTGTTTTCTGCTTACAATTAACAGTATAAAATTACTTTTTTTTTTTTTTTAAATCACCTTATCTCTAATGAACATGTATCCCTCAAAATAAAGTTGAGGGTATCTTGTATTTTTTAAGAAAACATAATAATAATAATTTGAGGGTGTTTACTTTGAATAAACAGAAGTTAGATATGAAAATACGAACCAGGATGGAATAATGAAGCTGGTGTTTTTATCGGGATATAATTAGCTGGGCATAGTTATTAACCTTTCCCTTTGGAATGGGCAGAGCTTTTTTGGATGTCGCTGCTCTGTGGATGGGGACAAAATGGCACGGGCAGGATAAACCTGTGGGAATGCTGGGCTGCTCCTTGGGCACTCGCTGCGTGTTCACATCCAGCCTGGACAAACCCACAGCAGCAGCTGGAAAACGTCCCCTCCTCAGTGGAGATGCCCCAAATGGCTTTGGGGTGTTTATCAACACCACGCAGGGTTTGAGCTAAACCTTTATGCAGGAGGATTGGGCTGGAAACAGCGTTCTCTGCAACGGGATTGATCAGAACCAGAGACTGAGGAAGAGTTGAGGCTGCGGGGCTCCAGAGCTGCTGCTCCATCTCCATCCCCTCGGCAGACTGAGATTCCAACCCTCCCCGGGAAAAGAAAGGCTGCACTAAAGCTGCAAACTCCACTCTCCTCTGCTCCCCTCTCTCATGGCATGAAAGTCACCAAAACATTATCCACGTGTGAGGTACAGCCGCTAAAATCAGTTAATTTACCCCAAAGCACACATTTGACACATTTTGGGGTGGCCCGTGTCGCTGTTATCAGTTGCTATCCCAGCATTGTCATTAGCAGGGTGCTGTTATCGCTTGTGCTGGTCTTTGGGGAATTAACTCTTTGCTGACCGGCTTCTTTTATCTTGGCGTTCCTTTATCCTGTTACTACTTCACACCTCCTTGGAGTGGGATCCAGCACTAAGAGCACCAAGGATGGTTTTGGTGGCTGGAGCCACCTTTTCTGCACCTATCCTGGGAGACAGGGGAAGGACTCAAGAGTTTCTTCTGCATTTTGTGGGGAAATGTCACTTTTCAATGGGACACTTGGCTGAGCTCATCTTGGTTATGTCCCCTTCTTTCATCACCACCAGACCCCAACAATAGGACAGCTTCATTCTTCTGTATGGGCAGCAACCTGTCCTGGGGGAAACCTCCATTACTCCCAGTTATCTCTTAAATGTCAAATTTCCTTGCCCATTCCTCCCTTTCCTGCAGCAGTACTGACTGCAT
Source organism: Brachypodius melanocephalos (assembly GCA_013398615.1). NCBI lineage: Eukaryota > Metazoa > Chordata > Aves > Passeriformes > Pycnonotidae > Brachypodius > Brachypodius melanocephalos. The sequence continues at coordinate 2,492,119 of VZSR01001755.1, forward strand.
GCCTGCCCCACCAGGACTGACAGACTTCCTTCTGTCAAGAGAAGTGGACGCTGGAGTGGAAAGCTGCAGTAGGAAAGAATAATGTGCATTTTTAAGCTGTCTCTATATATATTTCAGGAGCTGAAAAGGAGGAAGAAAGCCAAGATCTCTGTGGAGCTCCAGCAAATATTCCATGGATTATCAGTGGTGCAAGATCACATTTGGGGAACTGGTGGAATGGGCCACAACAGCTGTAAAGCAGATACAGTTTTCTTATTATCCTTGGAGAGGTGTTTCCTCCTTTTTAAATAACTATTCTTTTAATACCTCTTAAATGAAAGCTTCATTTGCCTGGTATGAAATTACCTTTAAAAAAATAATCAAAGAACTTAGCTTTTCTTTACAAGAAAAAAAACCTGGCGCTTGGATACCTGTGTGACAGACACCTTATAAATACCCGTGAGGAATAAAAAAAAAAGGTAGGAACTCTTTCATTTTCAGAGAAAAGAAACGGTTTCACACTTGAGATTAAATAATATTATAAAATATCACCTTGTGCCTACACAAAAGTCATTTAAGACACAGTGGAGATGTCCAAGGACAGAACAGTATTTACCCATCTGTAGGTGCCAAAACGCTGAAACACAGTGGAGGAACTTTTGATAGTGGAATTTCCACCTAAATTTCATTTCCTTTCTTTTGTTCAAATAAACCCTTCCATTTAATTTTAATGTAGTGCTTTCCAGTAAATCCAAACTCACCATTCTTCAGGGCATTTAAACCCATATCCAGAGCTGAATTTTGCAATGTGGATCCAACACTTGTATCTGTGCGAGTTGGTCCCAATAAGTTTTGAATATCGTGCGCTCTTGGGGCTACAAGAACATGATGGAAGACTCTCTCCCCATGTTACAGACAAGCTGTAAATCTCAACAGGACATGGGATCTGAATGCAGGAGACTCTTAATCTTGGCAGGAGTCAGCAAGTCCCCTCTGTACTCACACTACAAAGGCAACTTGCATGAGGATTTTTGCAAACCCTGTTCCTCAGGATCTTATTTTTTTCGTGGTGATTTCCTCCTTTCCCTAAAAAAAGAGACAACAGTGTGAACTGATTGATTTTCTGTTAGACACACCAGCATAATTTATGCATACCCGCCCTGCATTTTCCAGTTATTTTTCTGGACCTTTCTGGCAACTGGGAGTCTCTTCCTTGCTCGGAATCCTGTGCACTCACTCACTCTTGTAATTTGGGAGGCTCCTGCATATTTGAAAGTGATGGCTTCATTTGTTTTTCCAAGTTCTTTCTGAAGCACTTGTTGGTGTACAAGTGACATTCCAAGCAGCAGATTAATGAAAGCGCCTTTCTTCTTTGTACAACTTGTATTACGTCAGAAATTTCTCCACACGCACACCAGTTCCAGTTATCTGATTGATACACTTAGACATCACGCATGAAATATGCTTTTATTCATGTGTTTGTGTCTATAAACTGAAAAGAGACCTTTATTCTGGAGGAAGAGTCCTGCAGCTCGGCGCTGAACTGCACGGCTCCATCAACAGTTGAGCTGGACGCTGGCCAAAACCCAGCCTTATCTCTTCCAGCAACATCAGTGCAAGGAACCACAAGAGGTGAGGTTTGAAAGATCCATTTGGGGAAAAAAATAAAACACAAAAAAACCAAAAAAAAAAAAAAAAAAAAAAACCCAGACAAAGTCGTGACGTCACTCCAAATCCAGGGCTGGGAGATTCTGGCTGGTGTTGTTGGTCTTGCCCTCGGCTGTGGGGTTGTCGTGGTGCAAAGGGGAAGCAAAGGGCAGAGTTTGTCTGAGCCTAAAAATCATTACCTGAGGGTTTGGCCCTTAGGGCTCCGTGTTCCATGTACTGCATGGTGTGGAGAGGATGGAGGGAGTTGGGAAGGCAAACAGTGGAAAAAAGCTCCTGCGGGGCCTCCCATCTCAGAGGCGATGCATAACCACATCCCAGGCCAGCTGTGTTGGAACCACGGGCAGGAAAAGAAGATAAAAAGCTACAGGGTTGGTGCCCACTGCTCCTGGAATTGCTTGGTGTGGGGATGAAGATGAGGATGAGGGATGGCTGTGGGTATTCGCCCCACAGGAGCCTCAGCCATGTGGGGACATCGCTGGCCTTGGGCGTTGTCTCTCCCAAAGGCCTCCTGGCTCACCAGGCCAGGCAGAGGAGAAACTGGTGGAGAGCAGGCAGAGCACAAATACCAGGTTCTGTGAGTGAGCCTGAGAGGAAAATCACGCCCAGGGAAGCTCCTGGATCCCTGGAAGTGTCCAAGGCCAGGTAGGATGGGGCCTGCAGCAAGCTGTGAGAGTAGAAGGTGTCCCAGAGCAGGGGGATGGAACTGGAGGAGCTTTGAGGTCTGTTCTCTGTTCAGCTGCAGATCTGTGTGAGGGCTGTGGGAAGAGCTCGCTGAAGTCTCAGCCCATCTGCAAATAAATTGTCCAACAGCACCCCAGGGAAGGCCCAGGGGCTGCCATTGCTGAGACAGGCCTGTGATGTGCCTAATGACATCCACAGGGCTCAGGATGTCATTCTGTGGTCAGGATTATGGCTTGGTGTCCCTGGGCTGCAGGTCCTCCCTGCTGAAACCAGCTGGGACCAGGAGCCTTCGACCTGGATGGTCTGAGGGGAAAATGTGACCTCAGGGTGCTGTTTGCCACACTTGTTTTATCCCAGGCGTGGATACCCAGGTGAGTTTGGACCAGAAGCTGAGGTGGGTTTTCTTTCCACACTGCAGGAGGCAGGTAGAGCTGGTGATCACTTGGACCAGATGAAACACCGAGAAGCAACTTTTAGTTCTGTAAGAGCCAGCAATGTTCGAATCAGGATTTGTCCCACCAGCATCTGGAGGAGTTTGTGCTGGGCATCCGTCATTTCCAACCCATCCCAGGACTTTGACTTCCTCTTTGAAAAACACCCAAGACCTGCTCAGAGAGCCCATTTGCTAAAGGATTTCCGTAATCCATGAGCCATTAACAACCTCACACAAAGCAGGACCTTAACAGGCGGGCCTGGCACAGAAGCCAAAGCCCAGAGGGGCTTAATTTCTCTCCTGTCCTTCCCCAAAGTGGGCCACAGTTAATGCCAGAAAGGGGTTTATGCTATTACTGCAAGAGCTCTTGGATCAAGCATTTCACTCACAAGCTTCCTATTTACTCCACTGCTTTAACTCTCTGCTGCTTTAAGCACATGCAGCTCTACTGGAAGGAAGCAGAAGCACTTGCAAAATAATAATTAAAAAATACTTTTATAGAAATATTCGTGCATCCTGCGCAAAAGCAAAGCTTCGCAATGGTCAAGAGGAGAAGCAAAGCCCAAAATCATTTGGTAATTTTTAACCAGATGCTCCAAAATATAGGGGGGAAGCAAAATGATGGCAGGTCTGTTCAAATACCTAAGTGTGATATATACATACATATATATATACATATATATATATACACATATATATTACTGGATGTGAAGGGGTAACCTGGACTTAGGGGTGTTTTGGGGAGCACAGAACAGTTTCGTGCTTGTGCAACAGCAGAGGACATTTCCCCTCCTTTTTTTTTTTTTCAGCTGAGACACGAATGAGCTAAAATGACAGAGACAGAATGGAAAAAATAAGCAGACTCGGATCTGGACTAAATGTACTCGCAGGATAGAATGTTAATTTTACCCAGATTTGGTTTCACTCGGGGAAAAAGAAATAGCATTTAGTCTCTCGTAGCTGTCTGCATAATGTATAAATGTGGCCCTTGCCAGTGTCACCAGAGCAGTGGCAGGAATGGCCAGGTTGGGATTTTCTGCATTAATTCCCTCCCACTGGAGAGATTTCCTATCAGCACGTGGCCTCTCCAAGCACATGTGCTGCAGTAGAATCAGGAGTGAAGCTGGGTACCTTCACTCCAAGTTCCCTGGCTCTGGTGGGCTTGAATCAAACCTTAATTGAAACAGGAGTGTTTTTTAATTTAATTAAGAATATTGACTCAATTAATAAGACACTTAAGTGATTACATGAAGTTAATTGTGAAGAGTTTGATACTGCAGCTTCTGCTTTAGCTAATTCCTGACTTGATGAAGATTCCCAGCTATCTAAAAGGCTTAGGTAATTAACATTTGATTGGGTCATAAGCTATTTTTAACCAACCACCCCTTACAGAGTGTGCTGCCTCCTCCTGTAGAAATAGAATATTTCAAATATGCTTTTGAGAAAAACATGGAAATTCTCCCCCCCCAGAAAAAAAGAGTCAAGTTAAGCAAAAGTTATACCAGGAATATAATGGACAATATGAGATTTTTAAAAATTGACTTAATTGAATAAAAACAAACAAATGCTTGTGTCAGTGGTGAGTTCACCGCAGGGCCTGTCTGTGGTGCAAGTTGCAGGGGTTTTGTGGATGGGGGAAACACTTGAGGAAGTGCTGGGCTGTGGAAAAAGGGGCTGTGGAAAATGGGATTGCGAGCAGTGCTGGTGGCCAGCTAACAGGACTGGTGTCTTTTTGGAGTGTGACCCAGTACAGCTTCCTGTGGGGAAGATGGTGGTGGCTGTTCTGCAGTGTGAAGATGTCCAAGGACACCCAGGGACACCCAGGGACATCCAGGGACACCGAGGGACGTCCACTGTTCTGCCCCATGCCCAAGTCCTCCTCTGGGCAGAGCAGAGCTGAGCCTGGGGATAAGAACCAGGAACTAAAATCTAGGGACTCCAAAGTTTTTGGGGAATCTGGAAGGAGATATGGTATCACACATGGTCGACCACGTCTGGGTGGCAACAGAGAGGGAATAAGGAAGGGAAAAAATCACCTTGTCTGTAAGATCCTGCTGTCCTTTTCCTCTGTGGCATCTTCTGGTTTGGGTTAAAGGAGCATTTGCAGTGGAGGAAGTGTAATTTCTATTTGCCTTGCACACAGAAAGGCCTCATCACGACACCAGGGGATGTCCAAAGGGGGCCTGACCTCCCCTCATAGCACAAACATTAAAATATTCTGCTGCAGGATCACAGCGACATCTGAAACTTCCCTTCATTTTCTTCCCCCTCCCTTTTTCTCATCTCTTTGGGTCCTTTGGCCCATATGTTGCTAATTTTCTGTCTTTTCAAAGCACTCTGTTTCATTTAAAGTCAGAATACATTCTATTCATCACCATGAATTCTAGGGAAAAAAGAGATCTCGAAGGTCAGTGTTCCCCTTAATATATAAAATAAATGAGCAAAGCACTGGTTTTTTCCTTTAGCTTATTACTTTTCTTAATCTACTTTTTAGGTCTACTGTGGGAGATCACAGGAGGGACTTAAGCAGTTGCTCTTAGAAAAGATTCTTATACATTCTTGCAAGAAAAGGAGTCCTTCAAAACTGCAAGTCTTTGTAGTTGGATCTGCTGAGCCAGACTTCAACCAAGCTAGTTACTGGTCAGTGAGCTGGGGTGCCACTGCAGTGACATCCACGAGTACCCAAAGTACTTCACTCCCCAGGAGCTCACTTTCACTTGCTGTCCATCACGTTTTCCCAGGGAAAAAAAAAAAAAAATCCTTCTTCTTTGCTGAACTATTGCACCTACACCCTGAAATCCGTGCAAGGCAGAATAATGACAGAAAGCTGTGGCATTCAGATTTTTGCAGTAATAGTTCAGTAGATCTTACCAAGAGGCAAGTTAAACTGTTAAAATCACTCAAACCCAAGAAAAGCACGTAAGATGATCTGCTTGTTTAAATTCTGTTGTTGCAGAGGGTGGGTTCTTTGCAGAAAGCCATCAAGGGATGAAATTCTAGAAGGCCTTGCAGCAGATCATGGTGCAGCCTGCAAAGAGTTAATGGCATCCATTGCCCGCTATTTTCTTGCTTCTCTACAACTGGCAGTGACAAGAGCTGGTGTGTCCCCAGCTGTGACAGTGACAGCAGCCCTTGGCCAGCCCACACCAGCCCTTGCAGGCTGGAGTGACCCAGGAGGAGCAGCCAAACCCAAAGTCAACCCGAGAGCCAGCTGAACCTTTCTTTACAAAACCTCAGACCACATCAAAGTGCCTGGATTTGTGTTCTGTTATGAGCTGGAGGTTTGGGCCAAGTTAGTTAAAACGTTCATCAAGACTCAGATCTTTGTAGTGAATCTGGGCCTGAGAACTGAACTAACCCCACTTTGGAGTTCAAAGCAGCTGGGAGGCGAGGCTGGAGTGGGACCATGGCAAGCTGGTGGCTGGATTTCCCCTGTTCCCACTGCTGCTTCCCACCGTGGATGGCCTTGCTTGGGAACCTGAATCACCCCTAAAATTTTTTTTGCTGCTCCTTTTCTCATCCTCTTGGCCAGCTGAAGCTGCAGCCTCTTCCCTGGGCTTTGATGGATCAATACATTGGACTTTTTGTGCACCTTCCCACCTTAGCCCCAGGTGGGCAGAGCCCTGCTGCTGGTTCAGAGCACTTGCAGGGTGACTCGACCAGTAAATAATCCCAGGAAAGTTCCCCTTCAGTGCTGCAAGATGCCTACACTCATCTGGCAGTGCTTCAGAGCTGGCACTTCATCAGTGGATGAACAAAGCCAAGTAATGCAGTACAAGTAAAATTATTACAATCTGGGGTATTTCCAAAACAAGAGCCTGACCAGAAAAAAAAGAAAAAAGAAGAAAAAAAAAAAAGATGGAAGGAGCAGGCAGGGAGGGGCTTTAGCAGCTGATAGCTTTGAGCTGTAAATTTGGTATAAATAACATTTCTGCTTGTTTTGAACAAGTACAGAAGTTGCATATCCGTAAGTGAAAGTTTCTTGCTTTGCAGAATGGCTCCATCAATCTGAATGAAGTATTCAGTGGGAACCAGAAACGATGCTGCTGAGGGAATCTCAGCCTGAAAACCAGCGAGCAGCAGGCAGCTGTTCTGGGATGCCTTTTCAGCACGGGGCTATTTGATCTGCCTTGAGGTTGATCTGAGCCCTGCAGACGGATAATGGGCTCTTTTTGAACAACAGGCCCGCAACATTTCTGCATCTGCAATGGAAAACACTGCGGCAATGAAAGGAAAAAAGGAAACGGGGGGCTTTTAGGTCTTGTTTCTGGCTCTACCACTAATTTGTGCATGACCTTGGGCAAGTCAAAAAGCATCCCTGACCTCATTTCACCTAGTGAGAAAATGGGAGCGGTAACACTTTGCAGCCTCTGCGGTCTCTGAGATTTCACTAATGCCAGTTCCCTCAGCCTGCAGAGACAAGTGAGTCATGGCTCTGCCCATCCATAGGCAGCCTCTTTCCTGATCCCAAAAATCCTCTCCATCCACGCCAAAGGTGCTCAGAACTCAGTGCTGGAGAGAGTTATAACCCACTCCTGACCCCTGAGCATTTCCAGGCAGGCATGTGCTGGGCTAATCCATCAGGATATCACTCACTGATCACCTGATGCTTTCCTTGGGATTCACCCCTTGTTTTCAATCGAGAAACAAAATTGCTCTTAGAAAAGGACACACGTTTTAAGCCCGACTTTTCCATCTCGTGCCGCATTTGACTTGCACACAATTAATTTAACACCCAGCTGGTGGTGAAATTATGTGCTTCCTGAGCATTATGTTTTTTTAATTGCTTTCTTAATTCTTTCTGCTCTATCAGGGCTGTCCTGCTGAGGAAAGGGCTGATATCTTCCCCCAAATTCAACTTTTCTCTCAGCATTGCGGTACAACCAAGAACAATATCCCTGTTGTAAAAGTGACTTTTTATCAAAGGTACCCAACAGGCTGTCTGGAATTCCTGAAAATCTTCCATGTCTGGAGGTGTTTCAGATCCACAGCTGCTGGGTTCATTAGACCTTGTGTGGTGCTCATTTAATGGGGACAGTATCCATGGAGCCCCTTCCCAGCCCCTTTCCAGCAGGATTTTGACATCCAGCTTAGCATGGAGTTGCTGCTCTCTGAAATGGAGATGGGATTCTGGCTCTGGGAGCTGTGAAACCAAACAGGCAGCAAAATCTGTAGCAAGTTACAACAATTTTCTTAACCTGCAAGGCAGGGAGGGAGGGAAGGAGGGAGAGAAGAACCCTACACGAGACATCCCATGTCTGATTATACACCACACATCCACGGCTATTGAAACCCTCTGATTCCCCTGTTTGATATTTAGCTGCAACATCCCATTTGTTCCAAGCAGATATGTAAAGTCTCCTTGGTATTCAGGTTCATTTAAAGATTTACATTTTGTATTTCCTTGCTCTTTTTCTGACGATGTACATAAAACAGAATTGTAAATGTTTAGGAAAATCAAAGCTATTCTTAGATGCTTGCAATTCCACTAAGTTTGCATTCTCTAATTTGTGCCATGAAAGGAAAAGGAAATATGGGAGAGGAGCTTGTAGTCTGCTTTTTGAGGTTTTCTTCACTGCATTTCCATTGAAACTTGGGACTCAGAGTTATGTTTCACAAGGCACTTTGAAAGTTTCCTCAGCAACCCTTTCCTTCAAAGGATGTGGCTGCAGCCACCTCTCCTACCTTTCCACAGGGCTGTAGTGGGGAGTTTTAAAACGAATCACAACAGAACCAGCTCTGGGAGATGTCCAGAAGCTCAGTTAAACTCCTCTATCTTGGAAAAATCGGTGGTAGATGAGTAAATTCTGCCCAACTGCGTTTTACATAAATTCTGTGGTTTCCACGGTGCTGAGGCACAGCCGTGGCTGGAATAGAATTGGTTCTCGATCTCATGAGCCAAAATGCCAATCCATCTCTTTGCAGAGCCTGAGGCCAGCCCCATTGGTGCTCCCAGATCCAGAGTCCATCCCTGTGGATGTACGTCAGAGGTTGTAAACTACCACGGGGAAGAAGCGGTTTCAGATTAGGATCTCTGGAAGAAAATCTTTCCCCGGGTAAATCCAAGCTAGATGAAATCTGTCCTTCTTTTTTCTTCTTTCCACACAGTCAACACCTTGAGAAAAAGTTCAGCCCCACCATGCCAGCTGGGAAGGGAAATGCTGAACAAAATTCCCAACCAGCAGAACAAGAATTTTCAAAGGAATGAGAATTGCGTTCCCTGAAGCGCAGCCTCAACACTGCTCTTGGGTCTCTGCTTCTGAAACTGAAATTAAAAATAAAAAATAAATTAAATAAGTAAGGTTCTTACTTCACCCTTTGCCCAGGTTTGCAGCTCTGTGGGAAAAAATGGGTTTATCTAAACGAAAGTGTTGCAGTCACTGTGTGGCTTGGTGAACTCCACTCTCTAGAGTGAAATTCAGGAAAATCAAGTCCTCCACCTTTCTGATGGAAAAACTGAACACTTTCCTCCCAACATGTGCAGTAATGGGAATTTCTCATCCAGAGAAAATTTCTCATATCTAAAATATTCCTCTGAGTTAGGAAAAACAAAAGTAAAAATAAATTCAGAGATGTGGGATTTTCCACAAATGGAAATTATCATTTTTGGAGAACACGAAGGAGAATATTTCTCCACACCCAATGTCCAGATGTGTCCCCATGTCCTTCCCAGCTCCAGGGTCCATCGAGATCCCCTGGCTGTGGCTGGGGATGGTCAGTGAGTCTGGATCCCTAAGGAACCTGCCCTGAAATTACTGATGAAAAGCATCAGATAAAAATTTGCCCTAACAGATTGTTTCTGGTGAAGGTTTTTTCGATTCTCTTCTTAAACCACAAAAGTGCTACCGGACTGGCATTGGGAGAGCACACACGTGCTGAGGGCAAACACATGCCTGCTCTGGGCACCCACCAGCTCTGCTCAGCAAAGGGTTTGTGACTGTCCCTTGGCCAAAAACGTGCTGAGTGTCCCCTCCAGCCCAGCTGGCCAAAGGGCAGACGTTCAGCACATTTGGGTGAGGTTAGAGGAATTTGGCCTGGTGTTTTACCTCTGCAAGTCAGCGCTGGAGGAATGCTTTGCACATATGAACTATCTCATGCTCACCAAACCACTTATTAGTTTCAGGCACTGGCCCCTGTGTTATTATGGCCTTGATAACTTTATTAAATTCAGCCCCAGCTTATTCATCTCGCAGAATGGCCTTAACTATTTGTAGATATTTTAAAGTAGCCATCCTTGCATCATGATCGCTTCCAGACCTCGCTGAGAGACACGCATGTGTTTGAAATGCCTGCTTTCCTTCTCCATTTCACCATAAAGTAGCCAATTTAATTTTGCACAATACCGTTTGATAACAACCATGTGTGTGTGTCTTCAGTGTTTATATACTTCAGAGAAGGTACTGCTTGGTCAGTGTGAGATAATTTCACAAAGAAAAACGGAACCAGATGTTCCTCCTTTTGACTTGGCTTCTCCCTCCGCCTATCTTGTTTCTAATGTCAATCTCCACGCAGGTTTTCCATTACCTCGGGAAGGGGATATCTTTACACTTTGTGTTTTCATTACCGACTGCCTGACAAAGTGTTGGGAGTAGCTGAGGTAGGTGATTATCAGCTTAGCACCTCTGAGATCATTATCAAACCCTAACGACGCTCAGGAGACAAACAAAGGCAGAGGTGTGCGCTGGGTGGGTTTCCAGAGGAACTCCAAAGGGAAAGGTCACCTTTTGCACCAAATCTCGTGGATGCTTGGGATTCAACCTTGAACATGCCTGGAAGAAGTGAAAGGCATTTTCAGCTTCAAGAAATGGGCAGGAAAATGAGCAGATGTCTTCACCTAAGTGCCGGAACAGGCAGTTTTAGCCATGGTTATCTGGTGATGCCTTTTTGCTGTTCATGGACCTCCTGCCTGGCTGGAAGGTCCAGGTGAATGTGGCAGCACCTGGGTGTGTTACCTGGATGTCAGGAAAATGATGGGGAGTTTCCCTGAAGCTGTAAAGTGGAAGGATGGGGAGCACAGAGGGATTTGCTGACAGAAGGAGGAGTTAAGCTGTGTAAAATACAGAGGAGCAGAGGATATCCCTCACGGGATCTGGAGTGCACACTGCAGTCTGGGAGAGCAGCTAAAGAATTGCTGGAGATCAGGAAAGCCCAGTCACTGAGGCCAGGTGGAAAACAGGAGTTGACATTTTAGAATCACCACGACTGTCGGGCTGAGAGGGGACCATGGTTACTGCAGCATCCTCTTCCTCTCTCCACCCAACAGGGCACACTGAGGCTCACCAAGGTCTCCCTGTCCATCCACCAGGGCTGAACCTGATGTTCAGAAGTTCCAGTTGTGGTCCAGCTATGGAATTCCGGAGGCCAGGTGGATCCCATGGACACAGTGCTGTGGACCAGCCCGATCCACAGTGTGCTCGCTGCAGGTGGCCTGGCAGCAGGGCTGGCCTTTCTCACTGTCCACTCTGGCTGTCACCCACGGGTCACCCTGCACTCTGAGGAGAGGGAGGAGCTTCTTATCTGCCTCGTTATCAGCACCGGTTATCTGCAAACGACCCATCAATGCAATGACAGACCAAAAAGCTGCTCTGAGAGCAAGACAGAGCAGGGATGGAGCAAGAGCAGAGCCCAGCGATCCGGAGCTGCCCGGCAGTGCCACTGCCAGGCTGTAAAGCTCTGAGCCGCCTCATTTACAGGTGCTTTTACCTTGACACTGGCTGTTTTTAAGCCCCATTATGAGAACAACACTCTATGATCCTCCGTGACTCACCCATCTTGTGACATCCTGGCAGGGAGAGCCCTTGGCCGAGGCTGGGTGCTGGCTTGGAAGGAGCCCCTATTGCAGGGAGTGTCTGGCCTGGATCACAGCTGCCTCTTGGGGCCACTTGAGCCAGGCGGGGATGGATTCCTCTGCTTTGGACCCATGGAGACCTATGGATGGCTCCAGGGAGAACGGCAGGGGGATGTCAAGGACCCCCAAGAAAGACCAAGCCCTTTGGCTTTGAGGACACCACACAATTTCTGCTCGTTGCCTTCCTTCGCTCCTTTTTATTCGGGTTAGAATATGAGCTCAGCGTGAGCCTTGCATGTATTTTAGTTAAATCATCCCAAATTTGCAGAAAACCTTATAGAGGCGTGAGCTGATCTCATGAGTCATGCTCATAGCCGTGAATGCTCCATGGCATATGGTAAAGCACTGGAATGGGACACATTCCCCAAGCAGCTGGCTGGAGTCGTGCAAATCCTGTTACTGGCTGGCATGAAGACCAATGAGCAAAGGTCCTGCAGAAAGAAGTCCTGATAATCACCATTTCTTAGGGACTAATCCTAAATGCCTCCGCTCCCTGTCACCGCTTGCAGTAATAACAGCAGGTGCCCATGCAGAAATCCTTTTCCCAGCACCTCCTTCATGTCTTTGCTTTCCAAGAGGGAAGTTGAAAGCCTTTCCGACAAGGATACAGAAAAAACACCATCAATTTTTTAAAAGTCTTTTTCTCTTGAATTGTCAACTGTTTGTGATTTTCTTTCTTTTTTCTTTTTTTCTTTTTTTTTTTTTTCAGGCGTTATAAAAGTAATTTTGTCACTCAATGCACTTTCAATCCAGTAAATTGTAGGAGAAGGCAATTCCACTGGGGGCCTGCCTGGAAGGAAGGAGAGATATTTGCTTAATACATGCTTAACTGGCAATCATCTTGGCAGTGTCTTAGCCCTGCTGCAGTCAAGGTGGCTTTCATCACTGGAGGTATAATTTGTCTCTTCCAACTGCTCCTTCCTCTCATCTCCTGCTCCAGTTTACCTGAACTCATAAAACTCCAGCTCCTTGAGGTGCACAGAGAAGAGGAGCAGTGCTCTGTGCTGATCAGCTTGGTGGCAACTCCAAATGGTCCATGCTGGTGCCTACTGGGAGGTGCTGGTGGCAGCAGAGCTCTGCCTCTGTCCCAGGCTGGCTGTGACCTTTGTGCCTTCAGGGCTCCTTGGGGCAGCCGCCCACAGTCAATTGTTCCATTGATTTCAGCGGGTATCAGATGGGATCTTTGGTTCCTGAGGGCAGGATTATCAACCTGGGATGGATAAGGTGAGGGCTGGGCTCCACAGAAAGGTGCATAGATAAGGGACTGGATTTTTTGGCGGGGTGAGTTCAGGTATTCAGAGTCGCTGCAAATTCCTGTTTACGAATTCAGGTAGGGAAATCCTCATCCACAGGTGTCACACACTGGCCTCAGGTGTGTAACGTGGGTCCTCCAGTTTGGAAAATACAAAATTATTCTCTCTGTGCCTGTCTACAGAAGGCACCTTCTGTAAAGCAAAGTGGAAATCTTTGTCACACTTCTGTGAAGTCACCACTCCACACCTGGCACATGCAACCTCCATCAGAGCCCAGATCTTGCGCCATCACCATGTGAGTGATGGAAGAGATCCTATCATAACAGGATACAGAAATTGTATAGTTTAACTTAGACCTTGTCATGCAAAGCACTCTGAAAAGTCCCAAAAAAGTGCTTTTGAAAAGAGGCTGGTAAAGACCCCCACGCCCTTGTTGCTCTTCCTCACCCCTCTATCATCCCAACACCCTGGTCCTTATTTTCTAGGTCATCCAGACATGGCTTCCTCTCCTGTGAAAATGCTCAGGTCATTTGTTAGTGACAACAGGAGACGGATCTTTTGGTGATGTAAATCAATGTCACTTCAAAGCTTCAATGGAGTGATACTTATTTACACCTTCAGATATCAGATCCTTATGTTTTGCTTTTATGTGTGTCAAAGTTCTTTTTTCTTTTTTTTTTTTTTTCCTGAAAGGTAATATTTTGTTGCAAATTTCTTTAATTAATCAACCCCATTTCTATGGCAATAGACACTATACAAATTAATGAAATAAATATTCCAGCACGGTTTAATTCTGGCAAAGCCATGCTAAAAACCTTTCCATCATTCCTCATTATGAAGGCAGCAAAACATGCTTAACAGAATATCTTATCAAAATTAGTGAAAACATTAAACTTCCCAAAAAAACCTTCTTTTGAAAAGTTGTTCTAAGCAAGTTCCTAAAATCTCAGAAGTATTAAATCCTCATTAATATAAGCTCAATGTATTTATGGTGTCAAAAATGTGTTTTATAAAAGCCAAAAGCAGAGTTGCACAAGTTGCCTCATTATCAATAATCTAGCATCGTCCCTTTTATGTGTCATTTCTTTACACAATATACTATCATTTATGACTTTTAGCAAATACATCATGGCAAAGGATTACTCTCATCAGAGGCAGTCTTTGAAAAGGATATGCTAATTTCTAGAGAGCAAGAAAACATCAAAACAGTGCCAGCAAATAGCCAAGGGACTTTCATGTCTTAATATCCTTCAGAAGTGCTTTATCTCCTAGTGCAACGTGTATCATAGTATAAACAGGAAATGAAACAGCCAAGGCATCAAAGAACCACCAGTGCATGGCTGTAATTTTAGATCAGGTTTAATAAAGGTTATCTGCAGCAGGCTAATCAAACAAAAGGGTGTATGTTTTAAAGCGCCATTTGATAATTTTCATTTAAGGCTCCCGATCAAAGAGATCCTAACAATGTCTTACTGACTCCAGATAGATCCCTTTGCCTCACTTTTCAAAGTAGCTTCGTTTATTGCTGGTAAAACTGGTTTTGATGTTCTAATTTTTTAGGTGGAGGAGAGATCAGAAACTGCTCTGGTTTCCTGTGCACCTTAATTTGAAAAGCAATAGAAGGAGAGCTGAGAAGGAAATGAGCAAACACAGCGAGGGTCAGGAAGATCTCAGGGTCGCTTTTGTGAGCTCTCCATGGACTCTGATGCCCAGACAGGGGCTTCCATCCCAAACAGGATGGAAGGAGATGAGGCAAACCTGGACAAGACTGGGCCAGGCCATTGACTAGTTAACAAGAAGGCAAAATACCTTGGAAGTGAGAGACTGAGGGGGAAAAAAGAGTAGCTTGATCTTGGCTGATTGCTGGGGAAAGGCAGGAGGAGCCTGACAGGCTGTTTTTGTGACACTTCTCATCCTTGGCCAGCAGGAGAAGCTCCACTGGCACCATCCACACACCACTGGGGAGGGGAAAATGGCAATTTGACTGTCCTACCCTAGGACAAAACCTGCAGGGTTTTTGCCTTGTGTTGTGTGACCGATTCCTGGATTGCACTTTCAGGCCAAATCTGATTCAAGTTCCTGGAAGAAAGGGGCTGTTTGCTGATTTCTGAAAGTGGAGTAATCCCACCAGGAGAGACTGAGAGAATCTACCCTCTTGTAGCAAGGGAGAGGCTTCTCTGGGATGCCAGTGGAGTCTTCTGTATTCCTGGTTTATTAATTATTCTGTTTGGGGAGCAAAGAGGGAGATGAGAAATTTCTCCAAATGAGAGTTTATCAAAATGGTTTTATTTCTGGCAAGGCTGATATATCCAAGGAGCTAAGCATAATTCTAATATTTTGTCAAAGCTTTCTGCACCACTCAAGCCCAGGGACGTTTCAAACTGATTTCCACACAAAGAAGATGTTTCCCATTAAATAGGAATGCTAGCCTTGAAAATAAATATCTCCCTGCCATGGGAGAGTTATGGTGGGATGGATCATGGAAAAGCAGGAAAAGCTTACAACCATCCCAGTTATCAGGTGCAGGCAGGTCTGACTGTTTGGGGAGAGATCTCAGCTTTTTGGGACCAGCCTTCCTCAGATGTGTCCAGAGGCAGGAGCTGGGCAGACTCAGCACCTTCTTGGCATCACTGATGATGTTTTACAACTTGTGTGTTTGTAAAGTTTGTTGTTATTTTTCGTTTTCAGAAATCCAAAGCTCTGTAGGGGGGGAGCGCTAAAGAAAAATCCAAATAAATAAAAAATTCACCCTTGGGTGCGCTTAATGTGGTTGGTAAGCAATGTGCTGACTCCCAAACGTTCTCATTCCCACACACTTCACAAAATGCTACTTTTATTCATATACATATGTTTATACTTCCTGCTGATGCTCTCCTAAAAATTTCAAAGTATCATTATGAACCAATACACTTTTATCATGGTATTTGTAGGAGAACAAGACCTTGGTTGTACCCATCCACTCTCAGTTTGCTTCTTTTCCCTTTCAAGTAAATTTTAAATTACCAAAGAAGTGCTGATAGTCACAAAAATCTAGTTATTGGCCATGAAAACTCAACCATGAGTAATCTCCCCAAAACCAGTCCCATGAAATATTCATGCTCTGGGAGCTCCATTCCAGGCAGGGCGGTTGTTTCCAACAGCAAACGCTTTGGGAGAAGGGAAATGGTGATTCCTCTGCTTACAGAAATGAGGATGCTGCCAAACTGCTTGGCAGGATAATCTGCTAAAAAACAAAAAAAAACCAAAAAAAAACCAAAAAAAAATCAGGGCTGATTTGTTAAAATACCCCCAGCAAGGTTTAGGGTCCCACCACGAGCAGCAGAGAGAGCAGGGCCAATATCCCGTCAGCAGCCCCATATCGATCCCTGACCTATCTGCAGCCAGCCTGGATCCCTCCCTGTGCTGGATTACTGCCTCCAGCACAGACACCAATCAATAGTGACTGAAGACTGGTAATGACCAAATGTCAGGGACTTTTCAGCAGCTTTTTTGAACTAATATTGGTGCTTCCTAATCCCGTTATCAAAGGATACCATGAAAAACACCATGACGGTGGCTACGAGTTGCCAACATTTTGCAGATTCATATACTTGGGACCAGAAGAAACCACTCAACAATCTTTTTTTCTGCTGACCTTTATTTCGTGGGCCATTAGATTTCACCCGTATCAAGTGCAATAACTGGCGTCTGACAGAGGTACAACTTGTGCTTGGCAAAAGCATATCTTCAAAGGAGGAAACCGGTCCTGATTGAAGACATTGGAGCTGGACACTTCACCACCCCTTGGCAGTTTAACTTGGTGGTTATGACAGTTTATTTCTGGGCACTCTTCTGCCCGAGGAAGTTAACTCAGGGCGAGGGAATGTGTGTGAGTAAAGAAAACAATCCCTTTCTACTTAACCGTCTGCAGACACAGGCACAACAGTCATTCACAAACACTCCACAATGACTGCTGTGTCTAAAGGTTTTATTTTGACTTTGTCTGCCTCGGGTTTCATCTACTCGTCCTTTTCACTGTGTTCCCCTCCTAGACAGAGAGCTGTCATTTACACTGACATGATTTTTCACACCTCATCCTCATCTTGGTAATAGTCCCCAGAGATGCACGATTCCTTGTGTCACCTCCAAACCTTACCTGTCCATTCTGCCATGGCCAAACCAGTCCTGGCCCAGCTTTAATCAGCAACAGAGATGCTGAAGGTGGGACTTGATGATTTTGGAGTTCTTTTCCAGCCCTGATGATTCCATGATTCTGATTCTTTAGGTTCACACCTTGCTTGCCTGTCAATGCACTGGGCTTGGAGGGGTTCTGCATCACCAACCAGACCTCTTGTCACACAGTCATCTATCTGGCACATGGCCTGTGGTAAAGTTACTCACAGGTGTCCCTATGTGCAGGGCTGGGGCTTTCACTGTCCCTGGAAATGTTATTTAAGGAGCTGTGCCTGCTCTGTGTGAAGGTGCTTGAGCCATGCACCTCCAGCACAGAGGGTGGGCCAGAGCACAAAGTTTTGCCCAGGATTTGTCCAGAACCTCTTCCAAGGATTTTGGGGAGATGTGGACATGAACTGGCAGGTGGTAAATAAAATATACACAGTGCAAAACATGCCTGAGTTCAGCAAATAGTGTGTCTAAGTCCTAAAATTATCCAAGACAGTCTCGATAATTTTTATGGGAGAAAATTAAGTCTTCAAAGCAAGCAGGAATTTGAACTATTCCCGGTTCAAAGAAAATTGCAACATGTCGACAAACATTAAGAATGATAATATTTTGCTAAAGCCCCAGTAAATCTTTGTGTGGTTTCTCTGCATTTCCTTTCCCATTGCTGTTTGTTGCTCATACATCCACATTCACACTGGGAGGTGAAGGAGGAAAAACTCCCCATTGAAAAGGGAAGAAAAAAGTCATTTTAATCTGCTGCAATGCCCTGGGATACGGCTTGAGTGAGTAACATTGAGTTCTGGGCAAGATGCTGCTCCCAAAGATTTGCTGGGTACCAGAACATCCCAACCGAAACGGGAGCTGTCAAACATCTAATCAGCCTGTCATATTAACAGCTGTAATTAAAAGCATTAAGCAAATGCACCAAGGGCTGCTCTGGAAGGGTGCTAACACCTGTGTTTGCCTCAGTGTTAAAGTAATTGCTTCAATTGCAGTTTTAGGTCATTAAATATCTGTGTGTGCTCAGGGAACATGAAGAAAAATTAGAAGGACCCGAGAAGTGAGTTTTGGTGACGTGTTTTGAAGTACAACAGCTCAACTGTCAGTGCTGCCTTAGCAGTAAAGGAGGAAGGTGGAGATGGTGAGAAAGGAGCTTGCAGTGCCTGTGGGGACAAACACATCTCATTCACACAGCTCTGGAGGCAAAATTAAACTCTGTCCCCTCTCTCTACAGAATTATCTTTCCCCAAGCAGCTTTGAGGTGATAAAATTTCTGAATGGCTTCTTGAAGCAGGACAGCAAGAGGAGGAGACCCATCCCATAACTCCAGCCTCTTCTCATCCACCAGTTGTGACTTTGGGGTGTAGGGGCTTCTGGAGGCGCCATTTAACATTGGTTTATTAACTGAGAAGTGAAAAAGTCTAAACCAGAACATGTGATGCAGGCTCCCCCTCCACACACCCCTCCACACATCTTTTCCAGAAGGCTGGAGCTGACTCCCATCCACAGCTTGGTCACATATGTGTGAAAAGGATCCAGGCTTGGAAACTTCAGCTGGAGCAGCAGCAGCCCGAGGGTGGTGTTTGCCTCCCAAGGAAGGGCCTGCCTCTATTCAAACTCTTCCTCACTGCAGTTATTCACTGGATAAAACTTCCTTGGCCGTGGGCTCATCGCTCTCCCAAAGCGCTGCACAAGCCCAAGCTGTGATTTTAATCCAGAGCCCAATTCTGATTTGCTTCCCTCCAAGCAGAGGCTGCTGTGCACATGCAGCAACTGGCAGTGGTTAATGGTTACCACGAGGTTACCACAAGGTTACCACGGGGTTGTAAAAGTACTGGTCACTGAGGGATGAGCTGAGCCCGCCCCAGCAGTGCCCTGCTCTCAGAGCTGCTCCAGGGACAGAAAATCAGGAATGCTGGCTCCCATTACCCTGTTTGCCCTGAAGGAGCTTGGCTACTTTGGCAGTGCAGATGACATTAAACAGATGAAGCACAAAACCGGCTCAAATATGATTATAGTACATGTGTGTAGCTGTCTCACCCCCCCTCTTTCAACTTGCACCATATGAAAATAACCTCATCAAAACAGAAAGGCTTTTAGGGATGAGGTTAATTGCAAAAATAGCTCTAAATAAAATAATCAAAAGGCCCCAAATGTTGTTATAAGTGTGAGCCAGCAGCTTGCTCTGAAATGCACAGAACAAAAAGTTTGCTCTGCACTTGCAAACCATGCCATAAAATAGATAAATCATAACTGTCTGCTGGAACAAGTGTGGGGCTGGGTTTTGATATGCACCAGGTTATTGTTATCTGTGCACCAAAACTTCTGTCACTCACGAGTCTGAAGCCAAGCTCCAGGTCATCCACTGACTGCTCAGCATCAGGGAAAGGGGGCACATCTGGACCCAACATTAGGTCCTCCTAAACCCTTCTTCCAGAGTGTGCTGGCCAAAATCTGACCATCCGCTCTGACCATCTCCTCTGAACTTCCCAAAGGACAGAAGGTGGAGCTGGGCGTTACCTCTCCATTACAGCCCTGTCCAAAAACCTTCCTACTGGGCTGAGTCTTCATCACAAGGCTTAAAAACCACATGAGGACTCCTATGAGGAGAGCAGTGTGAGTGTGAGGAGAGCAGAGACCTTCAGGGAAGATTTGTTGCCCTTGCAACCACCTCGTGTGGGCTTTGCCGTCCCCCCGATGCAAACACGGAGCTGGGAGAGACTCAGAACTTCTGACAGAGTTTTGCTTTCAAAGTTGGGTTTGTTTAAGTGACTCCAAGGGGTGCTGAGCCACCTGGATGGGAGCCAAAGAAAATGTTGATGCAAATCCTGCAAAGTAAACCTACCCCCCTCCTGCAGTCACGTGCCATTTAATTGTTTTACATTTTATTTCGTACAACGGCCCCAATCCATCAGCCTGCCAAGCAACATGGCTCGTGTGGCAGCATGGAAATCCTTCTGGTTTGCTTTCCATCTCTGGCTCTCCCCTGCCAAATGCCTCGTGCTACAGTTTTTGGGAAGCTTATAAAAAAGTTTAGGAACTGAATCAGCTTCGAGGCCAGATGTCCCCAAACACCAAGGTAGTCTGTGTTTGCTACTCCATGTATGACTCAAATCCCTGATGTTTGACTTGAGCATCCTCTTTATTTCCCATCCCCCAGTCCAAGACAGCTTTAGCTCATCACAGCATCTCTCCATCCAGCCTATCCCCCTAAATCCACTCTCCTTCCCACCCTTCCTTAGAGAGACATGGGAGCGAGAGAGTGATCTGTGAGTGCTGTCCCCTCTTTCTTTTCTCTTTTTATTTTTACACCAAAATTTGCTTTCCCATCAGCAGCTAATTGATTCCTCAGCACTCCAATGTCAGGCTGTGGTGGTTGGCCATAGGAATCTAAATCTGCTCACGAGAAAGACAATGATCAATACCATCAAGGCCAACATAACCTCCCTGAGCGTCTGAGCATCTCCCCTCGAGCTACAGAGAGCATCTTCTGGAAGCAGCTCAGTTTCTGGCTGTGACAGCATTCATGGGATTCAGTTTCATCCTTCCAGGATGAAATTCTCTCCCCTGATGAGGGCTCAGCATTGTGTTTGCAGGCTGCTTCCTTCCAGCACTTTTATTTGGGAATAGTCCATAGGATTAAGCTGGCATTTGGTTTCCCAGTCAGATTTTTTGGGATGTTGAGCTATTAAATGGCCAGGGCGAGGTGGGGAACATAGGAAGTCCACTAAAGATAGGAGAAAAAGGCTCTGGGAAGTGATAAAGTAACTCCAGTCTTCACTCAAGCTGCTTATCAGGGAATGGAAGTGCCACCAGCAGCACAACCTCACTCTTCCCACTCCATTCCAGCATAGGGGGAGGTGGCAGGGAAAAACCTGTTCTCCTCTGAACCTCTTATTACTGATCAGCTCCCCCTGGGTAGGGGCAGGCAGGTTTGATGTCAACCCTTCAGGAGGAGTAGGGGGCAGAAATGCCTCTCTCAGCCCCATGTGGGTTTGTTAATTAAGGTAATTGCTCCCGGGGGGGAGGCAGTGAGTGCTGCTGGGGCTGCCTTGGGGCTTCTGACAGGGAAACTCCTCTGGCACCTGAAACAGCTGGTCTTGCAGCTCTGTGGGGGTTTTCTAGAAGGTAAGATCCTAAATTTGTTCTCTGCTTTAATGAAATTTGGTGCTCCGAGGTGGGGAGTGAGCTGTGCCCTTGATGTCCTCATCTTTTTGCTGCTGGATTTGGAGGGAGCTGGTTGCTTTTCTGGATCTTGCAGGAGCTGGGGCTCGTGGCTGCTGCTTGTTGTTTCCAGTGGGAGTTGATGCAAATAAATCCTGCTGTTCTGATCCACGTGGGTGACAGCAGCCCTGGAGGTTTGAAATAATGCTAAGAACAAACTTCATTAAACTCGCTGCGTGTCATGTGGCCTTCATGCAAAAATAAAACCCAGTGCCAGCATCCACAGCCTGAGCTCTGCAAAACCCAGGGCTCCGTGGTGAACCCGCGTTGGGCTTGGAGATTTTTTGGGGGTTTCATTGCCAGTCATTAATTTTTTTGCCCAAGTGTTGCACGCTTAGGTAGGTGTAGTTTTTTATAACCATCCCAGCTGAAGTGCCAGACCTTTTGAAGTTTGCAGTGTAGCAGATGAATTCAAGATTTTTAGGATCTGCTTGCGAGGAGCTTGATAGGGTGCAGGAGGAGGAGCCTGGGAATCATCTCCTGGGTTGTTCAGAGACACAGGATGTGCAGTGGTTGGTGAAATGAGCTGTGTTATCTGGGGGTGAGAGGTTGGAATACGTTTCCAGAGCTGCAAAGAACCCTATAGGAAGATCGGAGTCCAGAGCCTTGGATGGAAGAGATTAAAACGCCTTTGTGGGTTTGGTAGATGAAGGATGCATTTTGTTCGAATTGAATTTGCTCCTAAATTTGTCTCTCGGTGGTACCTGAAGCACGAAACACACCTGTGGTTTGTGTGAATCAGCTGAGGAGGGATGAAATGCGTTTTGCCAGCCCTGATCCTTGCAGAGTACGTGCATGTTTTTGGCTGCTGGGTTATGACAACACAGAGGGGGCATTTCAGAGCCATCACCGACATCCGCAGCCTCGCAGGAATGTGTCAGATAGTTAATTATTGTGTTGAACCGTAATTCTATCGCACCAGAACATAAGTAGTTTGTTTGGGTACTCTTTCCTCCCCTCCCTCCCCCTTTGCTGAAGATAAAGGAGTTAAGTTTAATCATTAAATCTCCATCTTGATCCGTGTAGGTCACGCACCGAACCAAAGTCAGATAACGCAGCATTTAGCAACCTTATCTCCTTTACAATAAAGAGCAAGCAGGAAGCCGACTTTGTTGTCTGTTCTATTTTTTAGTATACGTTTATTTAAAGAAAAGCCATCTCGAAAATGGGGAGCAGGGGGGGGATGAGATCTTCCAAACAGCAGCTTCTGTAAACAGGATGAAATCAGATAAAGAAATTACTGTAAAAATATTGCCTCATCTCTAAAGCTCAGAACTTTTTTTTTTTTTCTTTTGCTCTTTTTTATCTTTGAGAAAGATAATGAAAGAGGAAGCTTGAAACCACATTTCCATTGATGTTTGAATACACAACTGCTGGATTTAAGAACTAAAGGAGATCAAAGAGAATGGTTTTCATTCCGATAAAATTATAGCAGTTCTGGTATAGGGTGATGGGCTCATTTATGAACCCTGCGACACAAACAGTTGTTCAGCCACCTTTTTTTTTTTTTTTTTCCCCTTTCCTCAGCTAAGAACTAAATGAAAAATGCCTGGAATTCCTAAGGATTAATTAGGAGTGTGGCTAATAATGTTATAATAGATACATACTAAGAATTTACGTCTCTCTTTAGGATATTCTCTGGGAGCACAAAACATCTGTACAATTCAAAGGGAGTGGGAATGCCTGCTCCTTGCTACTGTACATTGCAGCTCACATGACATGAAAACTTAGCAGCATTAGGTTACCAAAGCGTGCATCCTGACACTGCTCTCTGGTGATTTAATTTTTTGTTAACATTTTTGGCATTCATCACCGAGCACAAGCTGCGAGTTGAAGCCATTTGTGGATGCGGGGTTAACACAATTATTTATCACGTTATATTATGTTCTTAAACCATGCAGTAAAAGTTATCAGGGTCTGTAAAAGGCAGGAGTGATGCAGCTGTGATCGAATGGGAGATCTGAGGCTGAGATCCTGTGAAATGTCCTTGAAGGCTTCCTGTGCCTGTGGAAGGATCTGGTGACCTGGGATGGCAGTGCTTTAGCTCTTGGGGGTTTCTTAGGTTTGGGTTTGGTGTTTTTTTTTTTTTATTTTATTTTTTGAGAGCTGAGGGTTATATCAGGGCTGGTGTCAGCTGCAGCATGGTAACCTCACATTTGCATGCCCTGGGGATGTGAATGTGCTTTAGCACAGTTCATGCAGAAATGGATTTGTCCGTGCCAGCCACAGAGCCCAGCTTGGCACAGAATCCAGTTTGGTGGATATTGATCCACTTCTTCTTACACTTCCAAATTTGAAGTTCCACAAAAAATCATATTCCAGATCGGTCACGCTGCAGTAGGAAAAATATAAACTTTAAAAGTGAGGTTGATTTTTTTTCCTTCTGGTTTGTTTGGGGGTGGGTCTCTTGTTTGTTTGAATTTTGAGTTTGGAATTTTGGTGTCTGAAAGAGGACATGCTCCCTCCAGATGAGAAGTGAGGGCAGAGTGCTGGGGGGTGTCTGTCCCTACCTATCCCCATGGAATCCAGCTGTGAAAGGCTTGGTTTTGATCAGGGGAGGGAAACTCCCACCCCGAGAGGCTGAGTGCTAAGAACAGTTTTATTTTATCCGTGCTGATGATGCACAGGGAGATGTTGTTTCTCCCTTGAGGCACAAGCCAGCTCCAAAGGTGGTGGCCAAGGGCTTGACTAGTGTAGGATCATCATAAATTCATAGAATGGGTTGGAAGGGGCCTTAAATATTATCCTGTTCCAGCCCCCCTGGCAAGGGCAGGGGCACCTTCCACCTTCCAATATCTCTTGCTCCAGATTTAGCTTTAAACCCCCTTCTCTTGGCAGGAGAGGATCACTTCCCTCCTGCCAGACCCAGTCAAGGGGATGGATTTCGGACATCTTGGAAAACACCTTGGGGGTCCACAGTGATGTAAAGATGGGGGAATTTTCAGCAGGGCAACGTGATGTTTGCTGCTGGTGCAACCTGCTTGTAGGGTGGGCACAGCCACCCATTACAGGATTGCTGTAAAAGGATTTTCTTTGGTATTTTTTGAAGCAGACAGAGCCTGGTGCAGTCTGTCAGCTGGGCCCCATCTCACCTCCTTTCTCCTTTAGCCTTTTTATGAGAACCTTGAGCAGAATGTGGTCCTTGTGGCCTCACTTCTGCCTTATCAGATGTGGCTTCTACCTCAAAGCAGCACAGGAATGGGTGAGCTCTTACCCTGAATCATTTTATTTAGGGTTTGTTGTTTTGGGGTTTTTTCTGCCCTGTGTGATGATGCCCAGTGGAAAGGATAATGTTGCTTCAACTTAAAAATAGCTTGTGTTTTCAGGGTGGGCACAGAGGACAGCTTGGGCAATTAAAATGGTGATTATTGAAGTCATGCTTAATAAAGTCATCAGTGACTCGCTGAACTCAAGTTAACGACCATGAAATCCATCGTTAATAACAGGACAGCCATTAGTGGGATGGGTGATGTGCCAAAGGTAGCCAATGGAAGGCAATAAAAATATCAAAAGTTAATGTTTGACAGCTTAAACTGTCACTTGAATATTTTGTCCCCATGGTGACTGTTTGAAGTTTGTATTTTATTTTTTAAATGCCTTTTAAGAGCTTCTTGATAGCTTTAACTTTCCAGCGAGGCTCACCTTGTGTTTGGAGTTGAGTGCTGACATTGCTCAGTGGTGCTTGAACCCCTGTGTGTGTTTATGTCCAGTTATGGAGCTGGCTGAAAATTATTAAAGCACCACCAGGTCTCCATCCTGCTCAGCAGGAACTGGAGGGAAGAGTGGAATTGAGGGCAGAGCAGTAAATTGGGTAAAATGCACTTTGGAAGAGCAAGAATCATGAAAAATCGTGATGGGGAGAGGTTAGGATGTGTTCTGAGTGTCATTGCTGTGAAATGCTCCAGGAATTGTTGGGGAAATGCACAAATTCCCTTTGCAAATGTAGGGTGAAATATAGGATGTGTTGTAGGGAGTCCTTAAATATCTTTCCAAACAGAGGCAGTCAGGAGAAACACAGCCTGGTTTAAAACCAGAGCTCTGGAAGGGCTGGATGTGGTTCCAGTGGTGAGATGGGATCTGGTCCTGCTCTCCAGCTGAGTAATGCTGATTCTCGTGGTAGTAAAGGAGTAGTAAAAGAGTAGTGAGTGCACTCGCAGGACTTGAATTTTGAACGTTTCTTCCTTAAAAGTGATGGAGCTGTTAGAGAAAACACGATGCTGCAAAACAGCTTTAAATTCCGCTTGAAAAGGTGATTTGTTTATGACTTCTCAAAATGTGTCAGTCTGGCACAGGAGCGCCAAGCACTTCATAAATATTGTAGTGACACTTGGCACTAACCCTGCAGCACGTAACAATAGCTGGTTCTCCTTGGATTTTCTTAATTACCTGGGATCCCAATCCCTGGGACATGCTCTCCTGGCAGAACTGCAGGGATTTCCCAAACCCTTCCATGCTGCTGGCCCAGATCTTGCTTAAATCGTGGGAGACAGGCTGACAAATTAAGGTAAAAAAGTGCCAGTGTGCAAGGAAAATGGGAAAGCTCTTGTGGCTGCTTCTCCTAAAATGCCAGTGGAGAGGCCCGTGGCTCCCAGGGCTCTGCTGTCCCTCAGGGACAGTGGGAAGTGTTGAGGGGAGGGTACCAAGGCAGGGTAAAGCTCCAGCAAGGGAAACCTGAGGTTTTCTGAACCCAGGAAATAAGTTGAATTCCTCCAGGCTTTTTACAAGACAACACTTTTCACCCCGTGGCATCCCAAGTACCTTTTCCAAGGATTTGGCTGTTTGGGAATGGGGTTCCTGCAGGTGCCATGGATGCTGATAGCTGGTGTGGGGCAATGGCCAGAGCCACATTCCGTCACTGGGGCTGGTTTAACTTCCTTTCCACTGGCATTCCTTGAAACTGTTGTAAACCAAAAACAGTGTTTCCTTCTGGCTGAAAAAAAAAATCAGAACAGCGTTTCTGGAAACACTGAAGAAACATACAGTTGTACAAAATATAAAAAATACAAAAGCCAAGGTTATTTAGGTCATACAGAAATTATTGACCTAGATAAATACATAACAGTGACTAATATAATATCTATTTATTCCAGCTCAAAGTGATCTATACCTTTTTCTTTTCACTGAGAACAAAGTTCATCTCCTCACAAACCAAGCCCTGTTGGAGCCATTAAGCAGTCATTAATTATTTTGGTCGTAGGTGGCTGGGATGTCGTGGTGATGAAATATTCATTTCCTCGTGCTTGCAGAGTCATGGCTTTGTGTTCATCACATAAGGCAGCGCAGGTTTGCCTGCAGAGAGTGGCAGGCATGCTGTCTGTCGGAAAATGGAGCTCTGGGTTGGCTTTTGGGTCGTGTTCATGCGTG
This sequence comes from Brachypodius melanocephalos, assembly GCA_013398615.1. NCBI lineage: Eukaryota > Metazoa > Chordata > Aves > Passeriformes > Pycnonotidae > Brachypodius > Brachypodius melanocephalos. The sequence goes on from VZSR01001755.1 coordinate 2,518,730, forward strand.
TTAACACAGTCCACTTCCCCTGGGAAAAGTTCCTGGTGCATTGGGAGGAAGAGGAGGAGGAGGAGGGCAGCAGTTCCCAACAGATCATGGAGTGAGGTAGAGCAGGCTGCTCCAAAAACCCACCCCAAGTGAAGAGCAACCCCAAATGAAGAGCAACCCCATAAAACCCCAGCATGGTGGTTCCAGGTGGGACTGAGCCCCGCTGCCATGCCCAGGGTGGGGCACAGCACTCACTGGTGACAGCCCCGGGCACGGTGGCTCCCGTGGCTGTGCTGGATGTGCTCCCCAGGCAGGGCTTGGACAGCCCTGTGGTGTTGTGTCACCACTTCCAGCTGAGGGATCAGCCTCCAGCACAGCCCCCAGCCCTTCTCCAGGACCTGCCCCACTCCAAACCTTCCCCTCCCAGCCCAGGACAGGAGCTGCATCAAACCCAGGCTGAACACCCTGTGCGTTCCCTGGCTCTTGCTCCTCGATCACCAGTGCATCTCCTCTGGCTGTCACATCCCAGGAACACTGCAGCTCAGACATCTCCAAGGTTTTGAAGTGGCTCAGGATGAAGGGGACACTCAGAGTCTGCTGCATGAGCTGCCTGTGCCCTCTGTGACCTCCACAAAGCTCAGCACAAACCTTGCATGTGGACACTGCCACCACTGCTCTGTCCCTGTCCCCTTCCAGAGGACGTCCAGGCACCCAGCTCCCCTCGATGCTCTCCCCTTGCAGGCTCCCAACAAGTCCCTCAGGGGAAACAGATGCACAGACTGAGGAGTAGCTGGAGGAGGAGGAGCACAGCCAAGTCCCTGTGTGATCTCCTGTTGCTCTGTCTCTGTCCTGAAGTGCTCGTGGCACTCTCTCAGCAGTGTGTTTTCCATACAGATTGTCCACCTGAGGATACGGGATCCCTTTGTAGGCATTAGTTGGTTTAATTGAGTTTCACTGCACTTCTCTGAGGCAGGGAAATGATGCTCCCTGGGTTTTTACACCTGTGTAAACTGAGGCGTGGAGACATTTGTAGGAAAGTCCAGAGGTATTTTTGCAGGAGATCTGGGTTGGGGTGGGGGGGTAGTAGTTCCTCAGGAAAGAAAAAAAGACGAGTCCTAAAAATCAGGATGGAAAAATCCAAAGCCAGAAAAGCCTCAGAATAGGGGAAATAATTTTTCAGAATGCTACACATTGAAGCAATTTTAAATAAAGCATTTGGAAACAAAGCGCAGCCCTTAGCTTAAAATTAAAATCTTCTGGTGGGGAACGGGTTCTGCTTCAAACACCATGATCTTAAACACAGGTCAGCCCTCGGTTTAAGAAGGAGCAGGAGGATTTTCAGTGCTAAATTAGAATTGCCAAAGGGGTGAGCAGCACAAACAAGAAGGGAGAGGGGAAGGATTCCGGGAGCAAGTCAGAGCTGCAGACAAGGAGGCGCACGGCCTGTGAGAATCCCACAGCCTGGCTGAGAAAACCAGTTTTGTTTAGCTAAGCCCCAACTCAAACACACTTGAAAACTCAGAGATTTACGGGGCTGCCACCGAGCTGTGAACAAGTCTCCATTGTCTGGGTGAAGAATGACGCTGCTGTCACCCACGTTTCGGGGACGTCAGGCACAAGTCTGGCTCCTCGGGGCAGAGCAGGGTAGGCTTGGAGGGAGCTGGAAACTCCAAGAGCTGTACCTGCAGTGAGCAATGTCAACCCTTGGTCCTGCTCTGCCTGCTCCTCCTCTCCTCAGGGATCCACCCTGTGAGCCCCCAAAGGAGGGGAATGGCCACGTGCTGGTGTCCAGCGCATCCCACACACCCTGGGATGGGAACTGGGCGTGCCATGGGTGTGTAAAGGGCTTTTCCCTGCTGAGGAGCTGGGAAATCCAGGCTGTTCTCTGTCCCTGTGGTGCAGGGGGCTCACCCAGCAGAACAAGGCTGGGTTTTGGCAGCTGGGAAAATGGCTTTTCCTGCAGGAGACAGGAGAAGGGAGAATAAAGAGATGAAAGTGTGGTGCCACAAGCCCCTGACCCTTATCTGGGGACAGTGATGCTCGGTGTGGCTGTGGAACCAGGGGCATTAGAGCTGCAAACGATGTTGGTCACCACTTTGCAGAGCAGGGGGTTTATCTGTGGGCAATTCATGTCCCACAGAAGCTGGGGAAAAGAAAGCAATAATTGGAGCTCATGCCCATTTAAAATACCTTACATCAGAACTGAAGAACTGAAGCCTGTTTTTTCCATTGCAGAAATTATTTGGCCTTGAACCATCCAGACCTCACTTGCTATTCTGCAATTGAATAGAGCCTTTTGTGAGGATTTTAAAAAATAATTACTACAAAGCACTTCAAGAGGAATTCTGATTGTCGTCTAGTTTTCATTTCATGCTTTCATGACATTTTTGTTCAAGGATGAATCTTTTATGAAATGTCTGTTTTAGGTTACACCCTCCAGAAGCTTATTATTTGCCTTAAAAATTCCATCAGGGGCAGGAGCATATTCTTTAAGCTCTCCCATTAGTATAACTAAATTCATCAGAGTAATATTACTCTTCATGCAAAATAGGTGTCGTCTTTCTTTAAACCTCTTGGCAAGTGGTTAAACTGATTTTAACAAGTATGCACTGCCAACTTCTAAAGCTTTGAAAAGTCTGAAGATTCTCAGGCTGCAAAGGACTATTTACATGGTTAAAATTATACACATATCCCCTCTACTTAAAACTGTCCCCTCATCACTTAAGACCCTTGCAAATCCATTCTGACTTCAAAAGAAGGAAAAGTTCCTCTTCCAAGACATTTTTTTCCTCCCTGTTAGCACAGCCTAGGCTTTCCAGGTTGTGAGAGCCACCGGGTTTAGCTCGAGGGCCAAACTGAGCTTGGAGTTTCATGGGTGCTTCTGCCATTGAGAGAGGAAATTAATGGAAGGTCTAGTATTTTTAAAGCCTATTGAAAATGTAATTGTAGAGATGAAAGGTTCTGGAGATGCCATTGCCCACTCTTGTAACACATCCCAACAGCACAAGGGATGCCAGGAAATCCTGAGGGACACTTTGAAATTGCGCCTTGACCCCTTGGCTGTCCCCACCCATCCAAATCCTGACTCCTTTCCTCAGTCACTGCAATGAGTGACTCTGAATGACCCCAACGCTCACAAAAGGAGCCCTTCAAAGTTGCACCCATGATGAATTCATGGGAACTAATTGTTTTAATTCATAGAAATGTCGAGGGCGGGACGTTTGCAAGTGTGTTCAGGCAAGGAGCAGGAACCCACGGCTGGGGCAGGTGGAGCTACAGGGGCAGAACTCATCCAAAGAATCTGAAATCTCTTCACAGAGCAGTAAATTTGAAATGCCATTAAAAGAGTAAAAGGATTGCTCTCATCTGAGATCTGTAAGTTATTGGACTGCACTCAGGGAGCTGCTCTGGCCTGAATCATGGATCTTTATTACTTTCCCTCCTGGCCTGGAAACCTCTTGATAAATTCACTGAAATTCTGATTTTCCCATGAAGGTATCACAGTAATGTCAGGGAATCCCGTGTTTGTACAGGATCCTGTCTCATCTCCAGTCTCAAGCCTGAGGAAGTTACTGTGCTGATCCTAGCAGGAAAAATGTAGGATTTGATAAAGTGCTCTGGCGTGGGAAGCACACAAGCTACATGTGTTCCTACTGTGCTTTATTTTATTTTCTAACTGTTCTGAGCTGGGCTGATCTGCAAAATGGAGTGATATTTTCAGGAAAATGCTGCAAGTCACATGCTAGGCACGTTTGTGGAAGTCCTCTGATTTTTACAAACACGAGTCAAAAAACCGAGATGCCAACAAATTGCCTCAAGGTCGAAAGTTGTTCCCATCTCATGTTTTCATCTGGGTCATTGTTAAAAAAATAAAGATAGATAGATAGATATATATATATGCAATGTGATGGGGGAGTGGAGTAAATGGTCAACCACAATGCCCAGATGTAGATTGGGATCTAAATACCTTTAAAGTTCAGGAGTGCTCTGTGTCCTGGGAACAAGTTCAAAGCCACCTCTGGATTACAAGCCTGCTGTACTTGTTGTTGTACCTGTCTGACTTGTAGAGCAACCAGGGGAATATCTTTCTGGAAAGGCTCTCATTAGAGAAAATATGAATTACAGAAAGTAACTCGATGGCTCCTTGCCATGCTGCTTTCCCACTTTCTTCAAAGGAAAGTTATCCTGTGTTTTGTGTGGGTTCAAATCAACGCACAAAGGAAAATATGCATGTTTCTGAGCCCAGCAATCAGCTGGAAACCTGCACTGAGGGAGATTGAGAGATGCTGACTGCAACAGAGTTGGGTCAAAAAGTCTCCAACTTGATTTGCTGCTAGTATTTTCAAGATCAAATATTATTTACGTTAAAAAAAAAAAAACAGGTAGGAATTTTGTGGAGCGCTTGTCTGGTTGTGAAAGGTGTCCAGGCTGATGGAAATGCTTTTATTGGACTTCATGGGTGAGACAGGAGGGTGATGGAGCTCATGGCTGGAGCTGTTTTAGGGTCCCATCATTTGTGCTGGTTTGTGGCACATCCCACAGCACAACCCAGGACCCTGCTCAGGTGCTTTTGTAACAAACACAAACACTGGGGAGAGTAACAACTGCACGTGTGCCTCTGTAAATAGGTGCTGTGAGGTCTCTAGAGCTGAATAACTTTTGTGTGCGTGGCTGAGCAGCCTCTGGGCTTCCGAGCAGAGCAGGATCCGCGCTGGCCCCGCGTTTTTGTGCGCAGCACCTCGGGATACCTGGGGTCTGAAAGGAAACTCTTTTATACCGAATCAATCTCTGCTGGAATCGCTTCCCCAGGATGCGCAGGCAGTGAATCGCTGAGCTCCTCCGCTCCACTCCCAGCCCGGAGTGAGTGACCAGCTCATGACAGCACTAATTAAGAAGCAGACAACTCTCCCTTTCAAAGCAGAGCTGCTGTCAGCAGGAGAAGGGAGAAATCCCTTTCCCTTGGCGGGAGGCTGGTTAGTGGGACAACCGCTGGACAAAACCAAGGAAGCACAAAGCGCTCAGCCTGGCTCCCTCCGTACAATGGGACGTGGATCTTTGAAATGCAAAAGTTACCTTCCCAAAGAGGAGAGAAGTGGTGAAGAACAGAACCAAATTGCGCTGCTCTGATCTTTTATTTTATTTTTTTTTTTTTTTATCAAGGCTGTTTAAGGGTCTTTTGATCTCACCGTGGTATTTATTATCATGGACTATTTGTCTGCAAATAGTCTAACGCTAAGCCAGGTGGGAGCAGGTGAGGTTCAGGTTGGATATGAGGAGAAATTCTTTCCCTGGAAAAGTGGGTAAGCATGGGAACTGGCTCCCCAGGGAAACGGTGGAGTCACCATCCCTGGAAGTGTTCAAAACTCGAGTAGACCTGGCACATTGTGGTATGGATTAATGGCCACGGTGGTATTTGGTCCAAGGTAGTACTGGTGGTCTTGGAGGCTTTTTCCAGCCTCAATGTTTCTGTGAGTCTATAAATGGTGACATCACTGAGATTCAAAGAGAATTCCCTTTGTGCTGCAGGTCCCTGGGGATCTTGGTGTGAGATGGGGGAGTGCAGGCCCCCATCAGAGGTGAAAGGACCATGAGTGGGGTGGGATCTCACTCCTGGTGGTGTGGCAGTGGGATGGGGCTCCCCAGGACACGGCTCTGTCTGAGCTGAAGGCAAAACTCTGATCAGCAAATTAAGTTTTGGTGCCAGAAGAGGTTTTCTCCTATTCTTTGGTTTCACTGGGAGGCACCACAAAGGAGCATCAGCTGAGGTCACCTTGAGCTGTGCTGGCTGTAAGGGCTGAGGACAGAACAAGACCTCCCCAGGAACCTTGGGCTGGAAGGGCTTTGTCCCAGGCCTGCTCCTGCTGAAAGTGAGGATTAGGTGGTTTAGGGTTTTCAGTGTGGAGTTCAGATTCTTGCTGGCCTTTCTGGAGCATCAAAAGTTGCTGAGCCAAATCCCTCCCCTAATGCAGTCCCATGTGCAGGATCAGCCTCTGTGGGGGGACAGGAGCACCAGACCTCCTCACACAGATCATAACTGAGGTTTGCAGACCCTCAGTCCTGGGATCCCAGCTCATTATCCCAAGGGATATCATTGGGTCCATTTTCCCCTCAGTAAAGGCTGCAGCATCAGCCCTCAGCCCCGTGTGCAGGTAATCAGAGAGGGAGGTTGTGTTAATTAACCTCCAAACGAGGGACCAGGGAAATTTCACCTGGAATATCCATCCCCTGAGCACCTAAAGAGCAGAACAATGTCAACAAATTGGGCGGGATTCAGAGAAGAGCAATAAAAATGATGAAAGGGCTGGGCTGATTTATGAGGAAGGATTAAAAGAGTTACATATGTTTGGCTTGGCAAAATGATGACTAAGGGTGGGATACAGAGTCTGGCTGCAAGTGTGAGAGGGGTGTAAACACCCCGGGAGGATGGGAATTGTTTAGCCTGGTTCAAAGGGGAGTAATAAGATTAAATAAAGGAAATAATCTTTGTGACTGGGTAGAAGGAAAAAAATCTTTCAAAGTTAGAGCCCCATTCCCATGTGGAATGATCTCCCTAAGGAAATAGGTGAAGCCTCAGGACTTGAACTGTTAGAGGTGAGTTCGGGGAGCAGAGCACCAGGGAAAACAACACGTGAGGTGGAAATGGCAATTCCTGTGATCCCAGCCCTGCCATGAGAGCAGTCAGGACGTTTTCATCCAGCCATCAGCCAATGCTTTGATGTGGGCAAGCAAAGAGAGGGGGCAGAGGGGAAAAAAAAAAAAAAAACAAACCCAACCAACCCAACCAAAATTGTGCGAATTTTCTACGCACTTAAAACAGCGAATTGAAAAGGGAAGAAATTCAAACCATTAGTGCAAGCTTCCCAAAGAGTGCCACTGCCAGGGAAGGGTTGTGAAATCCAAGGGTGCTGTGAACACAGCCCTGAGCCCCTGCTCAGGAGGGTTTGGGTGGGAACCAAAGCAGGCTCCCAGTTACCCTAATGGCTTCTTATTTGCACAAGGCCTTGCCTAACAATAATTAAGAGAAAAAAGGGGTTTTTTTCTCCCCCTGTAATTGTGAAAAGAAGTAAAGGGGGGGAAAGAAAAAAAAAAAAAGGTAATAATATGAAGAGAGCGACTCCACGTTCCAAACAAGAACCATATGTTGACTTATCATGGGAAATATGTAAATACAGGCTGGAGCTGATCCGGAGCACATGTTGTTAGTCATGAAGCAGCTATTTAAAATTCCACGGCTGGATCATTAACTTCACAGTATCCTTTATGGAGGACAACAGAGGGCAAATAATCAGAGTGGCACTGAAAATAGCCTTTTTCTGGAGAAATCCCTTTTAGCTGGGTTTTATAGGGAGGGTTATGTGGGATCCTTTGTGATCTGTCAGCTGAATCAGAGCAGGGTGAATCCTCTGTGCTGGTGAACTGGGATGGCTTTCTGCTGCACCAGTAAGGTGTCCTGGCTCAGAAATTCCCTTTGGATCCTCAGGAATGGTCCATTCTCATCCCATCTGGGAGCAGAACAGCTGCAGGAAGCACTAAGTGATGGCTCACCCGCTTGAAACGTGGTTTACCTGGAAGGATGTGGTGGCTGATCACACAGAGGAAGGTTTGTCCTGAGGTTTCTCTAAAGCTGTGGCTGTGCAGAGCTGCTGCTCACATCTTTGCTTTGCTGAGTATTTTCTTAGTCATCCTGGGCAGGTCACTTCTGCCTCTCGTCTCTTTCTCTTCTCTGTCGATCCAGACAAGACGAGTTCTCTCTGGGGCCAGCTGTGATCAAAGGAGGGCTAGATTGAAAGAGATTCCATAATTAGGGGAAAAAACCTCATAAAATGCAAGAAAGAGATCCTGGACCCCAGAGAAGGCTCTGCCTTAAGCTTTAGAGCAGTGAAAGGATGGGTTTAGGCTAACACGGTCACCAGGATCAGCATCGCCTCGTCCCTCCTGGGCTGCACAAGGACAAAAACCTCCCAGAGACTCTTCCTGTGCCTCTTGTTTTGGTGATTTTGTGCAGCAGCATGTGCAGAGAGGCCTGGGCAGAGGCAGGGTGAGAGGCTGAGCAGGGTACAGGAGTTAAAGGCATTGCTAAGCCTGCAAATTGGGACCAAACCCATCGGCATCCTCCTTTTCCATCCCAGAACGCTGCTCTTCGCAAAAGTCCTGATTTGCACACGTGTGGGTGTTGTTCAATGGTTTAAAAAATAATTGAAAGAAAAAAAAAATCTGTTTCTGTGTCGTCCTGGACAAAATTCAGAGCCCAGCTTTGTCAGATGAGGGCTCAGCAGTGCCCAAGGTGAGCTCCATTTCCAGCAGTGAGGGAGCCCAGGGACAGCCCCAAACAGGGATCTGGGGACTGGCTGCTCTCAGGGAGGTGCTGGGCTAAGGCTCCATGGGATGAGCTTATTTTGGTGGAGATGAGAAGGGCTGAACTCAGGAGCAGCTCAGGCCTCACCACAGGCTCTGTCCCCACACACCTCAGGGGATGCTGAGAGTGCCAGCAGCAAGAGAGACCCCCTGGTATGGGGAAAGACCACTACAGACTTTTTTATGGGGTAGAACAACCCATGAAACAGGATTTCCCTATAGATTTAAGCCTTTTGGCTGTGATTTAGAGGGACAGAGAGAAAGGGAAATTTGATCACTCACTGCTGGGGCAGCAACTCCTGGGCAGGTGTGACTTGGCCAAGACGCTTCAGATCTGCTCTTGGCATCTTCAGTGACATCCCCAAAGCTGCCCCAGCATCCCTCCCAGCTCCTCATCCTACCTGCAGCCCTGAGGGCATCACCCAAACCCCCTGAGCCCACGTCCCCTGCACGGGTCAAGTGTCACCAGTGACATCTCAGGCAAGGCTGGGGATCAGAGCAGACAAGCAGCACGAGGACAGGGGAAGAAAGGAGCCTGGAGGAATCAAAACCATCAAAAAGTTGTTGGAAGAAGGGAGAGCTAAAGGAGAAGCTTAAAGGAAGCCATTAATATTAATTCAGGGAGATAACAAGAGTTCAATGGCCGCATGAAAGAGCAGAGAAATCACAACTGCGAGTGCAGGAGCCACAGAGGAAGGCAGGAGCTGCTCTGAGATGCTCCACACTGAACAAACTCTGCTGTTGTAAATCTGGAGGGCTGCATCTGGCCTTTGGGACCTGCAGGAGACAGTGGCTGATGTGACAGGGGACATCCAGGAGAAACAAGGCTGCAAATTGGTTGTGTCGACCAAAGGGAGCAACTTTACGGGGTGTCTCTGACTCAGGCATGGCTTGACCCCAAGTTACTGCTCAGAATTCAGGTTTCCAGCTCCCCTTGTGCTGTTTGAGATCAATCAGCAGCCCCAGGGCTCAGTGCAAGGCTGGGACCCTGCCTGTGCCTCATATTGATGGTTAATTAATGGTTAATTAATGGTTAATTAATGGTTAATGATGTGCAGAGCTGGGACCTGCTGCATTAGGGGTTCTCCAAGCCCCGGAATGAAGCCAGTGTAAGGTGAGGTCTGATAATAACAATCATCTCATCTTAGAAACCCAGCCAAAACACAGCCCAGCTCTCCTGACAGTGCACAAACCCAGGCTGGAGGAACCTTTCACCTCTCAGCAGTGTCAGCTCAGGGTTTTTCTTTGCTTCACTGCCAGATCAGGTGCCTGAATTGCCTCGTGCAGGTGTTTTATCCAAACTGCCCCTTGCTTTGTCCTCAGGGAGTGCCCAGCTGTGAGGCTCAAAGCCTCCAGGAGAGCCCTGCAGAGAGCTGCTGCCCCTCAGTTTTAGTGTCTGATTTCCTTCTGGTGTTCTGGCTTCTGTGTCTTGTTTATTTTTCATCTCTGTTATTGTTTTCTGCTCAGCCCCCTCAGTTACCCCAAAAGAAACGTTGCTCCCTTTTTTAATTTTTTTTTTTTTCATTATTAGGATTCTCCTGTTCATTTGCTGCTCATGTCAAAGTCCGGGTGGGGTTTGGAGGAATGATGAATGGATCTGTAGAAGAGTGTCCAGAGTGTCCCCAGGGTGTCCCCAGGGTGTCCCCACCCTGTGCCAGCCATTGGATCCACCCTGTGGCCACACCAGCCAGGCTGGATCACAGTCAGCTCCTGGCTTTATTCTCCTCTCTGTGCACGTTCAGTTCAAGTGGCAATCACAAAACTGACATCTTGTGTCTTCCCAGTGCTGAATTGACAGCCTAAGCCTGGCTTATTTTACACCTCCCATTAAATAACTTGAGAGGAACTTTGTTAAAAGCTGTTTTTATATACAGCACACAAATGCAGCAATTCCCCAGTTAACCAGTGCTGGCAGGGTTCCCATTGTCCCTTTTGCAGCAAAATCACATGAAAAATGCAAAAAGTTGACAAATATGAACCTTTGGGCACGTCAGCAAAAGCAGCCAGCCCCAGCAGGGTGTGGATGTGGGGCAGGACGTGTCTGTGTGTCCCTCCAACCCCAGGTGACAGCAGTGGTGATGGGGTTGGGGGGTGATGTGGGGCTGGGATTTGCATGGCAGCCCAACTTTTAGGGGTCTGTGGGGCACAGGAACTTTTTGAGGAGCTGTGGATGAGCAGGCAGGAAGCTGGAATTGAACCACTGGCTTTGGGGTCTCCTGATAACAGAGTTTGTTTAAACTTCCATGATATTTTGAGAGGAAGCAATATTTGCTCTTTTGTTGGGGTGGTTTTTTGGGGTTTTTTTTGTTGTTTTTTTTTTTTCTTCTTCTTCTTCTTGTGTTTTGACAGTTTTGTTTCACTGGGGCAATTTTATGAGGAGCTTTTTATTATTTTACTGTGTTATTCATCTGCATTTTAATTGCACGCAATAAAACTTGAAAGCTCCCAGCAGAGAAAATCCTATAGTGCTTCCCATCCTGTCCCACTGGGGATGAATTGCTGGGGTCACATCGTTTGTCAGCAACCAGGGCTGAATCTTTTCTAAGAAACACTGGTTTTTTCCTGAACTATAAAAGTGACGGCTTTTAATTGGTGTTGTCAAATGGTTAAATTTGACCTGCCTTCGTTTTGGTGTGTTTGGAATGGGGCTGGCATTGTCTGGAGGCAGGATGAGAGGGACCAAGAGCACCAAGAGTTCTTGGTGAAGTGTGTCATCCCAACATTCCTCATCTCGGTGAAATGTGTCAACCCAAAATCCCTCACTTTGGTGAAATGTATCATCCCAAAATTCCTCGTCATTTTGAAAAGTATCATCCCCAAATCCCTGATCTTGGTGAAAAGTATCATCCCCAAATCCCTCATCTTGGTGAAATGTGTTATCCAAACATTCCTCATCTTGGTGAAATGTGTCTTCCCAAAATCCCTCATCTTGGTGAAAAGTATCAACCCCAAAATCCCAGAAATGTATCATCCCAAAATTCCTCATCTTGTTGAAAAGTATCATCCCCAAATCCCTGATCTCGGTGAAATGTATCCTCCCAACATTCCTGATCTTGGTGAAATGTGTCATCCCAAAATTCCTCACCTTACTGAAATGTATCATCCCAAATCCCTGATCTTGGTGAAATATCCCCAAATCCCTGATAAATGCTGGCACCACTGTGCCCAGGGAGGATCCTGTACCAGCTCCACTCTGCATCCTGTGCCCTGCACCACCAGCACTGCTGGGCTTGGGTTAACTCTGCAGAGAATTGTCTAAAACCCCTTCACCTTCACCCAGTAGAGCTGGGTTTGTTCTCTGATCTCCAAACCCCAAAATTCCCAGCTGAATGCTTCTGGGTAAATCCCTGGAAGCTCCCCTGTGAAGCTCTGGGGGGACTGGAGAGAATTTCCCAGGGGCTGAGCCCACCCTGGGTTCCTCTCCCACCCAGACCCATCACAGGATTCCACCCCACAGTCCCAGCAGAACCAGCTAATTCTGCAGGAAACAACCCAAAATTCATCTCTGTCTCAGAGTTTAGACCTTCAGGTCTCTGCGCACGAGCCATGGAGCTTGTGCTGGTTCCCTCACAAACACATCAGCATCTCGTGCTTGAAGAATTATGGTCTGTAAATCACTGTACTCTCCACCTCTCTGTGGCTCTTCCTTGCCTGAGAGTCTCTTTCTCCATGTAATTATTAAAGGGGGAAAAAAAAAAAACAAACCAAAAAAACCAAGTTAAAGTTTTCATGCAGAAAGGGAAGCAGGTCAAATTGCATCCAGGAAAAAAAAAAAAAAAAAGGTATTCTTCTATGAAAACATCATCCCTCCATCCCTTCTGCCCGCCCCCAGCTGATATTTAAGGGATCAGAAGCAGCATTGCAAGGCAGCATTTAAACCAGCCCAGCTTCATGTATTCCTGCACCTGTGTTTCTCATCAAACCTGCTACCAAAAGGACTGGTTAAAAGTGCTTTGATCTGACTTTAAATATCCCCAAACATCAGGAACTGGAGGTATTTTAATCTGATTTTAATGGAACTGCGCCGATTTAAGGAAAACAGAGCCCAAAATTAAGTTCATATTTTCCATCAGTCCCAGGAGTTGGGAAGGAGGAGATTTTTGCTGGGAATGGGGATGGCAGCAGGATGACTTCAGCTCTGCACTGTGCCTGTGCCTGGTTCCAGGAGCATCTTTGGGGCAGCACTTTGCCATCAGCTGTGCACAGGGAGAAATTTTCTGCTCCTTCTTTTTTGTCAGATTTTTTGGTTTTTTTTTTTTCTTCTTCAGTTTCTTTCCCCGCTTCATTTAAGATCTGAGTTTATCTCTGTAAGTCTAAAGCAGGTGACACATTTTCACATTATCCTTCACAATCCTCTCCTCTGTCCAGAGGATGCTGCTCCTTGTCCTCAGGTTCGAACACAGCGGCTCCGATGCAAAACCCTGAGTGTGATTGAAATGATCTCACCTCGACCTGCCCTACTCCATCACACACACCCTGCTCCCTCGAGGGACTCCTGGAAATCCTCTCTCCATCCTCCCCCATCCTGCAGCACTCTGAGCATGGAGAGGTTCTCTGGAGCATCTCTCCTACGCTCCCAGCCACGTTTGCAGAGCAGGACTGAGCCAGAAGCTCAAACAGCCCCTGTTTGTTGCCTCCCATCCCCTTTTCCCTCCCTCTGGTGTGTTTGTGTGAGGGCTTTGACATGACACTATTTTTGGCTGTTTCTCTCCTGCGTCAGAGGCGCAGCCGATGTCACCTGGCAGCACGGCCGTGACTCAGAGCTGAGGATTCATCCCTGAGAGCAGCTTTAATGAGGAGCTGATTCTCAGGCTACCTGCTCAGCAGATGTTTCTGTTTGTTTTGGTTTATGTTTACTTTAATTCTGCTCCTAATGTGCCTTTTATAACATCTTCTGGCAGCACTTCCAGACCCCTCTGTTGTTCAAGGCAGAGCTTGGGCGGCTCTGAGCTGTGTTATCTTCAGATCTCTGCAGTTAGACTTAAAGAACTTGCTCAAACACTCAGCTGCAAGCTTTTTTTTTTCCCAGGACAGCACAGGATTTTCCCAGTGCTCCCGTGTTCCCGCTCTCCTTGCCCTTGCAGGAATTGTGGCATCTTGCTGTGAGCAGTCCAGCTGTCCCTTCAAAGCACAGCCATGGCCAACAGCACCAAGATGCGACACGCTGCAGATTCCCCTTCACTTCTCTCCTGGATAAAAACCCCTTCACTTTTAAAAAGTAGGAGGTCTTTTCTGGACAAATGAGGCTGGCTGAAGGAGAAGTGTAAGCACAGAAAAGAATGAGCGTTCTCTAGGTGTGGTGGTGGGCTCATCAAAAATAAGATGCGTGCCCAGACAGGGCAGGCTGAAGGATTATTTCCCATCCTGAGGGGAAGAAAAAAAATAAGACTTTGGGTTTCCCAGTGGCCAATTGTTTGGCTGGACATTGATTGAGAGCTGAGGCTCAGATAAAGGCTGGAGGGTTGGCAATAATATCAAAAAGGCAGTCGGAGTCTGGGGCCAGCCAAGTTGTCATTTCCTAATTCTGCTGCTGCTGTCATGCAGCCTTCTGGGACACTGGAGAGTCTGGAGTGAACTGTTAAAAAAGTGTTTTAAAAATCGTGGCAAACTCTTATTCCAGAGTGGTTCTCTCCACCACAGCCCCAGCTCAGCCTTGGATATTGTGCTAAACTTCGACATCTGATTTAAAAAAAAGGAGAAAAAAAAGGAAAAAAAAAAAAAAAGATAAAACACATAGGTAGAAATCAATGGAGCCTTTAAAGGCTGTGCTGTGAAAAAGGCTGCACTTTGCTGTTGTCTTTCTGAACCCTGTGAAATGCTGGGAAACTGTTTTTAATAAACAAGAGTTCAAACAGTGGGGCTCCGTAGCCAACAGTCACGCCTTAAACTCTAAACTTTACATGAAAACTCTCAGATCCCTTTGAACTCTTTTTTTTCCTTCCCTGGCAGAGGATTCCAGTGTTTATGCATTTTTTTGAGATTGCTGGCGGGATCATGAGGAGGGTTTTAATATTTTTTTTAGAACAATCTCCTGCCTTCAGAAACCATTAATGCCCACTAAGAAACATCAAGGCATTGCTTTGAAGTGCCTTCTGGCTACAGCCCTCTTACACTCTTTGGTTACTGTGCAATCAAATAATTAAATGGAGTCTAAAAAAATTTGTTTTACCTGGTAATTAAACACCCCACACCGGACAGTTGCGAAGGGTTTTAAAGGCGCTGCAAATCCACAAAGACTTGAAACACAAAAGTGCTACATGCTCCTAGAATAAGTGAGTAGACATTTTTCTCCCTGCTTTTGGCAACCTTTCACACTGGCAAGGTGGGAGCTCTCCTTCCTCTTCCCCTCATGTCCAAGGTCAGGGCAGTGAATCCCCAAGGAGAAAGGGCAGAGCACAGAGTCATAAATTAGCAAAGCCAAACTCTCGAACATTTCTCTTTTTTTTTTTTTTTTTTTTTTTTTTTTTTTTTTTTTTTTTTTTCATTTGTTTGTTTGGTTTGGAATAAACAGCAAGGAAGGAAAAAAAAAAAAAAAAAAGGGCTGGAAATAGTATTTTGGCTGCTCCATCAAATGTTGGCTGTTGGGCCAGCAGCCCTCCCAAGGGCCATGGAGCCCAGTTTGGGCAGGAGTTGTGTCTGCAGGCTCGGGGTGTTTGGCTCTGGGGATGCCAGGACACCAGAGCATGGCAGGGCTCTCTCCAGCCCATCCTCCTCTGCCAGGCTGGGCAAGAACAGCCCGGTGACAGCTTCCAAAGAGCGGGGCAGGCGTTGCAATGGGTGTGTGGGAGCTGGTGGCCAGTAATAATTCCGTGTCTGGGAGAGGGCGAGGGCCGCCTCCTCCGCTCCCGCGGAAACTCCTCTGCCTTTGGACGGGAGCTCTCTGAAACCTGCTTGTTCCACTTCCCAGAAGTTAGCTGAGAAAGTTTTGTCTGGTTCCAACCTAAATTGGCTCTTCCTTCCTGGAGCTCTGCTTTGATCTGGGCATTTGAATCTCAATGCAAAACCCACGAGCTTTGCCTGGTTTCTGCATGGCAGCACCATGGGGAGGGTTTAACCCCTCCACTGCTGTTCCAGCCAGAGTGGCCCCTTCATTGACCATTTCATCAGCTGTCCCCTCGTTATTCCTGAATCATCTTTGGGTACCAGCTGGTTTCACAGCATCATTCCCAGGAGCAGTGTCCAATCCCAAACCTGGCCTTTGCCTCTGTCCTGCTGGGGCTGGTGGTGGGTTGGTCCTGCAGGTGAAGACCCTCAGGTGCTGTGTGACCCTTTAACCTTTGTATCTTTGCTGCGGAGTGTTTTGGAAAAGGGATGGTTTGTTCGTAGAGATCCCAGAAACCTTTAGGGATGTAAGGACTGCAGGGAAAAAAGAGCTTTGGAAAAGGCACAAACCTTTTGTTTCGAGCTCCACCTGTGAACACTCTGAAGGGGTGGAGAGATTTTGGTGGGCTCTGTGCTGTCCCTATTTTAGGGCTCGATGAGACCTCGAGGGGTCAACTGGGCTCCCTGCTGGGACAATGCTGAGGGTGCAGCTCTGCGAGAGGAGAGAAAGGGAAGAACCAAGGTAGGACCACCCCTGCCACGCATCCCGTTTATCCTTTGACTTTTGAGTGGATTTGGGGAGAATGAGAGCTCTCTTCGAGCCAACATAAGAGGGGAGGGAAGGCAAGGAGAGCTGCCAGGGCAGTGGGAGAGGGAGCAGGGAGCCGGGAGTGCTGTGACTGCAGATGAGGAGGCAGCGCGGGCGCCGTGCATGAGCAATGACGAGGCAGTGGTTTCAAAGCAGGACCAACTGTAGGGTTCAGAGATGTTCCAGACTCCTGCAGGGCCCAAGACAAATGTTGAAAGCCAGAATTCCCAGAAGGTCTTTCTGTTTTCTTTTCTTTTTTTTTTTTTTTTT
Source organism: Brachypodius melanocephalos (assembly GCA_013398615.1). NCBI lineage: Eukaryota > Metazoa > Chordata > Aves > Passeriformes > Pycnonotidae > Brachypodius > Brachypodius melanocephalos. The sequence continues at coordinate 2,534,964 of VZSR01001755.1, forward strand.
AAATAATAATAATAATAATAAGATCTACCTGTCAAACCTTATCATGTGAAGAGCTGAATTAAGGAAGGCAAGACTTAATGGGCTTTCTTCCCTAAAAATAGATCTTCTCATAAAAGAGATGAAGGGCATTGCCCAGGGAGGTCAGCCAAAATTGTCTGAAATTATGCTATCACCCAGATCTGATGTCCAAAATTAGCCTCCTCTCTCACTCTGTGGGTTCAGGGCTCCCTGAAGATTAAACGCACCACAACACTCATTTAATTTAAAAGAGAGGCTAAAACATATGGCAGGCCACGATTTAAGTGTTAGAAAAATTCATCCTGGGACTCTTCATTATGATTAGTAACATGTTAATGAGGGTGAGGGGGAAAGGAGTGTGTGCAGGGCTGTGTGGGGAGGCTGGGCAAGGCTGCGGGCAGGAATCGGGGACGTTTCTGGGAAGAATGGAAAGGACCTGAACCAGAGCTGCTCTCACCATCCAGAACCAGTCTGATCTTTTTTCAGAAGAGGAAGGAAGATGATTTGCCTTAAATAATTCTCCAGCCTCCAGTGTGTGGGTGTTTTCTGGGCTCTGTGATTAAGAGAGAGCATTTGAAAGCAATGGGATAGGAACCTCATTTAAAGACAGTGCGCTCCTTTCTATTTTTTTTTTTCCTTTTTAATTAATCTGAGGTTGCTGCCGGAATGGAGTAGTTGGATGAAGGTGTTTGAGGAACATGAGGTTAATGGAAGGTGAAAGAGGAAGGGAATGCCGTCGCCAATATGAGGCAGGCAGAGTGTGAACCAGCAGATGCTCCAGCCCAGCTGACTGGTGGCTGACTCATGGGTTTGGAGGGAATAAACTCCCAGGGCAGGGGGGAGAAAAGAACCTCAGGGAGACCAGAGAAAGGCTGGGGGCAACTGGACATGCTCCTGATCCCAGCACCTGGGGAAAGGAGGGAGTTTTTGTGGTACTTCACCAATGCAAAGCATCCTCCCAGCACTGGTGCCTTTCAAAGTGACGTGGGGTGTCTCTGTTCATGAAGTGAGGGGGGATTTTTAAAAAATTTATTTCATGTTATTTTAAGCTTGTGTTCTCAGTGGCAGTTTTTGGATGTTTTGCACCCTTTGGGCCAGGGGATGCTAAACATTCAGGGTAGAGAGACAACAAATCTGTCACTGTATCTGCTGTGACCAACGCAGGACAGTGGAGAGGCCCAGGAGCAAGGGCTGGGAAGTTTTGTGCAAGCAAATGCAGCCTGGTTTTTGCTGAAGAAAACCAAATGCAGGCTTCCAGGGTCCTTGTCCCCACTCAGAGAGGAGAACCAGCCCTGCAGCTGTCCCTCCCCACTCAGCCCATCCCCACTCCCCACTGCTTCCAGCCTTGATTCGGGATGGAGCAAGACCATCGTGGCTGATCGCCACACGCCCCAACAAATTCCAGCTGCGAAACACTTGGGAAAGCGTTTCTTTTTCCCAAAAAAAAAGCACCTTACGGCTGGCTTATGATTCCCAGCCTCCAGGCTTCACATCCCAAACGCTCCCAAGGACTGTTAAAGGTCCATCAACACATTGGAATTGGGCAGTAACCGGGGCTGGTGTTTTTGTTGGATGGTGACCCGGAGCCGACACACGGCTTTGAAGCTCCCCTGGCCACCGCTCACCCCGGCAATTATCCACAACCACCTACCTCTGTGGGTGCTGTGGGGCTTCAGGAGTGTTTCCAGGCTGCTTTGAAGACAAAAATTAAATGTGCTACGTGTTAAGAATTAGTGTGATTCGAGCGTGTGGAGAGGTTGGGGATCCCTCACTGCAGCGCTCGAGCCCTGCTCAAGTTTGCTCCTGCAGAGCAGAGCAGAGCTCTTGTTACTGATGCTTGTCCTCTGGAAAGACCCAAATCAGAGTCAATTTTGGGTCCTACCTCTGGAAAAGGATACAAATTTGGGATGTTTTGGGTCCCTCCTCTGGTAAAGGATCCAAATTAGGACATTCTGTTTCTTTCTTCTGGAAGGACCCAAACCAGGACGTCTCGGGTCCTACTTCTAGAAAAGGATCCATGCCAGGATGTTTTGGATCCCTCCGCTGGAAAAAGACCCAAACAGGGATATTTTGCATCCTTATTCTGGAAAAGAACCCATGACATGATATTTTGGGTCCCTCCTCTGAAAAAACCTAACACAGGATATTTTGCCACCACAGCCAGCTCTGTGGGCACCTTGTTTTATGCATGAATTTACATAGTTTTGGTTAAACCTGATAAACTTCAGCTAAACTTAAAAAAAACCCCCTACTTGGGTCGAAAATAAGGTTCTTACTCCCTCTCAATCTTCTGTACTGTGTAAAAAAAAAAATTTGGTTGGATGTTACTTTCAAGCTGTAAGAGCAGAACTTTCCCACGCTGCCTCTCCGTTTAGCAGGGAACATGCCAGACCTGTAATCACGATCTTTATCCCGAGACAAGCTAAAAAACAAAATGTTTCTGAACTGCTGAAGGTAGGTGAACATTTTTCAGAGTGTCACACATTAAGGTGGTGTCTAACGAGCTCCATGTCCCACTTATAATTGAAACAGAAGAGAGTATTCACTTTTCATTCATTTTAAAAAGACTATTCAAATACCCTTTCATCTCCACTAAACAGCCTGCCATGTATTTGAAGCCATTTTATATATTGTTTCTACAGACATCCAAAAAAACAGAGGTGAGTATTTTGGAACATTGATAGAAAGATGCAAAGGCTTGTGAGGCACTGAATGGCTTCAAGCTGCCTCAAACACATTCATCTTCCCAAGAAGAATTAGGCACAGTGTGATTCATTTTAATAGCAGAAGAAAAATAATACTACGATGTAGTGCTAAGTTCCCAACCTTTGATGGTAGACTAAAAAAAGAGAGAGAGGGGGAAAAAAAAAATTCTTTCTTCCCTTATGTTGTTGAAGTCTCCCTACACCCATCCGTTATGTCCAGCTTATCAATTAAGATGAACCCCATGAACTTCAGATGGTTTTTTTAAAACAAGGCACCATCCATTTAAATGTGTAAAACTGCCTGCAGCTCCCTTGAACTGCAGGATTCAGTCCCCAGCTCTGTGTACTCAGTGTGAAGTTGAGCCCTTTGATACAAGTTTTACTGATGTTTTAAATGAAGTCTTCTCAAACACACAAAATAACCCAGATAATTTAAAACCTCATAGAAAAAATAGGGTGGAGAGAGGGGAGGAAAGGGAAAAAAAAGCCCTAGTCAGTGCCATTGGTGAGGCAGAAGCAAAGGGCTGGCTCTGGTTACCAACAGGACAGACCAAAAGCAGCTCCACAATTGCCTTCCCAGCATTTCTCGCTTGAGCCGGGGAAGGTCTGGGCGACAGCTGGGAGACAAATCCATCCCTGGTATGGGCAGCTTCCCTGAGGAACAAATTAAGCTCATTCAGCTATAAAACAGGGTTTGTAGCATAAATTTGGGTGAGAGGGAAGGCACAGGGGGACGAGCTCCCTGTGTTTGTCCTGCTCAGCAGCTCCCAGCAAACCTCGCCCCAGGTCACCTTGGCCAACGTGGCCACTGGGGCTTACAGGGCTGGGGATTGCTCTGCACAAAGCTGAGTCTACTCTGCATGGGGTGCAGGTGAGCTGTACCAGCTCAATCCCATCTGGGGAAGGCTGTGACCATCCCCAAAACCCAACACCAAACCCACCACACGTGCCACGACAGGAGCTCCACCCTGGAGACTGCCACACCCCCGTGGATGGTTCCATCAGGTTGGATCCATCAACCTGGTTCCAACAGCCTGGCTCCATCAGCTGAGCTCAGCACTGCAGTCTGGAAGCAAGACCAGGTTAAATTTGCAGGTGAGTTAGCTGAAGGAGCTGTCAATTATTTAATCCTCACTCTGAAGAGCAGCTCCAGCCTTTGCCTTTCCTCCTTCCCAGCAGGAACAGCTCCTGCCAAGGCAGGGAAGCTCACCAGTTCTTTCCAGCTACCACCACCAGATGAGAAAAAAAACCCTTCTAAGGCATTAAGGGTGAAAAAAAGGTCAAGACAATATTAATCTGAAAAATATAAAATTTTAATAAAGGCTACATCTCTTAATTACAATAATTATTGTACCAAGTAATTTTTTTTTAAATGAAACTCTTTATAATGCATAATTTACAGTATAAGTAGAACAAAATGCCATGGCAAAAGTCATGAGTACAGGACTTGTAATAAAAGGCATAAAATATATTTATACATAAACCCCTTAAACAAGCAAGGGAAAGCTTGAACCCTGAATATAGGGCGAAGCATGGTCTGTAACACCATGCAGGCACAGGTACTGTACTGATTAAATTTAAAAACACTAGAGATAGTGTATTAATATTTCCACCATACATTTTTCTACAATATATACAGACTTACACGAAGTAGCAATGGCAAACAGAATGCACAGATTAACTTAATCAACACAAAACCCAACTGTTGAAATGCAAGGTTTTTCTCAGGAAAGGGTTGTTCTGCCCCAAAAACCCCACCCCACAGAGCTCCAGAGCCTTCACCCACATCTCCCACGGCCTGTGGGTGTTCGGGGCGAGGCAGAGAAAAACCCAACCAAAAAAAAAAAAACCCCAACCAAACCCCACCACACAAGGACTCACACGCTCCACACCGAGCTGAACACGCCCCGTCGCAGTTACACGAGTAGTGCTAACATTGAACAGCTAAAAACCTTTAGCTCTGTGGAACCCACACGGGCTTTTAACCTCGTGGTGTGCTAAATATGGACATGGGAATGGGATGGCTCCTTCTACAGCTCTCCCAGCCTTGGGGTTTTGCTCTACCTTGGACACCACTGAGAGCAGCAGAGCAAAAACCTTGCCCTGCCGAAATCCATGGACAAAATAACCTGTTGTTGTTGTTGTTATATTGCATCTAAATAGAGTTAATGCTTAAGACCTTTATTTTAAATTAGAGCAGCATAGATTAAAATGCACCGGTCT
>VZSR01001755.1:2540087-2562713 GCA_013398615.1 Brachypodius melanocephalos
CTATCACGAATGAGCTCATCGCCAAACTCCTAAATTTTAGATATTGGGAAAAACGTAAAAAAATAAAATAATTCTTCCTCCCCTCACCCCACTTCCCAGCCCCTCTCTTCTCCATTGTTAAAGCAGCATATCCAAAAACTGGACTTAAGGGAAAACAGACTGTTCAATAAATATCAATAAGGATTACTGTTAAGGTAAGCTATACACAGTTTCTCTTAGTCCATAGATTTCAGATCCCCAGGAAATCATATATTATGTATGGAAGTCTCTCCAACACGGTCTGCATCTCCAATAGCCAACAGTGGTCATGTTTCTAATAAATAGTCCAGGGTTTTTATCATCTCAGTACCCAACTCATGAATAATAAATGCCATTTTTCTCCTCTAAGGCTAATTCAGCAAAGTCTTCGTAGACTTCACTTTTTTTTTTTCTTCTTCATTGGTTCAAAACTTTTCCTTCAGAGTGTGGTTTGTTTTTTTCCCCTCTTTCCTTGTCATCACTGCTGTTGTGTGTGTCCAAAGACTTTCCTAGGTTGAGTTTTGTTGGGAAGCACCGACGGCATCAATCGATCCTTTCCACCTTCCCGAGGATCCTTCCCTCGTACATGGGCAGCACGGTCTCGTCCTCCCAAACCTCCTCGAACACCGCGCCGCAGTCGAACTCGTCGCTGGCTTTTTTGAAGTAGTATCTGCGGCAAAGAGAATTAAAACACACGTTTTAAAAAAAAAAAAAATTAAAAAATGAAACAAATTAAAAAAATCAAAAGGTAAAAAAGGCAAAGGATGCTTTGCCGGTTCTGTCGTAACCACGGCGTCTCCAATTTCTCCCTCCTGAGGATGCTCCTCCAGGAACACCAAAGGGGTGGCTCAGGTCTGGTGACTTGAAAGCATCCCCAGGGATGTGGTGGGATGGAAGGAGCAGGGCTGTGAATGCTCCTCAGGGGTGACAACAGCTTCTCCAGTGAGTAGATTACACACACCGGTGATGGGTATCCCCAGCCACAAAGAAAATTAGAAAGCGCGGTGATTTCTGGTCAAATATCTCATTTAAAAATAAATAAATAGGGTTTCAAAGCCAAGCATTCTTAAGGTTCCCCTCTCTCCCCACCTTCTTTCTTTCATGTGTTTTCTTGTTTCAAAGCTGAAGGCCAACATTAAAATTAGCAACTGTTATTAAAAGGATGGATGAAAAGCAAACCATCCCAGCTTCCTGCAACGCAGGAGCTGAAACTCTGCGGTGTTCCCGCTGGAAAAAACATCCTGGACTTGGAACAACCCCATTCCCGGGTCCAAGCTGAGGGACACAAACTCCTGCCTGTGCTTCCCGAGGCTCAGGAGCATTCTGAGAGAGCCTGGTCCAGCCCCTGGGCCGTGACACGGGGAGGTCAAGTAGCAGTGTCCTGCATTCCTGCTCTTTTGCTCCGGGTCGTTAGATCATGAAGCCAAGGCTCGCAGAGACAAAAAGCACCCCCACCCCTCCTGTGTCAAACAGTAAGGACCCCTCTATTATCCTGAATTAGACCGTTCAGCTTCTTGATTAAAGGTTCCTTTTATCCCGTTTGGAGCTTTCTTCCTTCTAAGGCTGCTTAATTGCATATGCACAAATGAAGGGCTTCCATTCAGAGGGGTAGCATTTAGGGAGTCTGTCCGTCTGCCGCCGAACACCTCCTTGGAGATGCCCGCTTTCCCTTGGAAGAGGCCTCTGCCATCTGATTGCCAGGGATGGAAAAATATTCTAGCAGATGGATTGCAAAGAAAAAAAAAATATATATATGTGTCTATTAAAAAAAAAATGTATGCATCAAAAAATAAAAATTAACCTGTAGTTTCCAGACAACTTGGGTTGGCAGATGTTTGTCACGGAGAAATGGGGGTTGTAATTATGATTTTCTTTAGGATTGCAAAGGAGATCAAATGAAGCTCACTTTTACTACTAAAACTGCAAGAGCCACAGCAGGGCCTTGGAATCTGACTTTTTTTTTTATTTAGTGACTTGGTTTTATGATGCATTTTTGAAATAGTCACATTGTCCCGCAAATCTCTTTATTTTCAGGGACATTCGGATTATTTTGGTAAGGGGATAAAAGATCTCTCTTTTATGTCAAAGAGACGAAACCACTCCCAATTAGCCCAGGTATGGTTAGGATATATTTTTGTGAAGTCATTCCAAGCAGAACTGACACATCTTGCATCTTTAATGGCTCAGCAAGGAAAAAAAGTATTATTTGAGTCCTTCAGAGCCTGCACTCAGGGAAGTCAGTGGCCCAACTCCCACCAACTTCCATGCTGCAGGTCAAGGCCACAATTCCCCAGGACAGCAGCCTTGAAATAAACCCAAAACACCCAAGGAAAGTTTGAATGAATTACAAAGAACTTTCCTTTCCCTCTCCCTTGTTCAGATAACAGCTGCTCTTCCCAAGAACTTCCTCCCCAAGCCCTGGCTGTGTTTACAAGATTTTTATTTGAGAAAACACGCCATGACCTTTTCCATAATTACAACCTTATTTCGCAGAGAAACGGGGAAAAATAAGAAAAGGAGGAGGCAAAGCAGAAAGAGAAAAAAAAAAAATCCATCCCCACAACATCTTCAAACAAGTCACTCTGCTCTTATTTGCTCAGCAATGGGCTTTCCATTGAAACATATTTTATGTGGCAAGCTTTGCTCCCTTTTTTTTTTTTTTTTTTTTTCTTTTTTAGATTTTATTTTTTGGGACATCTGGCACCAATCGAGGCACGCGGGCCCGGCCTTGCAGCTCCGTTTTGAACCGCTGCCATCCCCAGATTACCCGACACCACCCACTTCTCTCTGTGCGTGTATGTTTGTTTTTTGTTAACGCCATCAGTATTAAATCATTGCTTAATTCTTTTTTTTTTTTTTTTTTTAATTTTTTTTTTGGGGGGGTGGTGGTGGGGTGGAAAGCCAAGGCAGCGCTTCCCCGGCGGGGCTCTGGCATCGCGGGAGCCCGAGGTACCCGCCTCGCAAACTGATCCAATCAATAAAGAATTTGGAGAGTGGAGCATTTCTGCGTGTCTTTGTGCATTAAATGAAAGGCAAGGGCTTCAAAGACATGCTTATTAAATGTGCCTTAAAAAGAAATCAATGCCAGATGTGACCAAAGCAGCCTAGTTAGTGCCTCCCCGTAACACACACGCTACTCCGGGCACCGCGGACCTCTCCCCTGAAGGTCACCCGCAGTTTCACTCAAAGTCCAGCCAAAAGTCAAAGCTTAGATCAAAATGATTCCCTGGAGGTACACACATTTGTGTAATTAGTTTCACCTTGTGTCTGTGCAAGATAAAATACTGGGCACGTACCCAAGTTCCTTTTATAAATTTCTGTATTGTCCCTACCCAGGTGTAAAGGGGTGAGATCTAAGCAAAACGTTGTTTCATCCTTGTCAGTCACTTAAAAACATTTTCTAAAGTAATTACAGTCCGACAAGGCACAAATAATTGCACCTGGAGGGGCTTTTGGGCCACAGAGGTTTGAGGAGCCTAGTCCTGCACTTGGGCATCACATGAAAAATGTCACAGAAAACCAACAAACATTAAAAAAAGTTGGGTATTTTGGTCGGGATGGGACTACACAGCCACTGGGCAGTGGCCGAGCAATGTTGAGGCCAAGGAAATTGGTCTGCAAACGAGGAGGAGCACAGTGGGACAGGCTTTAGGGGCTGGAAAATGCCACAAGGGTGCCAGAAGCCCAGGGAGTATCCTGCAGGGTGTCCAGGTTGGGCGCACTTGCAGGTTGGTGCCATCCAATGGCAGCTGGGTGGGCTGCAAAGATGGTTTGGAGAAGAATTGGAGTATTTCAGCCCCACTGTGCAAGAGCCATGGAGAGATCCCAGGCTGGCATTCCCCAGGCTGAGAGTACCCAGGGTCACCAACCCTTGGCCTGTACAGGTGGATTTTTCACACCTAGAGAGAGGCCAGTGATGGGGCAGCAAGCTGGGAACTCCTTGTCCCAAACCAAGGGACCCAACCCAAACCTGTGACCATCTGCAGATTAAATCAGAGGCTGCCAGTGTCAGGGCAAGACACCCAGCTCTCTGAAGCACCACCAAATTCAGTGAAAAAAAAAACAAAACCAAAAAAACCCAAAAAACAAAACAAAACAAAAAAACCAAATTAAAAAAAAAAAAACAAACCAAAAAAACCCTGAGGCATCCCTCTCCTGCTCACCCTGCAGGAGAAGTGGCCAAAAGAGCACCCCAAGAGTGCCCAGATCCACTGGGAAAGGGCAGCCAAAAAGCACCAATGTGAGCAGAGGCAGCAAACTGAGCAGAGGAAGCAGCAAACTGGTTAAACTGGGAAATGGGAGCTAGAAACCAGACCAGCAGGGTTTGTTGGTGTTTCTGAGGAGGAGCTGGGTATTGCTGGTGGAGCTTTCCCCGCAGGGCAGAGGTTTTTTCCCCTCTAATGAAGAGAAAAGGAAGGGAGCTCTATCTCCATGTCCCTCAGCAGCACCATCCCAGCCTGTCACTGACCCCATTTATGGCCAAAAAAAAACCACCAAAAATGAAATAACTGAACATTAGGCAGAGCAGGAGGCTAGCACCCAGATGAAGGCTGGCCTCAGTTTGGAATCCAAATCCCACTGCTTTGCCACAAAGCCATCCCAGACTTCCCTGGATTGGAAGCTTTTTGGAGAAGGGCTGGAGAACAGGTCCTAATGCAACTGGGAAAAGGTTGGGGAGGAAGGGAGGAGGTGGCCCTGCAGCCAAAGCACCTCTCTCCATCTCCACATTGCTCCTGCTTTGTGTGGAAAGAGACTAAGAAGATCCACAGCCTCGGAAAATCCAAAGTGTCACTGCAGCAGCCCTGCAAAATACCTGCCAGTTCTTTTGACTTGCTGTAACACCCTAAAGAACAGACGAATCACACATTCTTACCTGTAATTTCCCTTTTTGCTCAGCTGTTCTTTAAAGTGCCCAAGTGTCAGGCTCTGGGCCTTTAACATCCTCCTGTAGGGAATTTCTTCTCCGCAAAAAAAATAGGTGACAACCAGCTCACCAGACTGAGAGGTGTGAACAACTGGCAGTTTCTTTGGCTCTTTGTGACTGCAAAACAGAAAACACACACAAAACCCTCTATTTTTCCATTTGAGGACAGGCTGTCTCACCTCATTCCGAGCAGCAGCGGAGTTGGTGAAAGCTGTCAGAAATACCCTGGGTGTGACCTGAAAATCAGATATTCCTGCACTGCCTGGAGTTTGTTGGGATGTGTTTGCACAGCCCTTTGCTGGATTTGCACAGTGGGAACCATGGAGGGGTTTGGGTTGCAATGGACCTTAAAGATCATCCAGTTTCACCCCTGCCATGGGCAGGGACAGCTTCCACTATCCCAGGGTGCTCCAACCTGGTCTTGGACACTTCCAGGGATCCAGGGGCAGCCACGGCTTCTCTGGGAATCTGTGCCAGGGCCCCCCCATCCTCACAGGGAAGGATTTCTTCCCAATATCCTATCCAACCTAAATCCACCTTCCTTCAGCTTGAAGCCATTCCCCCTTGGGATGATGGCATGGCAGAGGGGGAGCTGAGGGATGGAGGTTGAGCCCCAGGACTGCACACACAGGATTTTTTAAAGGCTCTTTTCATCTGCCCTCACACCAAACATCTCCCAAGCTTCCTCCCTCATGCCCAAACCCCCCTGCCAGATGCTTCACCTCAAGCACCCAGGTAAATGTTATTTTTCCCAGTGAGGATAAAATTAACTGGATTCTGCCATTTGCACCCAAGCAACGCTTCTTAAAGAATAATTAAAACAATATTACCCAGCAAAATGGCAACACTCCAGCGAATACCATGCAGCCAAATCTACAACTGCTTCTGAGGCAATGTACACTTGGCATGTCAAAAGGTCACAAAGTGTTAGTCCGCAGTAATTTAGTCTTCCTAATTTGTTCTAAGTCTTTGTAGAGTGGTTTCAGAAAAAAAAGCTGCTAGCAAAGACAGCTGGTGGACTTAAGGTCAACCAATTAAAAATGAAAGGCTCTAGTCAGGTGGCTCAGTCTGGACTTCAAACATTACTCATTGCTTAAGATGAAGAGGGTAAGAAAGAAAACTTTAATTATTTAGGCCATTTTAGACCTCTCTGTAGCAGATTTCTTGTTAAAAGAACCATCCTGTAATTAGACTAATCCAATCTTTGTCCACTTTACAGGAATGCAAGTTAAAAAGAGCCAGAGACAAGATTTGAAAATGTTTTGTTCTTTCTTTAAGAAGGATGTTTGAAAGATGAAATTTCAGATATAAGAATTTCCTCTCCTTTCAAAGTGCAATCCATTTAATGAAAATATAATTATGAGCTACATATATGTGTATTTATTTCCCAATCCTTTTCTGCATGTGCAATACTCACTCTTCTGTTGTTAAACTCGCATTGCAGAAAGGGGAGCTTCCCCCCTGGATGGCAGTGGAGTGGTTTCGGTCCCTCTGCTGATTTGAGGATGAACATCTGAAGTGGGGAGGGGGAAAAGCAAATGGGGAAGAAGGAGGAGAAAGAAAAAAAAAAAAAAAAAAAAAGAGAAAAAACAACTTTAAGAAAAAAAAAATTGTTGAAATACAATCTTCTTAATTGAAGTCTCCTGTGGGTCGTTAAGTTCGCTCTTTGTATCAAGCCTCACATGTTGTAAACAATCAAAGGAAGAATTAAAAATGCTGTGGGCTAATTTATCCTCCCATACCCAAATGAACGATAACCAGTCCAATTCCCCACTTGGTATGTAGCTGGAGCCTGTCCCAGAGGGAAAAACGGGCAAATTACAGCCATCAAAAGAGTGGAAGTAATAACCTCGGATTCCAACTATTTGTGCTGGTGCAGGGTGGGGTTGGAACGGGGAGGCTGTCACACGTCCCCACGGCTGTCCCTCTGCCGGGACAGGCAGGACACATCCACATCCACCCACGGCAAACCTCCCCCGGCCCCGTTTGTCCCCAGGGCGGGACCAGGACCGTCCCTGCCGTGGCCGTTACCGTGGCTTCTGCGGCTTGGAGACCTCGGCCAGGCGGCGACACGCTTCCTCCAGCTGGGCCAGGGTGTTGGGGGGCGTCAGCGGGGGCATGGCGGGGTCCTGCACGAAGGGGTGGGCGGGCTGTGCCCCGCGGGGGTGGCTGCCCGTCCCCCAGGGGTGGTGGCGGCCGGGGGGCCCCTTGGCGCAGTCGGAGCCGTAGGCCTTCTTTGTGCTTTGTGTGCTTTGGGGAAGGGAAGAAGCCGGGTTAGAAAAGCTGGAAAATATGACTTTAATAGCAGCTCCTATTCTGCTCGCTCCCTCTCAAAAGTCTGTCATAACATGAAAGGAGGTTTATTGCCAAAAACATGACATTTTTGTGGTTTTTCTGGTTCTGCGGAACAGCTTTTATATTAAACCGGAGGAGCAAAGAGTCTCATTTGTTTTTAGCGATTGTAAAAATAGACAGCCCATGTAATATATAAATATTTACCGGGAGCGATATTGCTGTAGACAGCTGCGTATTTACCTATGGGTCTTGTGCTTATTTTGTCTCTCGCTCTCCAGCATCCACTGCCAGACGTTCTGTGCCCGATCTGCTTCGCCCCCCGGGAGCTGCACCCCACCAGGGCCGGGCATTCCCCCGTCCCCGGCCGCCAGGGCCACGCTGTCCACTCCTCGGCCCGGCCTCTTCAGCAGCGTCCCCGTCCTGCTGGTGGCAAAAAAGGGACACGAGCCCACCGTCAGCCTCCGTCCCCACCACAGCGGGATGATGGCTGACGGTTTGGGGAGGGTGGGATGGAGACGCTGCTGACTTACCCGAAGGGCTCCAGCGGAGAGAGAGGTGGGTCAGTGTTTTTGGGGTGGCCCTTGCACTTGGGGTAGCAGTAGTAATCGCCGCCCGCCGGGCAGCAGCACTGCACCCGCTGCGCCGCCTCGGCCTCGATCTGCTCCTTGGTCTTGGGCACGGTGTGGTGGTGGATGTAGTGGTGGTGGACGTGCTTGGTGGTCTGCTTGGTGACGAAGCCCTTGCCCAGCAGGGCGCAGGCGGCCAGCGAGGCCGTGCCGGGCGGCAGCTTGCCCGTGGGCAGGCGGTCGGGCGAGCGGGCGCGGGGGCTGTGCCGGCCCACGCCGGGCGATTGGCAGCCGGGGGTCTTCAGCACGCGGGAGAGGTGCTCGTCCAGGATGGCCTGGGGGTCCTCCTCGTAGCTGCCCGAGGGCAGGAGCGACAGCGGGTGCTGGGGGTGCTGGGGGTTGGCCACGTCCCGGCTGCTCTGCAGGCTGGCAGGGAGCTCGGCGCCCTCCTTCTCCTCATCCTGCCAGACAAGGGATGGCAGGGAATGAATGGAAGGGGCCGGGAGCTGGCGAGGAGCGTGCAGGGATGTCCCCCCCGCCACCCCGGGGGCAGGGAACGGCCCCCTCCCGCCGGCCCGGCCGGGTGGCACACGCGGAGCTCTGGGAACGCTAATCCTACCTCCTTGATCTGCTGCAGCCTCTCCTCCAGACAGTCCATGGTCTCCTGCTCCTGCTTCAGCTTCTCCAGGCGGGAAATGAGCTCGGCGGCGAAGGCAGCTGGCTCCACCGGGGTCATCTCCTTGGGAAGGCGGTGGGTCCTCTACAAGGAGCGGGGACAGAAGGCACAAGGCAACGTTTAGCGGGCGGCACGGGGCGAGGGCGCTTCGCCGCCGCGGCATCGCCGGCCCCGCCACGCTTGTTGTGTCTCCATGTTTGGATGAAAAGACGACCGCAACTAGGCATGGTCTGCTCTGGATTTTTATGAGCTAGTGCTGTGGCCTCATGGAGTGACATCCTCCCCACCAGCGTTTGCCTTCGGCAGGAGCAGTTGGTCGCACTCTGAGGAACCCCGCTTGTTCTCTCTGTAGTACAACCAGCCCATCAGTAGCTACTCTGAAGTAGAAAATCTTCAAAGACTGTTGTCAAACATCAAAAAAAAAAAAAAAAAAAAAAAAAAAAAAAAAAAAAAAAAACAAACCAAAAAACCTCTGAGGTGGGAGGGAGAGAGACTTTAACTAAAGGAATAAAGTGAGTATAAACAGAAAGGAGTTGGAAATTAAAAAAAATAAGATGGGGGAGAAAAAGGGAAAGGAGGGGAAAAAAAAAAAAAAAGAAAAAAAAAAAAGAAGTCAAACGGTTGCAGATCAGAGAAGTGCTGGTAATTTATTTCCTGGCTACACACTGGGCACCTTTGAGGTAGTGTTGTCTCAACAGTGTCCTAGATCTCTTCCCCCCCCGCTCCATCTCTTTGTACAGAAAATGAAGAAAGCTGCTGCAGGCTAGCGGTGCTACACTGCTGAGCTTGGCTGCCTCAAGCAGATCTATCAAGGGAAAAAGGGAACATCTCCAAATCAAGTGCAGAATATAAAAAGGCAAAACGCGAGTTTCTGCCAAAAGAAGCAAACATGGCAGGAAAAGGGGAGGAAAGGGAAAAAAAAAAAAGGAGGAAAAAGAAACCACCCACTTGACTCTGCCCTCCCTCCTGACATCCCCACACATCCCACTCCTCACCCCCACTCTATCTCTTTCCCCCCCCCGAAAGCAGAAAGCTGAACTGCCAACTCTTTCACATACTACCCACCAGATGAGGTGGGGCCTCTCTCCGGCAACCACTTAGCTCCAGAAATGATGTGAGGGTAGAAAAAGGCCACTCTGCTGGAAATTGTCACTCTTACACAAGCTGGCTCTATTCAGTCCCTGATCAAAGCACTGCCTTACAGAGAAAGTCGATTTGCACGCCCTGGGACAAAATAATCTAATTTACAAGCTCAGGCTATAGAACTTTCTTTAGGAAGGAAGGGGGAGAAAAAAACAAAATACCAAAAAGAAAAACCACATAAACCACCCCCCCGCACCTTCCACCAGAAATATCATCTATGACTTCTTGCTGCTTAAGACAGGAGAAAGAGGAATTTTAGCATATTAATCTCAAGACAAGATAAGTTGATACTTGTCTGTGTAAACAGTTTATTCACTGCAGGAATCGAGAGGCTGCAAGTCAACCGAATTAGCAAGTCAGTGAGTTAATTTTGAAGAGCAGGGCAGCACCACACATCGAATCCCCTCAAAGCCAGGCACGGATCTGCTGCCAATTCCCTTTTGGGAGATGCTGCTGGCCCCCAGCTCACTGACACCCAGCTCTCACAGCGACGTACACAAGGCCAAGCCCTGCTCGGCACTGCAGGAGCCTCAGGGTGGTGGCCAGAGCCAAGGCTCCCACTAGACCCAACTGGGACATCTCCACTTGGGATTTAGCCAACAGGACAAATTCAGTGCCCCTGAAAACTCATTAGCAGCTGGTTTGAGGAAGGACCAAGATGTGACCGTGCACAAGCAGGGTTTTGGAACGATGCTGAGAGCACACGGCTCCTGCCCAACACCCAGCAGCTCCTCTCCTTTGGCATCACCCTGGGGTGCAAATGCCCTCCTCCCCTGCTCCCTTCCCTCCACCTGCTCCTGTCCCCAGCCCTAGCACTTCCCATGGCCCACCCAGACCTTGCAGCTCCCATCTGGACTCACCGGAAAATGAGGTAGAGAAACTTGACCGTTGGCCTTGACGCTCCGGTGCATTTCCCGCTGGAGCTGCTTCTTGCTCCCAATTCTGTACGGGGGGATCCCATCTCTGCACATGGAAGACAGGCTACCATCAGCTGGGGCTGTCCCCATGCTCTGAGACACTTCTCCATCCCCTCTGGAACCACCCAGGCTGCCTCAGCCCTCGTTCCCAGAGGTGCTGAGCCCTCTGGACGTCACCCGAAGCCTCGAATATCCGGCGGTGTGGGAAGTGCCGGTGTCACCAAAGGATGCACATGGATGTGCAGTAATTAAGCAAAAGCTGAAAAGCTGAAGGCAACTCCACGTGGGCAGACGCCCAAAGATCCCATCGGCTTCACTCCCAAGGCCCTTCCAACACCACGTTTCTGCTTCTGACCTTTAATTTTAGGTTTTTCTCCACCCAATTACACTCTCTAGGACCACAACGTTCCTCAAGCTCTGGAACACCCCATGAACTGCTGGAACAGTGGAAACAAGGAAGAGGCTGAGGATGGATGGCCATCCAGAGGCTGCTCCTCCATCTCCAGTCCTGTTTCAGATCCAGGATGTTTTCCCTGCCCTGAGGCTGGCCAGCACAGGACACCTCGAGGTGTGAACATGGTCATGGCCTGTCCAGAGGACAGGACACTGCTGCCCACAGCCACCCCAGCTCCTGCCAGGAAACCACGAGGAGAGACCAGGCCGGGAGCCCAAGGCTCTCCAGCAGGAACAGCCCCCTGCACATCCCACTCCAGGCACCACAAAGCGTCTTCACCCATCCACACAAAAAATTACCCCAGTGAGGATGAAAGGGAAATGTTCCACAGACTGCGGGGCCAGCCGGAAGAGCATGCCTGGAGATCCTGAATGTCTAATTCCACCACTTCCCTCAGACTGCCTGAAGAACCTTGATCTCCTGTGCCATCCCTTTCATCCACCTGCCCCCACACCTGACTCATCTCCTGAGAGGAGAAAATAACTCCAGCCCAAGGAGGAGCAGACAGTGCTGGCCCCACGCTGCTGCCCGAGGAGCCAGCGTGGCACGGTGTCCCTGTGTGTCCCCTCCTGTGGCCACAGGGATGGTGGCACACTCCAGAACACCTTCCCAAAGACACCATGTCCCTCCCCTGGAGGAGGATGATCAAATGCCACCCCTCAAAGCTTGAAGCAGGCCATTGCAGAGCTTTGTGAAGATCTTGGCCAAAGCCTTCAGTTGCCATTAATGAGCAAGACTAAGCTGCAAAGCCTGGAGTGAAGGATCAGAACAATCCCATCTTAATAAACTTGGAAAAATCTTTATAATAAAAACAAGCATGCTGGGAGGCTCTGGATGCCACAAGATGAGCACCTCCTCTAGACACAGTTTTTGAGCACATGTGACATGGAAAGTGAAAGGAGCTGATTGTCCCCATGTCCCCACTGCACAACATGGAACTCCAGGAGCCTTCTGGAGGAGCAGCCCAGCACAGAACAGCCAACACAGCCACTGGTGGCCACCAAGCACCTCTTCCCTGCTCCATGAAGCATTTCTGCTCCACAAACCCATGGGACAACAAGGCTTGGGGCACATGACATGTCTCAGTTTTGGGGGAGGATGGGGGAAAAGCAAATCTAAGTGAAAACAAAACCACCTGTACCTTCAGAGCTGTGTTTATTAACTGAGGCTTCCTGAAACAAGGGTCTCTTAGGGGAGACCTTCAGCACAGGGAATGCCCAGTAAAGCAGGCATTTCAAAGGTAAGTGAAAACGCCAGCACAAGCATATGAACCCATGGGATGAACCCCATCAACACACTCAGTGGAAAAGGATGTGTCCAAGAGGCCAGATGGGGAGGAGCAGGGCAGCAGCTGAAGGGCTGTGTGTCCACCACAAGGATACAACCAGAGAGCCCTGCATTTCTCACCTCCCTCCAGCCCTGCAAGAACAAGATGCTGTCCTCAACCCCTCTGCTGTGACACACATCTCCTTGTGGGGTATCTCCAAGTTCCCAGCTCCACAGGGACCATCTCTGCCCAAAGGGACAGTCCTGGGACAGGCTATGGAGCAGGAGTGGGGGCTTGGTTGTAAAGGAGGAGGAGGAAAAGTAATGCTGACCCAGCAGCGTGGGTTCCTCACTTTAAGATTTGCCCTCATTCAGGTTGATACAAGAACTGCTCCTTCCCCCTAAAATTCCTCTGGTTACAGCAGAGAGCTCCACATCAAACCTCCAGCTCCCTGCTTCCACAGCCCTGCCTTGTCAGGAGAGTTCTGCAACTTGTAACAACATGCAGAATTAAAAAAAAAAAAAGGATTAAAAAAACCCAGCGGTATTTCTCTAGGATGAGAAGACTGTGGAGCAGCTAGGGCAAGTTAGCCTGGGGAATGGGAAGGGACTTTAGCAGCCACTTTGCTGAGTGCTGTCTACACCCTTTCCTAGAAAAGGGAGGAAAATGGACAAGGCCAGGGTTGAAGGGGTGACCAGTGAGTGACCCCTGACTGCGGGAGGGACAGATGGAGGGAGCTAGAGCCACCAGGAAGAGATCAAGAGATATGAAGGGCAAGGGGAACTCTGATGCTGCAGCAGATCTCCCTAAGCAGGGGAAAGTACCTTTGAAATGAAAGGGCTGAACTTGGCCTGAGGTTTTGGGGCAGGCCAAGGGTCAACCCCAGCTCTCCAGGTGCCACCTGCCCCCCTGCTCCAAAAGCCAACATTTACACTCACTTTCTTGGCTACTAAAAGCTGCGGGCTGAAGAGCTACAGAGTTGAGGCACTAAATAGCAGAGTTTAATTACAAACATTTCAGCTAACCAGGCTGGGGCTAAGCCAATCTGTTTCTGGGGGAAACACTAGTTTGAAGTCTTCCACCCAGTCAGCTGCCATTTAAGCTGAGCCAATTATCTTAGCCTTTTGACTCAGATGTGCCTGACCTAACCTGAATGTAGTTTTACTGCTGCTTTGAAATATCAGACTCATGCGCATATGCATTCACTCCCATCTTCATTTGGCAACGGCTCTGAAACAAGCCTCTGATCTTGCCAACATCAAAAGCCTGGTTTGTAAGATAAGGTAATATTTGAAGTTTGCTCAGCAGCATTCCCCTGTGTCCAAAGTAAATCCATAAATAAGATATAAGCAAATAAAAAAAAAATCCCCTTTCCTCCCCCTCCCCAATCAAGAAATGGAAATAGAAATTTGCATGATGCTTTGTGGCCATTGCAAAATATATAGGGACAGACTGATCCCTGGCTTCTGGAATAAAATAAAAAAGGCAGATTATGCATTATTTGGAGATTTCTCCTAATCCCAGTGCAGTTCAGACTCAGATTTATTAAAAAAAAAAAAAAAAAGCTCCAAACTCACTTTACTGCTATGTCTGACAGACTTTTCCAGAACAAGTTTTTCCTCTTCAGTTGATACCAACACCAGCCAAGAGAACTAATTTGCATTTGTGCTGCTGGAACAGCACAAGTTCCCCGTTCCAGGGGGATAAAACCTGACAGGCTGAGCGAGCACCTGGGCTCAGCCAGGGTGGGTCTGTGCCCCCAGCACACCCCCAAACACCTCCAGCTTCCAGCAGAGCTGTGCCAGGAGCACCCGTGAACCCCACCTGCTCCACGAGGGATGCCGCCAGCATCCTCTGCAAAGGAAGTTTTACATCAGCCTTAACTTTAAGCCCAGCCTCCAGAACCGACAGTTTAGCTCTACCAGTTCCAAAAACACCCAGTGCCCAGCCTGCCAGCCCCACGGCCGGAGCGTGGCACGGGGGGCAGCAGGGGTGCCACGCCACATGAATCCCCCCTCTCTGCCACCCCCAGGGCAGCAGGAATTGTCCCTCTCTGCCACCCCCCAGCCTGGAGCTGCGGGCAGTTTAATCAGCCAAGCTTCCCCAAACTCTCACAGCCTGCGCGGGCCATTGTTACGGCAGGAAAAAACAGGCAGCTCCTTTCAGGCTCTGCTTTATGGGGAGCTCCTATTCACTTGTTCAAGCAAATTTCAAAGCGGGCTGCTGCCCTCTCATCCCCGCTAAGCTCCCCTGGACTAACAATGGGCTGAAAGCGATTCAGTTAAGCCTTTCATCCACCATGCACTTTATTTCTCACTCAGTGCTCTCATCTGTATAAGGCCTACAATTGGCATTGCTGTGAAGAGAGGGTATAATCCTAGCCCTGTGAATCCCAAGTGACCCTACACTGGTCCAGAAATGACTAACCCAATGAATGCTCTGTTGACACATGATCACATACAACCAGAGCCAGTAAGAAGAAATAAAGAAGTCACCCTATGATTCAGCTCTTTTATTTAATGCCAGTATTGTTCAATAAGGGAATCTGCTGGGACAACAAACTATTTTTTTTTCCGTAATATCAGTTCAAAACACACATGTGCGTTAAAAAAAAATAAAAATAAAAATGAAGACGGGCTTTTTGTTTGTGCATCGAGGATTTTTGGTAAATCCTGTTTTCCATTGTGCATCTTCACACATGGTGACATCAAAAACCCAGCATGAAGATCTCTCTGAGGAGCACACAGGGACCACTGGACATGTCTGACACAAACACTGGAGAAGTTTCAAGATGAAAGACCAGCAATGCAGCACTCTGTTTACACGTGGACTCTTCTAGAGCACTAAAGTGAAGATCATGAAACACAAACAGCAACATCTCCCTTCTGCTCAGCTGAAGAAAATGGTCCTTAGGAGCACTAAGCGAGCCTCACTGTCCCCTCCACAGAAACAAAAGCACCATTTCTGCCTTGCTGGGGAAAGCAAACTGCCAGTCAAACCCTGCTCCCAGCTGCACACTCCTCAGCAGCCAGGAGAAGACAGATCCTGCAATTCCTGGCCTCAGCCACTGCATCACCTCTCATACCTGTATGCTCCTGAAACACCCACCCCTGATCCATGCAGCTCCATCCAAAGGGCCCTTTGAAGACTGCCCCAGCCACACCAGATGAGCAGCTATTTGCCCCTTCAGGTCACCGGCCCTATTAATGTACATTCTGACATTAATGACGAACGTTAATTACAGAAAGCACTTCCTACAGGAAGTAATCTCCTCTTTGATGACTGATAACTAGTTAAGGAAGCCTGGCCTTAAGACAAAGGCTCAGGGAGATTCATTTGCTCCTTGGGTTAGTCAGGCAGCACCATGAGCCAGGGCAGAACATGTTTGCTCAGCTGCATTGCAAAATGGCAAGAGAAGGATTCATTATTTCCCTGCATACGATACCTGCGGCGACGGCGCGAGAGAGAGAGAGAGAGGCTGCCATGCCCTGGTTGGGGCACACACCCTCTTTAGGTCGAGCAGGGTGATGCCCCACAGCTGATTTTGCAGGTGTCCCACCCCCAAACGTGGCCAGCCCCCGGTACTCACACGCTGCTGTCCGTCATTGACATGGAGTCGTCCGTCAGGGCATCGCTGGAGATTTCGCTGTCGTTGGCGCTGGTGGCCGGCGCGAAGACATAGCCCGAGTTCACGTGGTAGGGGTTAACAGGGTCGTTCCTCTTGAAGGACCTGGCACAGGAAGAACAGGAATCCAGTTATCACACAGTCCTGGGCTTCAGGGCAGCACCATCCTTATGGGAATGACACTCACCGCCTGCTCAACCCCTTCAGAGCCAACCAACCAACCAACCATCCGCTGCTCAGACCTCAGCCAGCACACTGCCTAAACCAGGACACTCTGTCTGAACACACCAAGAACACAACTTTAAAGACTTTTAGCATCTTCTAAAGTGCTCTAAAAAATCCCAGGAAGCATCCTTTGATACCCTGAAAAACTCAGTCCTCAAGGCTTGATGCTGCACTGCTGAGGTCAGCAGGAGTTTTGCTGTTGGCACCACCAGGGAAAAGTCCAAGAACTTTGGAGTCCCACTGAAAGTCACAAGGAATCGGTCACCAATGCTTAGTTCTACTCTGAAGACAAGGGTTAGGATCCCTTTGGAAACACAAGTTATTGGTATCTCTGTTGCCTGAACCAGGAGAACTGCCTGGAACTACAGGGGCAGGACCCCCACGTGTCAGAGGCACAGGGCAGGGCTGAGATCTGCGGTCCCAGGCTTGGCCTCCAAGGACCGATGCCACCTTCCTGGCACTATAAAAACACACAACAGAAAGGCCCAGCTTTTAGGAGAACCTCCTGCTTGGGGGTTTTTTTGCATAGAGTTGGATGGGGAAGAAAAGGATGGATGGGGGACGTCAGGAGAGGCCAGCACGTGGGTTACTGACCCCAACGCCCGGAGAAGCAAACCCAAAGCTCAACCTGGATGTTTGAGCTGAGCACCCAGGAGCAGCTCTGTGAAGAATTCATGGGCAGTGACAGGGGCTGTGATGGAGCAGGGCCAGGTCACCATGGCAGGGTCACTGCATGGGGCAGCCCCCTCCCTCGGGCATCCCCCTGCCCTCCACCACCCCAACTTCCCAGCCAGGGTCAATATACATATCCTGGCAGGTGATAAGGGGATTATGCAGGGAGGTTTGGAAGCTGCATGTTAAGGTGCACATTTTGTTCCTCTTCCAGGGCAAGATGGGGTTGTTAAGCTTCTGTCTTTGTATATCAAAGCAAAAGGCTTTGTCATCTGATAAGGACTGCTGATTTTAATAATTAGGACCACTTACCCAGAACTTGGGGGCCTAAGGAATGTGCCAGCAGGCTCAGCAGGTTTTTGGGGGTTTTTTTGTGGTTTTTTTTTTTTTGTTTTGTTTTTTTTTTAATGTGTTTTCCATCTCGCTGCCCCCCTGGGGCTGGAGGGACCAGCTGGGTTTAAGTGACAGCAACTCTCAGTCAAATCCTGCTCTCAATCTCCATCCTCATCCCTGTGCCCCCATCACCCCATCCCTCCTCCCCCAGCACCAAAAATAGGATCCTCAGTGAGATTTAAGTTATTAAAAAATAAGGGGAAGGGAAAAAAAAAAATTGAAAAAAGGAGGGGGAAGGCTGGTGGGGAAGATGGGCCTCTCTGGTAGGAGCAGCGTGGGGCTGGCTGCAGGTATTCAGCCCAGCCGGGGCTGCATTCCTTTCCAAGGAGGCCAAGGCATTTCTGATGGGGAGATCAAGACGTTAAAAATATATATATCTGGGAGGAAGAAGAAGGAAAAAAAAAAAAAAAAAAAGAAAAAAAAAAAAAGAGATAGTAAGGAATGCCACAGGAAAGAAGTTAAATCTTCAAAGATAAATTAACTCCACATGTGGGTGAAAACAAAGTTATCCTGCTGCTATTACAAGAAAGTCCCTCTAAAAACCATGGAATCTTCTCTGGGTCAGGGGGATGTGCAGTCCCAGAGACCCTTCCTGGTGGGCTTTTGGGTCAACATGTAGGGGATGCAGCTCTTCCCACTGTTTGATTTGAAACCATCTCAGTTCCTGAGAGTGCATCTGAGGACCACAAGGCTGAGGATGCTCCACAAGGCTCAGGGGTGTGGATGCTCCCCAGCACAGCAGCAGCACCTTGCTGGGAGGTGTCTGTCACCCCTGTCACACGCAGGGGGTGGGTTTGCCATGCTGCTCTCACAGGAGGATTCCTGCAGAGCCTGAGCTGGGGGCGGAGGCAGCAGGTCCATGTGGGTATGGCACAGGGAGAGGGAGGTGTGTCCTAACATATAATTAGAGAAAGTGGCCGGAACTAACTCATCTTCCCAGCAGCACTGCAGCATCATTCACCTACCAACACCTCGTGGACAAAAAAAATAACAACCCCTAAAGCTGACATATTTTTCAAGTCCTCATCCCTGCTCCACATCCAACACAGAAATCTCCCCATCCTTTCAGAAAACCAGTGGGGGCTGTTTTGCAGCATTTAATGGTTTTGGATTTTTTTTTTCCCCCCTCGCTTTTTAATTTGACCACCTTACTCCAGTAATTGCACCCAGATGCATCAAGTTGCCTGCGAGGGTTTTAAATTCCAGGGAAAGCGGTGGTCTCCTGCCACAGATGCTGCACACACAAACACAGCCCAGCTCCAAACTCAACATGCAAAGTGTTTTCAGCTGTCAGGTAGCAGTTGCTCTGGAGCTTCAAGGAGAATGTCTGATGTTTCTCAGCCTATTCTTATCTTGATGCAATGACACACAGCATGTAACTCTCTCTCTCTGCTATGTTAGGCAATGGCCATATCAGAGGTATTATAATGCCATGAAAATTTCAGGGGAGCTCCTGGTCATATCCCCTGTTATGAGGGTGGGAGGTGGTTTCTTATACTGTCAGATTGCTTTTTAGAAATAAAAGCACTTGGGCAGGTCAAACCACAGACTTATACAGAGAGAGAAAAACTGCACAAGGAGCAGTTGGGAGGCAGCACTGAATCTCATTATTTTCTTGGGACAAACATCACTGGGCAACCATGGGTTTAAAAACATTTAAAAAAAAAAGGCAAAAAACCCACACATGCACAAACCTGAACAACAACAAAAAAAGTATATTTTAACACAACTGTGTTAACCACCGCTGCCATGCTCTAATTGTAGAACACTGCTTGGAGCATAGCTTTACAATGGCATCATTTACTTCAATAATTGAAGCCAAACTTGGTTCCAATAACTTCACACACAAGGAGCTGCACCAGCGGGTCCTTTCAAAGGCCAGGAAGCACTGGGAGCAGGCAGAAGGCCATCTGCAAGCCCCAGCCTTCCCCCAGCCAGGCCAGTCCCACTGATGTTGGAGCCTAATGGGAGGCAGATGAGTCCACCTTGGGCTGCACAAACCCACGTTACCCCGGCGGCACAGCAAAGGAAGAGGCGCTCTCTCGCTGTGTACACAGAGTTGTGCCTGATAAATTTAGAAGCGCCTATAAATAATAGCTGGAATTCCTGGAGCATGGGGCCAGGTCCAGCACAGCAGCGTGGGGAGGCCAGTTTTAACCACACCACAGCCCAGAGGGGAGGGGAGTCGGCCTGGGAGGACGAGAGGGGAGGTCCTGCTTTTAAAATATTCCCTGTATTAGGGCTCCAAACACACAGCCAGCAGTTTGCAAGCGCCTGCTCCCCAGCCAGGTGCAAACTCTGTGTTTTCACTTGACTTCTCCTGTTCCTGTCCATCACCGGAGCTGGGGCCAAACAAAGTCTTTCAACTCGTCGGGTTCCTGCCCGTTTGCCGTGGGTTTGGCCGTGACTCCGTGCCCTGGGATTCCCAGGGGGTCTCCCCTGCACACACCAGGCTGGCCTGAGATCACTGCGCTCCCACGGTCAGGTGGGCTCAGCCCCATTGAAACCCACCGGAGCGAACGGCCGGAGCCTGCACAGCCCTTCAAACCCAGAGCACGCTGCTGAGCAGAAATTCCTTAATTCCAACACACACACATGAGGGAGGTGTGGTTTGGCCACTCACCAGGAAAGACTTTGTGCAAGCTTCAGCTCCAATCCTAGCTGCGATCCTAAATGCTGAGTGATGAGAGATAACCCATCCATATGCTCATCAGCTTCGAGCACATGCACGCACAAGTGGCTTCACAAACGGGAGGAACTGAGCAGCATCTCAGCTTGACCTCCCCTCTCTTTGCATTGAGATCCCTTGGCCCCGTGGAGAGCAAAAGCTCCTGGAAATTCAACAGAAGGTGATCAAAGCAAAACGCACTACCTAATGTCCTAGGAGGGTAGATCTGACATGTGAGGAGCAAGCTGCATTAATCCCTGGACAAAAAAAAAGAGAAGAAAAGACGGGGGAAAAAAGAGAAAAAGGAAAAAAAAAAAAAAGCCCAGCACTAATCAGGCAAGCAGCCACAGCGCTGCAAGAGCTCTCCTGGACAAGGCACATGTGGGTTTAGCAGGGCCTGCAGCTCTGGTAGAACATACAGCCAAGCCCTTCCAGCTCTGAATCCCAACAAAGGCTCAGAGATAAAAGCATCAAACATCCCCCTCCTGGAAAGCCAGCGAAGGGCAGCAGTTCAAACCAAGTTCTGGAGAACAGCAGATGCTCAGGCAGAAAGGCTCAGGCACGAGATGAGGATCCCAAAGCCCAAGTCCTCCACGGAGCAGCTGCCAGCGCTGCCCCCCTCGCAGCCCCCCGGCAGGAGGGGTCCGGAGGCCACGCCGGGATGGAGCGCATCCCTTCCGTCCTCACACCCAGCACCTCCCTCCCGCCCCGCCGGCACGACAGCCCCCGGCACGGGGACAGCACCAAAGAGGCTCCGGAGCACCCTCCGGGGCTCAGGGGACCCTGCCAGCACCCCACGGCACCAGCAAGGCCGGCACAGCTGGGAGCTCTCCGGGGGCAGCAGAGGAGAGCTCCAGCAAAGCCTCCCCGGGAGAAGCCTGATGCCCTTTGATGTCCATGAATCACAGACACACTCTCAAAATTCCTGTAAACGAGATGTCAAACACTCACCATACCAACCCCCAGGCTGCCGGGCCGGCGGAGGAGAGCGCACATCTGCAGCAGAGCCCTCTCCTCTCAGCCCTGATTCAACAATCCACATTTATGGC
Organism: Brachypodius melanocephalos; assembly: GCA_013398615.1. Lineage (NCBI taxonomy): Eukaryota > Metazoa > Chordata > Aves > Passeriformes > Pycnonotidae > Brachypodius > Brachypodius melanocephalos. Next base: position 2,560,980 of record VZSR01001755.1, read on the forward strand.
AAGGGTGGGGAGAGGAAAGAATACATTTTCAGAGGATTATACAACTCATCATTTGCTCATCGGAGTCTCTCTTTCCCATCCCCCCTGCACTTCGAGATGGCTCTTATACTTTCCTCAGCCTCACACCGCTTTGCCATCAGCATTCCCAACAAAAGAGAAGGGTCTGGCAATGCAGATGCACCCCAGGACTGGGGCACAAGGACACCCTGTCACCGCACAGCGTCCCCACATCCCTAGAGAGACAACAACCTCTTAACTAGTTTAACTCTGAGCTCACGGCCAACATCACAGCACCAAAGACCTACCAAAGATCTATTACTCCACACCTGGAATGCCTCTACCACCTTAAACCCTCACATTTTAGGTATCCTCCTGTATGCACCAGCTCAAAGCCACCCGAGATGGCTCTGACATGACACCGACACCCCACGCCACGGAGAAGCTGCACATCACACACACACAAACACAGTCAAAATAAAAGCAGATTCTGCCCGAGTTGCAGAGTTTGATGCAGTCAGTGCACACATTTCCTCTTCCACGACCGCACAATTGCTTCCCACATAACCAACATCGTTAAACACCGGCTGATGGTGGAGTTGGGGAACTGGTAGGTTCCATTATTCACGTGTCTCTATGATCCACTCCACTACTGCTCTTAATAGGTTTGAAAGTTGAACCAATAATTAACGCGTGTCCGCAGGACATAGTTGCTCTGAAGTTTTTGATCTATAAAAGAACTGAAAGAGCCAATAGCACTTCAGAGCACAGGATCCTGTTTTCCTCTGCAGAGGGGGGGAAAAACCCCACACTCAGACAACACCCCACAAATTCCAGCGTTTGGAGGTGTGGGGAAGCAGCTGTGCTCCCAGCCCTCCAGGAAGCCCTGCCTCCCCTCGATTCTCACCCCAACAGCCCTCTGAAAAACACTCTCAAAGTCCTCAAAACAAAGCACAATTTCCAGGGGTTCCCTTACCTGTATCCGTTCTCGATCGTTTCCGTGGCTCTGACATTCGCTGTAACCCTTAACGTCTTGCTGGATAGTCCAACTACCGAAGGCAAGATTTTGTTTTTAAAGTCTGCACAGCTCCATTCCTCTTCTTCATTCAAGGTAGGGAGATAGCCACAGACAACTTTTAAGCTCCCCAGTCCATTGCTGTTCATATAAGCGGGATTCTCTCCTCCACTCCGTACATATTCGAGGTATATATCAGAAGTTAAAAACATCTGGTAAGCATTTTCCTCCATCACAGTCTGAATCTCAGTCTGTGCCTGATCAAACATGATGGAATCTATCTGCTGCTTCTTGATGCTGTCCCTTATGTAGGTCTTGGTGGCAGGTTTGAGCTGCTTGGAGACGATGCTGTTGTTCTCGATGTACCTTTTGTAAATAGCTTTGGCTACTCGTAAAGTTTTGGTATCCTTAAGGTCCATCTGCCTGAAGCCATTGCAAGCAAACCAGAAGTCTAAGGTATCGACACATTTTTCCCTTTCCAAAAAAGTCCGAAAAAGATAGGCACCATCTTGATCTCCCAAGAGGGAATGCAAGGATTTGGTCCATCTGGCCAGAGGGGAGTGTGGGGACGCGCTGCCCTCGGGCTCGCCGAGTCCGTTCTCATTCCTGCGCGGGGCAGGAGGCAGCGGCATGGCCTTGAAGCTTTGGCTTTTGGGGAGGAAGGAGGTGGCGAGATGCGGGCATGGTGCTTCTCCTTCCTCCCCCGGGACAGGGGGTCGGGG
>VZSR01001755.1:2613169-2635391 GCA_013398615.1 Brachypodius melanocephalos
TCAATACTCAAGAGGTCTTGCAGTACCAGGAATTTGCATTCATATAATGAAATCTATGTGGGAATTATGTGTGGATTATAGGTTTTTTGTTTGTTTTTTGTACATCTATCTTGTGAGGTAAAACACAAATGAGCATAAAAGCTAAAATGAGCAATGTAGAACTGCCATAAGGAGCACGGTCGATCCACAAATCAGGAAGATCACCAAAACCTCAATTAATTAGACAAAAATCCTGCCATAACCCCAAAGTATCCATTCCTAAGCAGCCCTGGATGACTCTCAGGAAGATTCCTGGAGCACATTTTGGATAAACTACAAAGTATGACCCATCTTCTCCTGCTCTTTCAGGATCAGCTTTTCCAGCCCAAATGGTGAAAAATAAGGAGGGAGGAAAGCTCATCACACATCACTCATCTTTCCCTTGTGCTCGAGACCAAGTTTGAGTCTTCCACAGGACTTTGAAGCTGGCCAAGAGATAGCATTTAGATGTATAAAGACACGTATTTTGCTAGAGAACAGACTTGTATCACCCCCATCTGCAGGTCCTGAGTACAAAACCGGATCTCAAACTGTTCCTGCACAAGACAGAAACCCCATGGTGGCAAAGAGAACTGGGGCCCTGCTCCTTCCTTCCTTCACTTCTCCATTTTTACTTCTCTTCTTTACAACAAACTTCTTCTGCAGAGGATAAAATGAGAGGTTCCTTTAAATCTGAGGGCTTGCAAAGCATCTGAAAGTCATTTAATTTGGGAAATTCAGATAACACAGCCTTTGTTAGGTTCACCTACTCTAGACAGTGTTTGCCAGCATGGAGCACACATGTTTTATTTCATTAGGAGAGCAGAAAATGTCTTAAATTTAAATTTAGAAAGAAGGTCTTTTTACTAGAGCATGTAAGTACAGCAAACTAACAACTCTTCCAGTTATCCATTCACCATTTGTCCAAACTAGAATTTACTGTATGGAGCTCACAGATTTTTCCAATCACATCATAACTGGCTGTTGGCAGGTTTTGTATTGGGCAAAAAAACAACACAGCTAACTCCTTGGATCAATCACAAATACCTTTAACTGGATCCTTTTTGGACCATTCCTGTGCTGCATAAATTCCACGAGTAATTAATGTTCATTTGAGGACTCCAGCTATTCTATCAGTGCAATGGCAAAAAAAAAAAGAAAAAAGAAAAGTAAAACCAAAAGTTCAGCATTTGATCACGGCCATGCCGAAATGAAAAAGTAACATCAAAATCTCATGGTTGCTGTAGATTCCTGCATGTGATTAACTCTGCAATTAGCAATTAGAAGTATGCAAGTTTGTTGCCTGTGATTTTAATATTCTAGGAGGGATCAGGAGAGACGTCATGAATAATGCACCTTTTTGAAGATCACACTGAAAATTCTCTCTGTACTCAAAATGCTTCACATGCAGTGGCCAGAGCCTGAATGCTGATGGCAATTCCTGAAGTTACCAGAACCTCCAATCTTTCTCTGGATCAGACAGGGAAGCTTTTGCCATGTAGAATACTCTTAAAAACAGCAAAGGACTTACCCCAGGTACACCCCACAACGTCTCTTTTGTAAAATTAAACAATATTTTGTTTAGAAATCCAGTTTTTATTCTACAGCTTCGAAGCGTCACATTTTGCCCAAAGAGTAGCAGAGCTGACGATTAATAACTGCTGAGATGAAGAAAAAGGGATTAAAAATAAAAATCTGGACCAATTTTTAAGTGTCACAGGGGCTTCCCCCCCCGAACAGAAAACAAAACTTATTTAGTTAAATTTTCCCAGGTTCGGATGAATTCCCGTCTCTCAGCTGTGCCGAATGCATCACTCTCATAAAGACAACATTTTTTTTGTTTTCAGTTAAACGGGCTTTCAAATGCCACGTAAACATGTTTGCTGTTGAATGTCTACACCGTACCTGACCTTGGAAGTGCTTTGTGTTGGCCAGAGAACAAAGAAATCAAATGTTTTGCTTTCCAGCCCAGATATCCTACACTTTGAAAAGCTCTTAAAAATGTAAATGAGATAATAAGCTCCATTGCAACAATGTGGGTGAATTACAGCTGGAGAAAGGGAAAACTCATTTGATTTCTTTCTAAAAATGGAAAGGTTCCTAAAATAAAATCATGTTGTTTGGGTCTCACACAGCATCGAGAGGCACGGGAAGGATGGAAGGGAAAAGTAACGGCGTTGAGAAGGCGCCGCTGGAATATTCGGGGCAGATTTTGGGACCTGGAGTGGAGTTTGTGGATGAATCCATCCCAGTCACTGTGATCCACAGCCACTGGACACTGATGTGGAAGGAGAAAGGAACCTCTGAGCTGCATGTCTGGGTAGGCACCTTTTATTCTCTCTATTATCCCACTGTGGATGGATTATTTCCAGCAAAACGTTCAGTGGGGTTTATTTCAGACCCAAATGGAATTTATTTCAGACCCAAGGGAGCAGCGCACGTGGGCTTTGGGCCTGTGAGACTCCAGGAAAGCTGGGATGATGCAGGAGATCAGAGGAATTCTGTGGGACACCTGAGGGGAAGACTGAGGCTGGGGAAAAAAGGTGGTTTTAAAAAAAAAACCACCCAAATTGTAAAGTCTAGAGTTTTGACAAGGAGCTCTAAAGAGACAAAAAGGTGCAGTGCCAGCATTCCAAAATGCCTTGTCAAGGCAAGAATTAGTTTTTGGTATTAGTTACAGGGCTTAATCTAGATCAACTAAAAGCTGGTAAGAGAAAGAGTTTGAAGAATCCTGAGAACAAGTATGGAACGGGAATGTAGGAAGGATTTGGTCTTTAACATATGAAAACTGATTTGATTATCCTTTAACCACAGAATATTTTTCAAAAGTGTTGGATTCCCTGAAAGAAAGTTCAGTTTTGAAGAATTACATAAACAGAAACAATTACAATTCCTAATTTCTTTGTATTGATTACAACTATGAAGAAACTATTTACAAATGTGAGATGTTTTCCTTCTTTAACCTGAAATAATTTCCTATTTTTTGTATGTTCCTGAGAGCAGACAAGACTTGATTCCTGATCCCATCACATCAATGGGAAGTCATGGATCACAATCACTTATCTCTCTGCTATGAGGGTTGAATAAATAAGTGACCCTTTCAAAAAAAGGAAAATTTCCATTTTTGAAATATTTTTATCCCACTAAAAAACATTAAGTACCGACGTGTTTTCACTTTGAAACAGAAAGTTCCAGCAGAAAAGTTGCTGCTCATCCTGATCAGATTATGCCAGATAATGTCAGAGTCTTTTTTTTATCAGAAAGATGTCATTTTTATTAACAACTCTGGACATATGGATGTGCATCTGTATCAAGAAAAGCCCTTGAAATTTATGACCAGTGCAGAGTAAAGCTACCACTAAAGGTAGTGAGAGTTAGCACTTTTCATCTTCAAAGAATTTTTCAAATGTTACCAAATTAATATAATTAGTTAATGAAAGATGCAGTAATAAAAGCTACCCTAATTACCTACTGTAGTCTTAATTATCTCCTTACTAATGCCCACAGAAGAAGGCTTCGACTTTACATCCTCAAAACATGTGCCAACAATAATTCTGAATACAGGCCTCTCTTCAAGTGCCTTCTAAATTCAAATTACATCCACTGATGTGTTTTCTCTCCTCGTTCATGAGAAGAAAATCTCTGGAACTTTGAGGGGGAAAAAAAATCCCATGAGAATGCTAATAAAAATTAAAGAGAATTTTCTTCCAAAAATACACATGGAGATGCTTTAAAATGTTGCTATTAAAACATTTCATTTTCAAAATTTTTATCTCTCCATGAAGCCAGAATTATGGGGTGTCTGGGCAAAAACTTCTTTACATTAAGTGGTCTCACAATTTAGAGTCAAATACGACTCTATCCAAAGGAAGCAGCCAAGAATCCCATCCAGGTTTTTAAAAACAATCATTAATTTCGCTAAAATATTTCATGGAGATAAACAGATTTATCTGGGTTTATTACTACTATCAATAAATTGGGCAAATATATCATGAAGACCATTGATGTAATGCCATGAGTCAGAGCAAAACAAGGCTGTTTTAAAAAGTGAAATATTGATGTGTGAGCCAAATCGTTGGGGCATCCTCAAGGCTGTTTGGGTTTTCACTGAGCTCTTGCCCATGACACTGCAAACAAAATCCTCTGCACTTGGAGTTCTCTCTTGGTTTTGGTGCAAAGCAAAGGAAATCTTCTGGTTTTAACCTAATACATATGTCTGCTGTTCACATATGGCAAAATTCCTTTCTGGTGGGAACTTTTTTGCTGTTGTTGCAACACACTATATATCCAAAAAGTTTCCTTTGATGTTGAACTATTGCTCCACGACTCATTATGCTACTGATTCAATAGGAAAGGCAAAATTTCTGTGGTTTCTGTTAAGACAAGGGCTTTGTTTTTGCAAACAAAGTTTTCCACAACCTATATGCAGGGGCCAACATTACTGCAAGAGAAAAGAAAATCTATTCTTTTACACAGAAAATAGTCATGGTGTTTAATAACACAAATTATTTCTCAATCCTATAGGTACATTGCAATTGCTATTATGACTGTACAGAAAACTTAGGCTTTATTGCTCCTCAGGAAGAGAAATTAAAATGCCTTAAGCGATATTCGACATCTCTCTTTCCTATTTTACTTTCACTGACCTCCCAGCCTGTTACCATCAGTCCAACTTCAGGATCTGGTGAAGTTGGGAACAGCTCTGGATGGGTGGGGGAAAGGGGAAGAGCTGCAAAGGCTGCTCTTCACAGTGTCCTACTATGCAGTGACAGCAAATCCATGACTCTTCATGCTTAATACTTAATTTTAACCACTAAACACTATTTCATGAAGAGCGAACATGAATTACAACACAGAATGAAAATGCAGATTGGTAATACCTTTGTAAATGTGTCCCTGCAAGAGTTGGTTGCCCATTTTCTGCTGCCATTATGGGAAGGAAAAAAAAAAAGTTTCCTTGGTCAGGAATTAGATAAAAGGCATAATTTCCAAAGGCAGAGAATTCAGCAACTCCCACTTGGAATAAAGTGAGCTCTCATACACACCATGGAACATTTGGAAGTTTGGCTCACTTTGCTGACATTTCAAAATGAGAATGAAGATCTTACAAAATTCCTGAAGCTACCAGAACCTCAAATCTTTCTCTGAATCAGACAGTGAAACTTTTGCCATGTAGAATAATCTTAAAAACAGATCCCCACCAGCCAAGGAGCTCCCTGTTGCAGCAGGCTGGGGCTTCAGAGATTTGCCAGCAAGAGATGCCCCTGGGAAGTCTAACAAATCCTTCCCTTGAGGGACTGTGGGAAGAAAGAAAGAAAGAAAGGGGTTCAGGAAGAAAAGGAGTAATTTGACTCTAGGAACAGAATCAAGTCTCTCCAGCAGTAGGGGAAAAAATTTAAAGTAGGTCATTTAACATAAAAGAAAAATATATGCAAACATTTTGCAGTGTGGCAGGCTCTAAGATAAGCTATTTTCATTTTTGACAATCCACAGGCAAGAGACTGACTGGCAGTACATTATAAACTTGGGATCAGCAGCATTAGCTCCTGAGCAGTCCCATAACACTTCCACATCAGACTTCATCTGGGGTCTTTTGGAGACCACCTGAGCACTGTTACGATTGTCAATACACCTATTTTTTCCCTACTTTGCTCCTGTAAGATACTGATGTGTTTTCAGCATTTTCTGTACATAGCTAGTTGAGCTGACCAAAGTTTTAAGATCATTTTCCTGCCAAGTCTTTATGTCTATTAGAAGGAATTGTTCCCTGCGAGGGTGGGCAGGCCCTGGCACAGGGTGCCCAGAGAAGCTGTGGCTGCCCCTGGATCCCTGGAAATGTCCCAGGCCAGGTTGGACACTGAGGCTTGGAGCACCCTGAGGCAGTGGAGGGATAAGATGGGCTTTAAGGTCTCTTCCAACCCAAACCTTTTCAAGACTCCATGATCCTAAGATACACCCCTAAAATACCTTGAAGGCACTGGCAGGGCTATTCGGGAGACATAAAATTAGGCAGGGGCTTAGGCATTTTGCTGACTCAGGGCTTCACTGCAGGACATTATAAACTCAATTCTTTTGAAAGGCAAAGGATGCCATAAGGTCCTGCAGAGATAACAGTTCAAAGAAAACAGCAGCATAAATTGTAAAGTCGGGAATTTTTGTCAGGGGGAACCAAGGAGGGAATTGGTTTTGCTTTGTTTTAGTGGCTCAGGTGACAGGAGGGAAGGAGAGGCAAGGTTCAAAGGCTGTAATAAACTGGCTTTCATCTGCTTTTCTCAACGGGCCACAAAACCCAACGAGCACTTGCCATGTCCAAGGAATGCTTTGCCTGTGACCAGGACACTTTGGGGTTGCTGTGATGAAGTCAATCAAAAGCCTGTCAGCTGGGAGATTTAGTGTAAAATTTACCTGGAGTATTTTGCAGTTTGCTTTAACATTGCTTCCACTTCTCCCCAGCCTGCACAAGTGTCATGATTAAGAGCAGAGCAAAAGCTGCCAAAAGGAGAAAAGTCCAGAACTGTTTTCCCCTTGCACTCGTCGAGGTTTAGGCGGAAACACCAATGGTGCACATTTACCAGATAAAATGAATCTTTTAAACCCAAAGATACCATGACATCTTAAGCATACACTTATGAAGGAAAAGTTCAGAACTCCATTTTAAACCACTTATGAGAGGATTTACCAAGATTCTGCCTAATGTTCAGCTGACGCTTTGTCAAAAACATTTATCACGAAGCTTTTGAAGTTTCTTAGCTCCCCCCGAGTTATTAAAACTTGAACTGCAGAGTTTGTTATCAGCCTCAGAGCACACACAAAATACATCAGGTATTTTTTTCAGTCAACCTTTCAGTCTGATTTTGAGACTATTACACCAAATACAACATTCCCAATCAGGTTAATGTCTGACAGATAATGCTGAGCGGGCGGAACCGCTGTGCCTGATTGATCCGCCAGACAATTTTCATTTCCTAATTTGCTTTTCATTAAACGCTTTGCAACCAAAGGGAACGGCGAGGAGTCTGCCATTCTCTGAGCAGGTTTCCTGTGAAGACCTGATGTCAGCTTCAACATTTTCGGGTAACTTCTTGAATTTTTGATGCCTTGTTGCAAGAACGTGTAAAACGTCCCGTCAACACCGTGCTAGTGATAAACTGCTGATGTGAATACAAATTAACCAGCAAAACATCTGCTTTTGCTGCTTGCTGTACTCTTAACAACAGTTCTGCAAAACCAAACATCAGGGGAGAATTTCCTACAATGACTCGGAGAAGGATAAAGTAGATTTATCAATCACTTGCTGAAGGAGGCAGAGATAAAGCGGATTTATCAATCCCTGGCTGAACGAGGCAATCTTCTGCTGCCCGGGGCTTCATTCCCAACCAAGTTCATCACCAAACTGCTGCTTTAAGTGTTGGGTGTTTGGATGCTTCACACCTGGAGCCAGCCCAGAGGCTCCAGCAGACCCCTGGTGCTCTGCAAACGCCTCTTTAAAATGCATTGCTCCTCACCTGGAAATAGAAACATTTTCTAACAAGTCTTACAAAGCCTCTTATTTCGTTCTGCTCTTTTAAAACAGAAATATGAAAGGCTCAGATATTTCTAATCAATATGCCAATCTGATTCCCAGTGAGAATGAAAGAAAAGCTATTTATTTTGTGCAATCGAGTGCTCAGCGTTGCTGCAATTCTCTCATTACACAAAATAACACACATTTTCTTGCACACAGGCACACACAAAGAAATCTAATAACGTCTTTTTACCTTTCAAAGTAACCTTAATCAACAAAATTAACTCGTAAGGCAAACCACTGCTTTTTGAACCGAACAAGAGCGAGCTTGACTCAACACATGTGAGAGGCAGCAAAGTAATATCTGCTAAAATTATGTCTGCAAGCCAAAAATGGGGTGATTCTTTCAGAGGAGGATGCACACTTGGAAACTTGGAAATTCTTTTATTCAAAGTCATTAATGACCTCCAACCCAATTACATTTGCAACAAGACATGACAATGCAGTTGCTCCTATTTAAAAGTATGAGTGAAAATGGAGTATTTTTGAAGCCTGATTTTTTTAAAACTTTTTAATCATGTTGAGATGAAGCTCATTTACTTAAAAAGAAAAAATGAAACAGAACGTCCTCTGCAGCTGGTCAAACAGATTATGAAACTCTAATCTCAGTAGCCTGAGGAAAACCAAAACTGTTTTTCAAGTATCTATTTTATAGAGCATTAGCTTTATACTTTTTAAAAGAGGCATTAACATAACTGATCAGAACATCCCAGAATGTTTCTGATCTAGTTAATCATATGACGTTATGACAGAGATTCTTGCTGTCATCATGCCAATGTTTCTAAACATTTCTAAAATCCTTTAAGTTCATTTTTTTTGTCCAAATTAGACATGGGGAAGATCTATTTCAGTTTCTTCAGAAGTTTTTCTGTCCATTTTAGAGCTCTACAAAAGTAGTGCAGAATATTTTAGACAGACAGGCACATACGCACATAGCAAGGAACAATGTTAGGCTCCGTGACCTATTTAAATATTTCTGATAGCTTTTTATACAAAACATTTTACTCTAGTTCCTGCATAACTCATTTCTGGGAGTCCTCACCACTGTATTTCTTTAACTCTGTTGTAGTCTTTACAACTGAACTTGAATCATCAATTAAAAAAAAATTGTCTAGTTTCAATTTATGGGGTTTGTTTCCCTTCAAAGCAATTATTTAAACCTTCATGCCCAGGCTGCATTTTTTGGTGCTAACAGTTTCTCCAGTACAGGTAAGAACAAGGTGTAATTTACACACAGGCAAGCTAGGAAGAGGATGAGGGGGAAAACACTTGCCAAAGCTATTGCTGTGCCTCAAATAGAGTTTTAGTGGGGTGTCAAGAGCTCTTATCACAGTTGTGACAAAGCAGATTGATCCCCATCGAGAGCTTTTGGGCTTTCTTTGTTCGTGGGTTTTTTTGTTAAGTCTGTTTCAGCTCATTTTTGAGGTAAAACTCTGCTGTTTCAGTGTGAAGATCTTTTTGCTGTGGCAGAAAAGTCTTACATGAAAATGCACAGGCGGGAGAGGAGCTCAGTCCCACACAACACAAGTTCTGTTGAGTTACTTGTGACTCTAACAGGCATCCCCAAAATATCCCCCTGCTTTTGCTTCCCAGCAACACCCACAGGGTCCTGACAAGGCAGCTGAAATACTCCCGAAAGGCACACAAAGGTTTTTAAAAAATACATGCAAATAGTTCCAAACATTCCTATATGGACAACGTTTTTAAAATGCAAAAGAACTAAAAATAACAGAAAACAGATCAAGTTCTGAAGCACCACCAGTTTCTCATTTGTGCAGTTACACATGAACGTTTCTCAGCTGAACCGCACAGCTGCTTCATGCATCCCAAAACCTTCCCCTTATCACAACTGAGACAAAAACTGCAGGAAAAACATTACATGGCACAGAGTGAAAGATCCAAGAATTCCTGTACTGGTAGAGTTGCATAAATCTCGATCTAGTTCAGGATCTGATAGGGAAGCACAAATGAGCTGGGCCTCTGCTGAGATGGAGAAGGGACATCAACTCTTCACAACCACCACAAAGGCTGAGGTAGAAACACAAATGAGTGCTCAGCAATAGCAAACTTGATTTGCAAACTCACATTTCCAACCGATGATTATGAATACCACGAACATTGAGTGGAAGGGATGTGTTATTCTAGTAGCAGGAACAAAACAACACATCAGGTACGAGTCCCTCCTTGGAGTTCAGAGCATGGCTGTGGTCAAAGGTGTTTCCAGGCAGACTATTAAAATCCACTGATAATATCCAAATTGTTATATAGTCTTCAGTAATTGCTGTTCTTCCTTGCTGAATTACAAGTGCAAAACTGGAAAGGACATGACTGATATTGACAGTAGAAACAAAAGTAAAAGGAATTTAAATACAGAGCATAGAGCTGTTTTCTGGAGCCAGAGTGTCAATACCCTCCAGCTGCCTGCACAGGCAGGTCTGGTGGTGCAGGTGTTCCTGCCGCTACCTAACATTTGTCAGCCTAAATTTTTTATTTATCCAGTTCCATTCTGCCCCTGCCAGGATTCTCAGTAAGCAAACAAACTCACTTTTCACGTTCAGTGCTCTTGTTTGTACTTTTACCCTTTTTTACATAACAACCCTGGCAGAGAGCAGAGCAGAGAGAGCACCCGGGGCTCCAGCTGTGTGTGCAGGGGGTTGGACACTCCTTGTGGGCATCATCCTTCCCTGAGTGAGCACATCCTCGTCCTGGGTCCTCTCCAGGTGAGATCCTGCTGTGGAAAGGTGGGTGCAGGCTGGCAAGGGAGTCACGCTGGCAGCAGGAATGAAAAAGCCAAGGAGGACTCATGGTACCACAGCTCATGGCAGTCCCTGGGCACTCACATGGAAAATGGAAAGGAAAACATTACAGCACTTTAGGGTTTAACATATTTTCAACAATTTTTGTTGAAAAGAGAGATAGCACAACCTTCTATTGAAATGAAAATGTTGTGCTGCTGAGACAGCGACTCTCAGGAGCCTGGAGGGACTCAATGATCTCAGAGGTTTTTTCCAGCCTTAATGATTCTGTGAGTCTGGACCAGCACTGCTGCCCACCTGGCAAGTGCACAAATGATGTGTTTTCCTAAACCACAGGATATGTGCATGAAGATTTAGTGCTGCCATGCCCTAACTAATTATTTCCCTAGAAAAGGGACTGGTTTGTTTTCCCCATATCTGGTTCTAGAAGAATTTGCATCCACTCCTTTTTGTATCACAAATGATCTGATCTGTTTTCAGGACACGATGAGTGATGCTCTCCTTCCTCCCCACACCAGGCTTTACTCCTTTGGGATGATCTGAACTGTGAGACAGCAAACCCCAGGGCAAAACTGAGCTGGGACTTGGCAAATCTCAAGAGGGAAGTGAATAGGGCATTGCATGTTTTGTCTTCTAAGGCCAACATGGCCTGTTTTGAAATCCATGATCTCATGCCATTCTGGTCCAGGAAAACGGCATATCCAGGGCATGGGTTTCCAGCATAAAATACAAGTGAGGTGATCTGATGTGACTCTATTCACCTGCCAACAGCCCTGGCAGGAAAATAAACAGGTTCTGAGGATGAGCTGCTGCTGGAGGCAAAGCAGGAACCATTAGAAGAGCTGCCCTGACCTGTGAGGAACTGGTGTTTTTGCTTTGAACTTCAGCAAACCTTAATGAACTCTTCATAATTGGCAATCCGGGGTTTTCGCTGATGATTTATTTCTCTGGAAATAAAAGCAGGAGACAAATTCAACATTGGAAATACAAATTTTGGGTCTCACAGTTGCCTGTCCAGGCCAGTGAAGGCAGTTCCAGCACCACTGCAGGTCACTCTTTGAGTTGTATCAGGAGTTAGATTTGTACATGAAGGTGCATCAGTGCTGAAGAATTTGGTTTCGTAGTTATTAAAATATGTTGATTTAACTGAAGTTATTGACTTCAGTGCGGTGAAGGCTTAAACTAGACATAAGCAGAGACAGTTTTAGTAACAGAAGTAGTTAAAAATGTTTGTGTCCTCCTCCTTACTCAGAGTAGTAATGTTTTGGTTGTGCTTGACTCATCCCTGCTTTACTGCTCTTCTGCTCCCCTGTTATCTGGCAGTTGTGGAGGGGATGCTGCCAAGAAGTTCATTTAAAGGCCTAAATTTTATCCTGTAGGCAACACTTACTTCAGTTTCCTGAGAATAAATTCCATAGACAGACCCCTGAAGAAGAAAACAGGTGAACTCTTTGCCCCATAAATCAGTCAGGCTTCCTGAAGAGGCCAAAGATACAAAACTACAGATGCCTGCACAGAAACACTTCAGAAAAAGCTTCAGCCTTGAGGTTCACAATCTTCTCCGTAAGCCTCAAGCCCTCTGTCTTCCTCATGCATATTTTCAAGGGTCAACAAATCAAATATTTACTGTCTGAGATCCTGTTCATCAGTGAATCGGAGACATGATGGTGCAAGAGTCAGCAACAATGAACTGCTCCCAGGAAAGGCATCCCACCCTCCAATGCAGGATGGAGGATGGGCACAAAATCTACATGCAACAGGCTTGAATAATAAAAATACACTTTCAGTAAAACTAATCTAGTTTTCCTTCTTATTAAACAGACACCTGCTGTATGAACACACAGAGGCAAGTTCCTTGGGCTGAAAGGCAACGAGGTGTACAAACAGAAAGTATTCACTGCACAAATTTTAGTGGGAAAGGAGCAGAGTACAACACACAGAATAGATTTTTTTCCTGCTTCTGGACTCCAGTGCTATTTTGGCTGCCAACAGCACACAAAATTTCCACTGAAGGGCAAGTCAAACCAATTTCCCTGAGGATGGAGGCATCCGAAAACTCACTGAGGTTATTCCATTAGTGCCTACGCATTCTCTAAGCGGATGAGCAGCTTCACTTTGAATCCATGTCAAACCACAAGGACTGGCTGATAACAACATTCAATTAAAATGATTTCATCCCTCTAGAAAAAACTGGCTAACAGCTCCACCTCACCTTTTCTAGCTGGGCACAATGGGGTGATTGATGCTGCAAGGAAACGGGATAGGTTTGTAGCGAGGAGCCGACGGGTCAGGTTTGGTGACAGCGTTTGCAGGTTTAACCTTTTACCCAAATCTCTGAGATGAAAAAGCCACTTCTGCTGAGCACACAACTGTGAGAGAGTCAGAGCTGGAGCTGGCAAACACCGAGCTGAGCTAATTAGACAGGTGTTTTGAAAAACCCCAAACTTTACGCTCAACGCGTATTTGGACCTTTTGATGTCGTACCTGGTGCTGTTTCACACCACTGGGGCTCCAGAGAAAGGCAGGAGCTGCTCCCCTGCCCGGCGCTGGGGGTGACTTTGCCATCTGATCTGCTGGGTACACAGATAAAAGTCGCTGCAGACTTTTCTTCCCTTTTCAAGTGCAGCACTGTAACTTGGAAAGTTCTTTTATTCGCAACCCCGCTGACGCAAGAAAGTGGCAGGAATATTACGGCAGCTTTGGCTGCTCTCCTTTTGTAGCTCTTTGTAAGTAATCTTTTAATGCTAACAAAACAATAGGTATTTTCATTTTGGATGGAAAAAGCATTCCAGTCATAGAAAATTAAGGCAATGCCTTTCAAAAAGTCTAAGAGTGCTACTGACCACTTGATGATTCTTCTCCCACCCTGCCTTTAAATATTGGTAAATAGTTACCATGCACAGGTATCAAATTCTCCAGGTTTCTCTTGTTACACTTAAGAAAAGCCCAACTATTATGAAAATGGTGAAGTTTAACAAAGATATTTCTATTTCTCTGTGATCTGCCATTCAAAAGTGTTAGCCAGCCATTTTTCAAAAAACACCCTTGATATTTGATCTTCTTGAGTTTCAGTTACATATAAAGCTGGAGAGCCAGCAGAAAATTCTAAGTGGAATCTGAAGATTTCTAAAGTCAACACTCATTTTGGCAGGAGCATTTTAATGCACAAAGCTGAAATCCTCAGTGACTCTCTCCTGCTGATATCCCTGGAGCAGCCAGCACCACAATTGTAGCACAAAAACCAAAAGCAACCTACGGCAGAACGTACAAAAAAAGGATGTGGACATAAATGCTGGAAGTGGTGTGGGCACAGCGGGATCAGCCAGGGCAACCTGGTGCTGTTCCACGCCGTCAGAGAGATCTCTCAGAGAAAAGAGATGCTGACAACAAAGCAGATCCACATCCCCAAAGCCCTGCTTGCCAAACCCTGCAACTCTCCTGGCTGTGCTAGGCTTTCAAACCCTTCAGTGCAGAGTTAGAAATGTTTGTGGCCCGCGGAAGGTTCGCTTTGAAGACGTCGCTTTCCCCAGCACCCTTTTGTTGATGGGATCCGTGGTTCACACAGATTGTGTTTCCACCTCCACGGCTGGAGAAGCCCTGCAGTCAAGGCTGTTCCAGGAGCAGGGAAGGAGGCTGCGTTCCAGGAACTCACTGGAACTGGAACAAAGCACAGCCCTTGGAAAGCCTACACAGCCCTGTGCACAGACTGTTTTACAGATGCCCCGTCTTTGGACGGCATTAGACACTTGTTTTTATCTTTATCTTTTTTTTTTTTTTTTTTTTTTTTTTTTCCCCTCTCCAGTAAAGTCCCAGACTTTGGAGCACAGGCTCTTCCTCCCGGGCACTCTGCCTCCTAACTCCTGGGTATCTCCCCAGCTCTGTCTTTTTTAAGCAGCACTTTCTCCTCCACATAAAAGGCCTTCTGCTCTTTGGAGAGAAAAACGTCTTTGAAATGCAGCAGTAAACTCTGAGCATCAGAGCAGCCTTGAAAAAGTTGATTTCCATTTTCTTACAACGTAGTTCTAAACCTTGTCTGCCCTTCTTTACAAACTCTGTGGGCTTATATCAGTATTACTCAACACTTACTAATAAGAGTGTTTTGTCTGCACCTTTTTAATCACCCAGGACCCCTCTCAGTGCTCTTACTCCCATCTTGTCAATTAAAAGCAGTGAATTTTATGGCTGGTTTTGAATTTTTCCCCCCATTTTTCCAGTGCAAAACTAGTGTAGTCCACATTATTAAAAGCAAGACAGTTTAGCTCTATATGACTTTATATTTTAGCCTGCATTTATAGAATCTTTAACTCCATAATTTGGGGACAGGTGGCATCCCTTCTGGGGCTAAGGAATGAAAAGGACTTCAAGCAGCAAATTGCCTTCTGGAGGGAAAATAAAACATTGAGGACAACTATGATAATGTAGGAAAAAGTAAAAATACCAACTTTTAAAACTGTCAGAAAAATCTGGATTGCAGTTCAGAGGAAAAGGCAGGCACTAGCTCTAGTCTTTTATAAAACTTGTAAGTCTGATTTTGCTGTTGGCCATGGTAAGTTCTTCAATGTGTTGAGACACGAAAAGTCAAGAAAAATACCAGAGTGCAAAGTTTGCTGCAGGAAAAAAAAAGATGACTCAATTCTTTGTCTCACAAAGCATGTCAGAGATATTATAAAGTACTTACAGATGCTCAGCCACTCACATAGCCTGGCTGGCCAAACATCTGAAACCCTGTAATTTTGAAGAGAAGGTACTATGCTTCAGACAATGAAATAATTTCTGTGGCAGCAGAAAAAGAGAGACGGTTTTGAAAGGAAGAGTTTTTTAAAATCAGAATTTCAGGTGTGATCAATAACTATCAAAGTTTAAGACAAAAGTCAGCCTATTTTAATTATAGTTTATGATGAATGTGTCAATACAGGCTTTTAAAGATAACCAGGTAATGGAATCATGAGACAGAGCAGAAGCAAGAGATGAAAACCTCAGGGCTAAACCCTCATTTCTCTAACAGACAGAATGTGGGTGAAACTACTATTTACATCAACAAAGACTGTGAAAAACAGGTGCCTCAGAGTTTGGACCCCGTGAAACAGAGAAAGCAAAGCCACAAAAGAGCTGCAGATTTCATTTACCTATTGTTTTGGTAGACATGATTTCCTTTTCTGATCAAACAGAATATAGGAAGTTATGAGCAAGATAAAGTCATTTGCTTGGCAAATTTTAAGGTCTGCTTTCCAATGCTAAAGCACCAACGTTGGTGCCTTGTAATTCCCTGATAATAAAAGACAGAGTTATGAGCGCTATTACAGGCTAAAGTCAGAGACAAAGAAATAAAGATGCATGAAAAAGCACTCCATGTATTTAACATCAAGATGGTCCCTTACAAGCCTTTCTTTCACCATGCCAAATGGTT
The DNA here is from genome assembly GCA_013398615.1 of Brachypodius melanocephalos. Lineage (NCBI taxonomy): Eukaryota > Metazoa > Chordata > Aves > Passeriformes > Pycnonotidae > Brachypodius > Brachypodius melanocephalos. The sequence goes on from VZSR01001755.1 coordinate 2,628,915, forward strand.
TATCATGGTAATGTTTAGGCACAAAGGCAATTAGAAGGATTTGAAGTCCCTCTGGAGAACTTTGTGACACGCACATCTCCGAGGCTCTGCGGTGACTGACAGCATTTGGCACAGCTGCGGCCACAGCACCACCACCAACAGTGGGGCATGTTCTGACCAGATGTCTTACAAGACATTAGCCTGTGCCAACATTGAAATGCTGACCTCCTTCTTAAAGGCACTTGCTGGCTCAAAAAAACCCCAAACAAAACAACAAAAAAATCCCCTTCATCCAGAGTCAAAATAGAAAATGCAACAAAACACTTATCCATAATGTGGGTCTGCTGACAAAGTTTGTTCTGAGCTAGTGGTTGAGGTTGTAGCAGTAAATTCTGCCACCTCAGTGTATCCTGGGGAATAAAGCAAGTCAAGACTCCCTTCCCAAAAAGTCCTTGACACAGTATATGACTTTACCCTAAGTTTTAGATTTTCATTTAGAGTTTACACTAAGCTTTCAGGGTTTTCCCCCCCCTAATTAATGTCCTCTGTGCTATCACTCACACAAGGTCACAGCCTTCTGAACCACCAGTCATTACAGCCTTAATTTCCACCTTTGCCACAAACCACGGGTGAAGTCAAGGCTTTGCCCTCCTCTGTCTCACTTCTAAAACAGGACTAAAAAAGCTTCTTCTCCAGATCAAGGCAGCTTAGGTTGGGTGCTCTCAGATGCCTCTCCTCCCTTAATAAGCACTAATTAAGGGCATTTAAACCACTTAGATTTACCTTTGCTTGCGACTTTTAAACCAATAAATTAGAATTATTTATTTCTTACCAACTCCAACCCTGGCTCTGGCAGAGTGCAATGCTGGCGTGTTCCAAAGGTGTTTTGAGGACAAAAAACCAAATACCTCTGCAGAGCTGCAGCCACCCAGTTAATGTTCCCAGACACCTAATGTGCTTTCCCTTTTAATAAAGAATACTATTCGTAGTTACCAGTGGAATTTGCTAATAAACGTGGCTGATGAGGAGACAGAACTACGAGCAAAATCAGCCTGTGCATCAAATTTTTAAAAACACAGGTTTTCTGATAGAGAAATTTGGCATTTTTTATAGTTGCATGGAGGAAATTCACTGTGTTGATAAAATCCTCAGTACTTCACAGAGGAAAAGATCCTTTGGCTCCAAGATACAGCAGCATTTAACAAATATAGGATGTCAGGAATACTCCATGCCCACAAAGGCTCAGACAATTTAAACCTCAAAATATTTCCCTTTGTTCTGCTATGGCTATAAAACACTTTGACTTTTTTTCCTCCTCTCAACATTTTTAAACATAACAAAGAAAAACAACTGTTTCAAAATTTTTCACATGAAGGGGAACATTATTATAGGCCATTCTTTCCTAGAAATCTTTTAAGTCTTATTTATTAACAGATTTAATCTGATTGTAAGCTGGCTGAAATACAAAGTGTTGAAGTATGTCATCTTCCAACCATGCTTTGCTAATAAAATTTTGGTGTTAATTCAGGGATTCAACAGGATCCTAGAAACTGTAACAGGAATCAAACAACAATTGTGGTTCATCTGGCAAAAAAAGCATCATTTTGCCCCTTTTCTGTTGTGGGTTTGTCACTGTATGCTCTCCATCATCCTTTTCTTTCCAGAATCTACTTTTTGATGTGGAGTCCCCACTTGGCCACCAACTTCAGCATTAAAATGCTCTGAACATGTTTTGCAGTTCCAATCCCAGGAAATGTTTTGTATTTTCAATCCCAGGATCCAAAAGGATTTCATAAAAACCTAACCAACCAAGGCTGGGATTTCATAAATAACCTCAAGGTATCTTTATGATGCCACCAACTTCTTGTTCTGCCCAGTCCAGTAACCAAAAGCAGCAGAGAAGTTTGGTAAATGCTCTGGCCATTGGAATTATCAAGCTCCAGGCTGCTGTGCATAGATCACTAGAAGGATTCAAGAAACATCATCTAAAAAAAAAGTTTACCCCACACTTCAGTGGCCAGGGAAGCTCCTGCACAGACATTCCCAGTTCAGTGCCCAGCCCTTTACTGGAGAGCTGCAATCCCAGTCTAAGCATCACAAAGAGGTCCCAGACGTGGGACTTCAGGCAGATTTTCAAACATCTGCAGGGTGTTAACACAGCTCAGCCTCCAGCTGACCCTGGGGCAGGCACTCCTGATCTCTGGGGTGAGCACAGCACAGTGACCAGGGCAGCTCTGCTCCTCGTCCCCTCAGCCCAGCTCGCTGTCCTTGGGCTCTGCTCCAAAGAATTTAACTCCTGGGGAGCCCAAAGCAAGGACATGTCCATGGCACCAAGGCTGAGCTGGGTTTTGGGGTCAGACCTCAGCTGTTCTGGGCTCTGCCACGAGGCATTGCTGCTCTGTGGCACCCAGAGTGGTCACCCTACAAGGGAGGAAGGTGATGAGCCCAAGGTTTATCCTGATTTTATGAGTGATGGATGACCAGTCTGACTTGCCCTCAGGCCAGACCAACCACAGCCTAACACAGGGTGCCAAGGCCATGTTCAAGCATTGGTCTCAAACTGACCCAAACTGAGGCCACCTGAAGGGAAAAAGCCCTGTTCAAATTGAGTTTTTAGGTTGTCAAAAGAAGCAAAAGGTTCTTGAAAGTCTCATTTAGTCTTCTTGGCTAATATTTAAGATGCTACCTTAAAAAATACTGAGTTGAAGGAGATGGATGCGGTTGTGCAATAATAACAAATCAGCAATCTTTTATTAGCAAAGCGAGTCAGGAATTTGAATTAACATCAAAATCATGGATTATGGCATCCACATCTGGATATCACTCTACTGCCTAAATCCAAAACCTTTCTGAGAGCCAGTTGATTTCTGTAAAAATGTATTTCTCCCTTTGAAAGGAAATAATAATTGGAAGGTCTTACAGGAAGCCACCCAATACCAATAGAGGAAATTGCAATCTGTTCCTAAATGTTACTTTAAATCAGTGTTATATTTAGCAAAGGCTGTTTTTTAATCATAGTATTTTCAATAGCTTTTACTACACTGAGTCTCCTCAAAGGCTTACATTATATTAAGAATTGCTTTGTTTGTCGAATGTTTCTTTAATCATCCCTCAAGGTCTTCAGCTTCCCCTAGGTTAGATGTTGTTCCCCATCTCCAGGACATCCAGGATTCCATTTTCACCAAAATCCCTTTTTTTTTTTTTTTTTGCCCCAGGCTAATAAAAAGCCAAGTATTTCTGCATATGCTTGCCTAGAAATATGTGTGGTTCTTAAAAATACAAAGTGATCAAATATTAAAACCACCTTTTTCTGTTTCCAGAAGTTTACACAGACATTTTAGCTTCCTAGGAATTTTCAGCTTGGGTATCTGGATTTCAGTAAATTTCCATTAAATCACTGGTTTCAAAGGAAGATTTTTTTTTTAAAGTACAGTATTAAAGATACTAAACAAAATTCAAGAACTCCAAGCAAAACAGCTCCTCCAATTTCTTCTCCAAGTTAACAAAATCTTTTAAAACATACTCCCAGCACCAGTGCTAAAAACTCCCTGGGACACTGCTCAGCAATCCTGTGCAGAATTTCCCCGTGGTTTTTAAGGGTTTCATTACACCGTGAGGTAATAACACCAAAATGAACTTTATAACAGATTTACATGCAGAAGGGTTTCATACCACCTATAGTCATTAGCGTTCAAAAACTGGTGTTGCCAACAGCTGAATTAATCCATTGAATGTAACTTCAGAGAATCCAGAAATTCAAGAGTAGAGTTTGCACCAGAAGAAAAATGCTGCCTAAGAGTCTAGACCACGTTTTTCCAACATGTAACTCAAGAAGGCACCATGATAACTTGAATTACAGTGTATTTCTGACTCTGTGGAAGATGATTCTACTGTCACGGGGTTTCTCAGATCTTGGTGGCCACTGGAAAAGTGAACTACAAACGGTCCATGTTCCCAGGTGGTAAAAATTCACCTGTACCTGAAAAGAATGTGATTTATCTGTGCTCTATTTGCAGAGCCTGGTGATAAAGTAACTGACCTGTGGTAGGTTATTCTATGTGCAAAACAGATTAGAGCCAACATTTTTATAGCTACACCTTTCACAGAACGATCAGAAAGAAAATTCTTTTCCTCGACAAGTACACAAATAAAGGCATTTTCCTTAAGAAAAAATAATGATAATTGAAAAATCAATGAAAGAAAGGAAAAAGCACACTCTGCAGATGATGAGATAGTAATGACAACCTAATGCAAGTCATTCCAATATAGAGGACAGCATCGATTGCACCACAATCCAATGGACTTCCAGCATTTTAAAACTTCCATGGTATATCTTTTAGGCACAAAAAAGGTTATGTAAACTGTAGGAGTTGATTTTTTAATGAGTTTTTACATTTAGTAATGTAATGATTAAATGTCTTCACAAAGGAAAAGGAATTTCCTTCTTCTATCCAACTTCTCACGAGGTATTTTTTTGTCAAACAGAGCACTTGACAGTTTCAAAATTTTGCCATTGCTCGTTACTGCTCTGAGAAGAAAAAATGTTTAAAAACAAATTCTGCTCACTTCTACAGGTGGAATTCTCTGTAGCCACTTTGAGTCAAGATGTCAAAGCAGCAAGAACACAATCTGGCTACTCAGTCTCTTAAAACAACGAGAAAGGACAAAGAATGGAATTCTGATGCAAAGTATGTATAAAATAAAATACACCTATATCTGTATAAAAAGAAAATATAATAAAATATGTATAAAACTACAGATAACAAATACTTTATTCCCTTAACATTCAGCACAGACTTTGCTTGTGTTTTTCAGTGGAAGCTAAGGACAAACTTTCCTTCAGTGCAGCCTTCAAGATGAAAGTTGGGAAGGTTTGTGAAAACCAGGCTGCAGGGCAGGCCATGCTGCTGCCTTGCTCTCCTTTTTTTCGCCCTTCCTCTCTTTCAAGCCCTGAAAGCACAGCATAAAGACGCTGAAAATACACTAAAACATCAGGGCCAGTCAAAAAAGGAAGTGAACAGGAAAGATTCAATTATTTGGCTGACATGGATGGATTAGATTTGCCAAATCCAGGCATTTGATGCACACCTAGGATCAGCGAGAGGAAAGGGAGCCTGAGTCATCAGCTCCATCCAAAGCAAGGTCTGGGCATGTCTGGGTGAGCTCTGTGTGAACAGGAACCATCCCTGCATTCAGAACTTTGAATTACCCTCGCCCAGGCAGCAGCATCAGCGACTGAAATCCCCAGATTACCTGGATGGTTTTGGCATTATCTTTTAGGAGCTGCTGCTTCTCGTCTTTGAACTTCTGTGTCATTACCTGCAGTTTCTGGAGCTGCTGCTCGGCCTGAAGGTGCAGCTGGATCTTCTCCTCCTTTAGGGCACAAATGCACGCCCTCATTTCTTCAATCTCCTGCAAAGACAGCAGCATGTTAAAGCTCCCCTCTAAAAAAGACATGTATTTTGCATGGGGTTTTATATAAACATGGCACTGACAGCTCTGCTGTGCCAGCTGGATGTTTGAAATGAGCACATGGCACACTAGCAGGGCGTGGAATTCCACACAGACAAAAGGAAGAGAGCAAGGCTGCAAATGACAAGAATCATTGAACACAACATATTTGGAAGTGTTTTCCACTGTAACATTCCAAAATATTTCCTCATAAAAAGAATGATGAGAACAAAGCACATCTGTGATCTTCAAACTGGAGCCTGTTCCCCGTCTTGCACCGCTCTGAAAGCTGCAGGGAGAGTTTACCCTGGGATGCTGCTGCTCCTTTTCCAGGGGGATATTTTACAGCTTGCTACTGCTGAGAGGAAAAACACCCACATTCACAGACTGGACTGAAATTTCAACCTGACAGTGAAATTTCTGAGCTGCTGAAAGGAGCAGATTCTGCTGAGCAATACAGGGAGGACCTGACTCCACATCCAGGAACCCTCATGTAGACCTTTGAGGTGATTCACTTGTCATTTGTTGAATTGTATTTGGTTTACCTTTTTCATCACTGGGCAAAGTCATAACTAACCCTGATCCTCTAGGCATATTTACAGAATTCTATACTGACATGTCATCACCCAGCAAAGCACTTCAACATGTGGGAGAGTCACTGACTTTCATGTATATCTTCAAGTTTAAGGTTAAGCTGCTGGAGCAGCATATTACAGAATAATTCTAAAAGCACTTTAGCACACAGGCAGTTCAGGGAGAGAGACTACCAGAGTGCTTAGACTCAGCCAGGCCTCCTCACTGGCAGAGAAACATTTATCTGTATTATTTACATGGTTATTTAGGGGGAAAAAAAGTTTAAAAACTCCTAATAATAGGCCAGGACTAGTGTAAGAAGAATTGTGCTACCAAAGAAGGTATTAAAACCACTGGGAAAGGCGAAAAAAGCCTGATTAGAACCCTGTAGTAAATTTACTTCTCTTTATCTATCTGAAAAGCCCAGGAAGTACCACAGATTCTGTGTAAAACCCACTTGTGTATTTCCGTATT
>VZSR01001755.1:2635491-2710616 GCA_013398615.1 Brachypodius melanocephalos
CACAGGAGTTCTGAAATGCATGCAAGGAAATTTCAGCAGGAACTGATGAAGAAAGATCTGCTTTGTGCAGTACTTTTCAGAGCAAAAAATTTCTATTTACTTTGTAGAATCTTCAGAGGAAATTTCTTGAACAGTCTTCTCTGTGTGGGTGTTAAAAGTGAATGTTCCAAGAGGCCACAGAGAGAAGACTGGACAGATGTTGTCAGCAGGGCGACCACAAGAAAAGTTGCGATCGACCAATTCTTAACAGCGAGCTACACAAAAAACCCCAAACCCGACCATGTGCAAGTAACCTGGGGGATTTGATTTAAATCCACACAAGTAAAGAAATTCAGACATCAGGATGAAGCTGTTTTATTGAGGCAAACAGCGCTGACAGATGATGGATGTGTTGTGTCTGCCCCAGAAAGTGCTGAGGAATTGGGTCCAGCTCTCCCCAGTAAAATGTCCCAGCTCCAGCAAAGCCACCTTAATAGAAAACATGTCCCCAAATCTTGAGACTATTCTGCAGGTCAAGAAATGTCAGTCTGACACAATTGATTAGGACATTTAGGTTAAAGAGTTCTTACCTTGCCCTACGCTACCTATGTGTTCCCGCTGCAACAATTCAAGCAATTTCCCTCATCCCTTGCTTAAAAATTCAGAAATGCTTGAATTATTCCAGCTGTCTTCAACAAATGGACCAAGAACCATTTTTGTATTGACATTGGATTGTGTCTGGCATGGAGAGGCTGCCTTGATTCCACTCCCATGTAGGTGACAATGACAAAAAGTAAAATGGAGGTAGCAATGGAAGGGATCTCTTCCTTCAGATCTGACATTAATTGAATGTTACTTTTCAAGCTTTAACCATTTCCTGGATTTCAGGTTCAGATGGAAAGATAAAACAAGGGGGGTTTTTTTTGTTGTGTCTTTCTTTCTTTCTTTACAAATAAGGCTCTCAAAAATTACTAAATTACTGATTTTAAATTACTGGAAAGCTATTTAGGAAAGAGAACATTGTCTCTGATTTACCACAGAATCATAGCATTGGTGAGGGCAGAATGGACCAGTTTAAAGAAGTATCACCCAGAGCTGCTTGTTCAAGATCAGCCCAGTCAGGTTTTAAGTATCTCAGGATGGAGACTCTACAACCTCCCTGTATGCAAATAAATGTGTAAAAATGCAGATTAGATTTTAGAAATAGAATATAAGACATATTTACCAATGATTCTGATAAAGCAGTGTGAAAAAGTGACAGCCAATAAATGTCACCAAAAGAACTGAAGTCACAATTTTGGACAAATGTTACAGAGAATAAGACTTGAAGGAGCTGAAAAGCTGAAATCAAGAGTTTGAAATATTTTGAAGTGTTGGTAAAACAGCAAAGTTTGCAGTTTGTTATTACTGTCTCACTGGTCACTTCTGTCTAGTTTAGAGAATGCTAAACCCCTCTTTGTAGTGTTTTTATTGATTTTAAAAGACTATTATTGGACTACTGGCTGCAAATACTTTGCAGTGTAAGGCAGACATTCTGCTGGCTGGGAGCAGTGAGGAGAATGACACCTCTACACAAATCCTCGTGGCAATTTTCTTCTTATTAAAAGCTTACCTTCTGGTTGCATCTCCATCATTTTTCACACTTCAGTACTACCTGTCAGTCAAACTGAAAGCTCAAGTATGTAAAAACCAGCCAGCCTTACCATTTTTAAGTATGTATGTAAATTCAACACTCATTTTCCGCTTTTGAGGTCTCTGAAGACCAAAAACTCAAGTCAAAACCAGTCTGCCTCTAGGACACTGACATTCCTCAAGGTGCTGTTTTGGGCAGAAATGCAGAACTGGTGGGGATCAATGATAAAGATGAAGAAACTTTAGGTGACACTGCCTTTCACATGAAATGCAAGTCCTGGCTGTGCAACTGCTCCTGCTTCTATGGGATGTGCTGGCTGATGGAGCACCTCATCTTCCTCCCCACTGGCTGAAGGAGGACTCGGTCTCTGGGGTCCTCAGGAGATAAGGATGAACATGAAAAAATGAAATTCAGAACTCAAAAAAACCCCACCTGTATTTTCCAGCCTAATGTTCTGTGGGTTTTTTCAGTTAAAATCTGCAAGAAGACACTGGGTGTTTGATTTGGTAATGGGTTATGACTTCTCTTGGTTGCCAAGACCAGAAGCAACTCAACTTTTCACCAAGTTCCCAAGCAGAACAGGTTCACCTGCGCTCCCTGTCCGCCGGCCACCTACCTTCAAGTACTCGGCCTGTTTGTGGCTGAACTCCTCCTCCATCTGTTTCAGCTGACTTTGGTCCTGGAACACACACAAAGGACAGTCCCGTTAGCTCAGGCACAGGACGTGCACAGACACTTTGCCACCGGGCCCTGGGCTTGGCACCTCCTCCACATGCCCATCGCCGAGCGCCGGCCCCGTGCCAGCCCCAACGCCCTTCTGTGGCAGCCAAGAAACCGCCAGGGCTGGGCTTTGATCTCGGGCCAGCTATTCATCACTTAAAAGAGGGGAGAAATCGTACCTCTGCTGCCAATTATTAGAAAAACATAAAGAGTTCTGCAGATTAAAACGAGGAGAAAAACAAAAAGGAGAGAATGAGTGTGTATGTGCGTGTGGCGGGGGGGGCAGGGGAAGGAGGCAACACAAATAAATGAGTTTATCAGGGTGAATTTGTTTCTGAACAGAGGGGAAAAATATGAGGAGAAAGTCTCAGGCAATGTGACATTGGGGGATGCAGCTTCACCTCTCTGTTCTGTGTCTGCAACTGTCCCTTGTGCCATTGCTTGTCCCTTCCTAGGGAAAGGTGGGGATTACACTGAAAATCCACCCAAGATGCAGCTGAACTAGCTTGGACATACAGCTCTTTCCCTATTTTTTTTTTCTTTTTTTTTTTACAACTCAAAGCTAAAGAATGAACCAAACTGAAAACAAGGCTGCTTGGTCATATCAGAATCCCACCAGCAAATATTTCTATAACCCCAAGAAGAATAGCTCTTAAGGTTTCTTTTTTTCCCCTTAAATAATTTAATTTCAGAAATAATTTGATAATAGTGATATTAATAAATAAAAATAAATGCAATTTAATATCAGGAGAAAAACTTGATTTGTATTTTTCTTGCAGAAACCAGCCCAGTCCAGCTCCACCACACTGTCCTCAGACGAACTGCTCGGCGCTCTCATCTTCTTGGCTCTCAAACTTGAGGACAGGTGTACAAGACAAATATTTTCTTAGGGGGGACAGAATATCACGCAGCTGAGTTCTGAAGCAAATTTAAGCTGATTAAGTTTTCAAAATCTATCTGACCTCCTGCTCAAACCTTTGATCTGTCGTCCTCAGTTTTACGGCACCGCATCCAGCGCCCAAACACCGGCTCCCACCAGCCCCTCTTTGGGGGCACCAAGAAAACCAATAAGGGCACCCCAAAGCCTCTGAACCCTGTGTGCATCCAGCTCAGGATCCATTTCTGCAAACACCAGGGATTTCAGGCAGGCAAAGAGTCTTACTGATTTTACTGGGCTATAAATCAAGGAGCTTAGAGCTGCAGAGCGTTTGCGGATCGTCATGGTAGGACTGGAATCGTCCTTGGCAATCCGGGCAGCTCTGTAAGGTGCAGCTCAGCCTAAGAATATTACAGCCAGTTCAAAGTAATCCTAAACTGTACATGAAATTGCAATTTCAGATCCTCAATCCCTTCAAATTCCAAAATTACAAAAAACATGGGTGTCTCCTCTGGTTGTTGGTATTAAGGAATCTACTCAAAAAATGATCAAAACCAGTTATCAAATTTGTGCATCATTTTTGGGATAACATTACGGCTTGGTTTTGTTATAAACAAAGATAACGGCAATATACATTGGTTTGAATCAGCATCTAGAAGAATTCTGGAGCACCAGACAAATTAAATTTCACTTTTTCTCACTTTTTCACTCAGAAGTGAACCACAAACACTGTAAGGGCCCATGGTAGGGGTGCATAAATCAAAGGAGTGGTGACACAGCACCAGTTATCCCAGGGAGCTCTGTCCATGCTCTGTTTCTCCTTCTATTCAGGCTGACCCACGTTAACACTCGTTCCATTGTACTGCAGCCTAGTTTCACATGATGTTTTACCACCACTGCACATCATAAAGTGACTGAAACTGCCAGTTTATCTTTGTGGAAAAAAAGTAAAACATAAATTACAGCAATAGCATAAATTACTGCTGGTCCCAGAAAGGGAGAGGGACTCGTCAGCAAGGCACTGCACAGATCACATTACAGCTGCTCTCGCTCAACTTGCCTGGGGTAAAAGTCCTCATCTTTCATAGAAGCAGCTTTATAACCTCCTGAACCCACAGAAGAAATCCCAATAAATAATACAGAACCACTCATGAGTTCCATAAACAAATTAGAATTTGTTTGTTCACACTGAGTAGAATCAGGCTGACCTCTGAGAGACAGGACAGAGGTGATCCGAAAGAAAGATACTCCAAATTTCAGGGGTTTATTCCTAACTAGAGGCAAAGAATGCATATCCTACCAGTTTACTTAAAGGGAATTGCAACATTTTATTTTATAATGGCTTCAACAACTTGCAGTCAGCAAAATATTTATAAGCTTTGTCTCTCAGTTACCAACAAACCATAAATTCTTGGGTTTTTTTCAGTCCCAAACATTTGAGGGGTCTGAATTTCAGAGGTACTGAGCTCCCAAAGCTTCCCCTGGAGATGGCATAAGCACAGCTAGATGGGCTCTGCTCTGGTTGTCTGCAACTGGTTATATTGGCCCTGTGGTATAAAAACAATGGAAAGTCCCTGCCAGTACCTTAAAGGGTCTTACAGGAAGGCTGGAGAGGGACCTTTCACAAGGGCGTGCGGTGAGAGGAAAAAGGGGAATGGCTTCCCAATGATGGAGGGCAGGGTTAGATGGGATATTGGGAAGGAATTGTTCCCTGGGATGGGGGGCAGGCCCTGGCACAGAGTGCCCAGAGCAGCTGTGGCTGGCCCTGGATCCCTGGCAGTGCCCAAGGCCAGGCTGGACAGGGCTTGGAGCAGCCTGGGACAGTGGAAGGTGTCCCTGCCATGGCAGAGGGTGGAATGAGATGATCTTCCAAACCATTCCATAATCCTGTGACTCCTGCTGACTTTGGCTTTTCCCTGAGGTCTGTAACACCCAGCAGCTCTTGCATCATCACAAACCACACGAGCAGCTCTGATGAAGACAGAGACCACAATTTACAGCACTCAAAAGATCCAACTCATGGGGCTGCCCGGGCACCCTCTTTTCCACTGCCATCTTTTAACTGCGTAAATATGAAGCTTCACCTTTCTTAAAACCTGCAACTAAAACTAATTTAGCACCTCTTTATCCAGGCTGTTGCTTTGCAACCAAGGGAGATATAAATCACCTTCCCTGGGGCAGAGGTAGCACTGCTACAGACCAAAAATGCCTTTTTACTCTTTTTTGTTTTAAGGAATGAGTACATACACACAGAGCCGTGTACAGGGAACATCAGGGGGGACTTATACCACATTTGACAAATGAGAAGGTTCACACAGGCCTGGTGCACACACAGAGCAGTTTCCTGGCCTCCTTCTTTTCCAACTGGCTGCTGGGTGCATGTGCTGGAGGTAGCACGAGCTGTTTCTGAATTATTTTAAGGGCATTCCCTCCCTTTCAGGTTAGGTGCTATTCCAGAAACATCATGAATAAGAACCCAAGTGGAAGGTGAACATTTGGAGGGTCAGCCAGTGTTCATTAAAGTCAAGCTCTTTTTATAGCAATGGGCAGCACTGCAAATAGAGTTAATGGTCTGAAACCAGTTTTCCATGTGTGAGAGGTGGCTGCTGAAATTCCCACTTGGCAGAAACTTGTCAGAAGTATCAATTGGAATATCCATTTTTATAATGAAAAAGGTTTAAATTGGATAAGCTGCAGAGGAATTCCACTGATTCAAAAGAGAACTCCTGTTTAATACATACTTGAGCTAAAATTATCTGATTATGACGATTTTACACGCAGTTATTTTATATTACGGAGGACTTTTGCATAAAAAAGATTATGTCCTTGTTGCAGTTAATTGGGTTTTAAAAACCAACTATAATTCTTTAACAAGCCTTAAAGAATCATATTGTGGTTGCCGAGCAAAACTGCATCGACTTCAACAAAACATTTCACGTCAAAATTAAAACAGTCCTTGGCACTCCAGATGTGGTGCCTGGATTAATGGGTGCTCCTCTAACACTCTCCTTTCATGAAAGAGCACAGGATCTACGACAGGAGCACACCACAGAAGCACATGGTGTCCTACCCTAATTACCAAGGATTTAGAAGCTATTTTGAAGGTATCAGGTGCATCAGAGGGAACTTTCAGATCCAGTTCCACTCCATGGAGCACATGCCCTCATGAGCCCCAAGGTCACTCCCAGGTTCATCTGCTCCAGCCGCACTTTGGGGTTGGAAGCCACGTGGACAATTCCATCCTCCAGCAACATCCATGGAGGCATTTGGGATCTCTTGGATATTTATCAAAGATGAAGCTGTTCAGAATCCTTCAAATATTATAAATCCATGCATTGTGTGAGATACTGGGAGAAAATCCTGCCCTGTGAGGGTGGGGAGGCCCTGGCACAGAGTAGCTCTGGCTGCCCCTGGATCCCTGGAAGTGCCCAAGGCAAGGTTGGATGGGTTTGGAGCCACCTGGGACAGTGGAAGGTGTCCCTGCCATGGCAGATGGTGGCACTGGATGAGTTTTAAGGCCCCTTCCAACCCAAACGATCAGGATTTGATGATGGGCTTGGCAGTGTTGGGTTTATGGTTGGACTCAATGACCTTAGAGGTCTTGTCCAACCTAAATAATTCCACGTTTTTCTATCTTCCAGCTTTGGAAACAGCTCTCATAAGTAGAGTTTTATATATAAACACACACAACACCATATTCACTGATAGAGGAGCAGCAGGTTTAAGAACTTTTCTGTTTAGGGTAGTAGCTATGAAAGAATCATTTTTCAAAATGCCTGCAACTAGCTCAAAGTGGCAATCCATAAGCTGATCCATCATAATTAGTTAGATAAAAGTGTAAGCAAACTTAAAAAAAAAAAAAAAAAGAAGAAGAAGAAGAAGAAAAAAGGAGGAAAAAATCAAAGGGTGGGGGAAGAAGAAGAAAGAAAACTTGCTCCAGGGAAGAAGCAACTGTTCTCTGATGTGCAGCAAGGAATTTAACATCAAAGAACTAATGTAAATGGGGCCCATTTACCTCAAAAAACAACACACCACTCCACATTCTGGAATATTTCTATTTTAAGTTTGACAGCATTATGCTTTGTACCAAAATTCAAGATTGTGTAATTTGATAGATGTCAGAAGAAAATGACCTTCAGGATGGCTAATGGTGGCAATCTTTGTTATTAAGTATGTTAAAACTCTCTGTACAATATCTGTTTAAATTTCAGAGATCAGCAGATCACCTCTAAAGTTCATCTGATTGAACATAAAAATTCCATTTTGACTCAAAGGCTGAAACATGCATTTTCCTTATGTGCCTCTAACACTGACAGTGGGTGACTTCCCACACCAAACTCCTGTTCTTTCTCCTGCTCTCCCCACCAATCAGACAAAAATGAAAGCTGGGTCTCTGCTCAGCAGTGAAAATAGCACACCACTTCAAATATGTAATCTGAACCACCCAAAAGACCATTAAAAATAGTTGAATATCCAAAAGGATGTTAACAGAATAATTAGTCAAGTACCAAATGACTTCAAGGGTTTTGAAAATGAATGATAGAAATCCTAAAATCCTATTAATATTCTATTTTACATTTCACTTTTGGAGGTCTACAAATCTTATCCTTTTTATTTTTTTTTATTAAACATACATCTTTAGGAGAAAAAAAAAAAAACAAAAACCTCTCATTCATGTGTGAAGTACTTTTCATTGGGAAAAACCCAAGAATGAATAGCAATGACTTTGACAGTACCTGCACAGAGAATTGCCTTTCTGCAGCACGTTACAGTTCTGTGCTTAACGGGGGCCCACTGCGAACCTGCTTCTGCAAACTGCGACGTAGGAAAACTCCAAATTCCACACTTCTCCTTTAAACACACAGAGTATTTCTAGTAATTCTGAAATTATGCAGAGGAATTAAATACAGGCATTTTTAACTCTCCCAGAAAGTCTTCTGTGGGACTCCAGCTGCAGGGTGGCTGATGCCCAACTTCTACCAGCCTTACACCAGGACACAATTATTACCTTCACCTAAACGGATTTACTGAGCATCTAAATATTCCTCAGCATCCCTAAACGCTGATTTCCAGTCAATATTGCTGTCAGCCAGGCACATTATTTAAAACAAACTGGCCTAAAATACAAGGCTTGCGTACGAGACTAGGATTTAAAACCAGATGAACAGCCTGGCTTTGCCACATGCAATTGTTTGATGCTTGAACTATCCTTTACAGAAGACAATATTGGAGAGTACATCAGGCACTTAAAGGGCTGGCACAGAATTGTGCTTTAATCTGAAGCTGTTCTGGGACATTTTGCCAAAAGATTGCTGGGTGTGATAAGCTCTAGGCTGGGATCACGGCCAGCACAGGCAAAGATGGCTGATTTTCCTTTGATTTACTCTCATCAATCATCTGTGAGATGACCATTGGTGACATCAGTGTGGGGTTTTGTGGTGACAGAGATTCCTGTAGATGAAGAGATTCAAATGATCATCACAGATGTCACTTCTTTCCATCTGCCATCCATCACACTGGGCAGCTGGGGTCAAGATTTCTCATTAGTTTCCTATTCACACCAACTTTGGGGTCAGGTTTTATATTATGGCACAATTCTTCCCCCAGCTCCACACTCCAATGAGATGGAGTAAACCTGGTGAAGAAGGGGAGACTACAACACGCTCCACTTTAGGGTCCCTAAATCACAAATAATTTCTGGATTACCATTTTAGTATTTCCTGCTTTTCTTCTGTTCTGTCCAACTAAACAAAGACAGTTATTTAAACTGAGTTTAAGATGTTCTATCAGAAATGCTGGCATGTTCTTTTTCAGAGCTTTAACAAAGAAAACCTGCACCCAACAGGAATTATTTGAGCTTTGACAAGCTGCCTTTATCCCTGAGAAATGCAGGCACCTCACTCCTCTGATGAGCTTGGGGTCTCCCCTAGTCTGACACAAAGAAGTTTCCAGAATCACTCAGGCCCACATGTTTCTGGTACCCAGCAAAACCAAGAGGGGACGGGCTGGGAAACATCTTTGAAGATGCAAGTCAAAGCTAAAGCTTCCTCCACACGTAAAAGGCAACAGTCCCAAGATGTGACACTGATCCAAGACTTGACTCGGTTAAAGACTATTTAATCTGAGCTTTACAAAACATGATTCTCTCAGAAATTGGAGATCTCCAATACCCAGGCACTTTATCATGATTTATCAGCTAAATTCACAGGCCTTGACTTTAGCCAAGGAGAGACTTTAAGGCTCCTGAAAGAGTGATAAAGGGATAAGAATAAAATTTTTAGATTTTGCATTGCTGTTTTAAGTTGAATTTTGTGGCATGGACCAGCATTTATTAAGAAGACAACAAGTAGAAAAGCATTCTACGTATGTTTCATTTGAAGACAGAATCTTTGCTATTAAATAGAAGAAAAAGTGGGAACAAAGGACAAACTCTGTACCCCTGAATTAACTTGGTATCACTAAACTAACACAATATCATGAAGTTAACTCAGCATTTTGAAGTTACATCATTAGGCAAGAGCCCAACAAAAGTTAAGCTTCTATACTTGGGAAGACAGACACTGAAAATACAACCAAATCCCCCAACAAATCTATGATCTGAAGCCATCGGTGCTGCTTAGCAAGATTAGGGTGGATTACTTTTTGTAGTTTTAAATATAACAAAGCTTCCCCAACAGAGCAACAACTTCCCCGAGCCAGAGCACGTTACTGAGCCGAGGAGAAACTTCCCAAGCCCAGCAAAGGCCCAATTAAAAAGAAAATGGAATCTATTGCTCCATCATCAAAGCAATTAAAAACATAAACAAGGCATTGCAAGACTCTTAACACTCCCAATGTTTAATTATTTATCTCTTCTCCATCCTGCAGCTGTAGGTCAGAATTAACTCCTCTGAACTAAATACAGGAGAACTCTTTTGGGGATTTGTACCTTATTCATTTTCAAGCAAACATTCAAATTCATTTCAAATTCACACAAGAACTGCAACAGTTTCACCTAAATCAGATTTTCTACAAGTTAAACACCCCTCCTACACTCAGATGTGATTGTGAAAGTACTTTGATCTCTGTTCCCAAATTTATTGCTCTGTGTAATCCATGACAAAATATAATGTGATTTACTGTATCTCTATATGACAGCCCAGCAGCTGACAGAACTTAAGAATTTAGCATAAGAAAAAAACCCTTCTGGCACCAAAATATACAAATCATAATTGAGGCACTTTAGTATCACGTTACAATGAAGCACATGCAGACTGATCCTAAGAACTTCAAAACAATTAGAATTCTTTCTCACCCATTTAATGAAGGTGGGTTTTACTCCATGACATGTTCTGCAGCTGTAAGCAAGTAATTTTGGAGCACTTTTCTTTCTTCATATTAATGACTCTGAAGGACTAATAACATTGGTTTACCCCTTTCCTATTTCCCAAATGCTCCTTCTCCCCCAAAAGGAAGAAGAAAAAAGCCACCTGCAGCTTTTCTCTATTCTAACAACATGAAGAAAGAGCAAATGAGTGTAAACAGCGTCTTCAAATTGTGCCAGTATTTAAATACACAATTATTATGTTTTACTTTAGTTTGTTTTTGATCACTGAGCATTTTTTCTAAATAAAGCTGTTTGGAAATCTGGTTTGTTTTTTTTTTTATTGTGCTGACCTAAGCAGGGATGTGACTGACACATTCCATGGAGCACCTTTTGCAGTAGCTCATGCTGACTCTGGGGTTTGGGGGACTTAAGAAAGTCTTTGTGCAAAGAATGCATCACCCCAAAAACTTCCAAGCAGAGTAAGAATGTGGAGCTTGTGGATACAGGAGGATTTTCTACTTCTAGTTCCAAAGAATAAACACCAGTTACCGTTGTTTGCACAACGAAAACCACGGAGTGAAACCAGCAGTGATGGCTGCAGGGATCCAGGAGCAGGGAATCATTCCTGTCACACCTGACCAGGAACCCACACCTCACTCAAGAATTCTGCACAAATCTAACAATGAATTGGCTCTGTTGTTAAAATTAAAAAAAACCCCACCAGTAATCTCCCATTGCAGTCAGCACCACACTGGAAAACAGCCAGTGTTTTCCAAATATTATCATGAACCCAGGAATGGAATGATAAGTAAAATTGGTAAATTAGGTCCAAAATTAGTAAATTGTAAGTCCAAAACTGGACCTACAGCTTTTTCCAAGATGCAAGGTATTGGGGAAAAAAGGGAGAGAATGAGGTCATGATTCAACTGGGCTTTAAAAAACATTTAATAAAGCTGAAATAATAAGCAATTGTGTATTACAAGATAAAGTCGATGTGTTACAGGTTGTTTGGAGAGTGAAGAAAGGCTCAGGAAACGATTGAAAAAATAATTAAAACAATTGTTCTGCCACTAGCAAAACCTCAGCATTCACCTTATCCACCATCCCCACAACTTTGTGTGAGTCTTGACCTTATGAATACACTCCAGAAGATAAAACCTGGAAGTTCAGGGATTGAGAAGAGGCAGCGTGTGCCCAGGTGCTGCACGACGGGGAGGGGTGTTTGGGCACACACTTGAAAAAGGAAGAGGAGACAGAAACCTCAAAAAACCCTCAACTTGTGAATGTTTCTTCAACAGTTATTTTAGATTGATGCCAGTTGGTTAAAAACATTTGGAAGAGTCTTCAATCAACAGAGCCTAAAAAACGCAGGCAAACTTCTCCACCAACTCCCCAGCTATAACTGATGTGACAGGATATGAGTAATGTGTGCTGAAAGATGGGCCACGTGATCGAGCTCTAATTTTAATCGTATCAGTCCTTGCTCTGCTGAAAGCCATCTTTTTAATTCCATATATTGTCATCCTTTATCATTTAGCTCTTGTCTGATTCTCATTTCTTAACAGCATTGCTTCAATCATTTTCATTTTGAACCCTGTGGTTCTATTTGTGAATGCAAATAACGGTGCTTGATCTCCCTTCAGAGGTCACTGAAGATATCCAAAAGGGACCCTCTTGCTCATGGGTGCACATTTTTTTTTCCCCACGGTGACAGTTATACCAACTTCTCGTGGCTCCTAACTCTGGAATCAAGTTTATAAATACAGCTGATGAGCAGAAATGTGACTTGTTGTTTTCTGGATTGTTTTTTCTGAGGTTTTTGTTGTTTTGGTTTGGTTTGGTTTTTTTAGGAGATGGGAGCAAAGCAACTCTGTGAATAACTGCAGCTCTTGCTTTGAAACATCTCCAGCAGGGAGAGTGCCATAAATTCTATTTAGTCTTATTTGAGTGAAATATCCCTGGGATGATTCTACCATCTTTTTCTTCATGTTTGGCTCTGTTGATTGAAGACTCTTCCAAATGGCTCCCCTGAGGGATGATGCAATTCCTGTGACCATGTTCCTGGTCCACCATCATCCTGCTTTTTCCTTGCAGGAATCAGAAGGAGCAGTGCAAAAAGGGACACACTACAGAGGAAACTGGTTTTAAAAGGATTTGTTGAAAGGTACTATCAAGACGGATTAAATAATCTGCATTTTTTTGTGCTAATATACAGTAAAAACATTTCTTTTTTTGTGAAATACATTTCTTCTTGATCTTTTGGTATTGTAGTTTGCTTTTATTGATCTTTTGGCACCACATTTCTGGTTTTGCTAGATTTTCTCTAACAAAGCCAAATGTACTACACTCATTTTCATTAATATTAGTTGGTGAATCACTATCACTGTGTCAGAAACATTCAAGAACCAAATGTAATTTAATGTACACAGGCTCTACAAAACAAAAACAATAAAAACATTGCTCTGGAACAGAGAGATAATATCAGAGACACTAGTTCTAGGATTATAATGAAAAAGAATTAAGAGACTTGGGAAACATCCAACTGTTCTTGGTAAGAATTGGAGGTTCTTTAAATTATTCATAGCTGGAGCCTAAGATAAATAATTAATGTAACAGACTCCAAACAAGTTTTAAAAAATGGCCCATCTACAACTGCTAGGGATCCTGGCTGCATCCAGCAAGGACACCAACAGGTCTGCATTACAATTAGACACCACTTAACGAGACCATTACACTTGGGAGGATTACACGTCCACATTTTATGGCTGACCTATTCGCCCCCATGGAAATACCCAGGGAATCACTGCAGGGAGTGTGAAAACAGCTCCTCTGAGTGCTCCCACAAACAAAGTTATCTGCAAGTGTGGCTTCAGTCTCCAAGGTAATGAAGTTCATGAAAGGTGTCAGATCAAAGTTTCCATGGCACCCAGCTCTCAGAAGGTCTTAGGGACAATGGTGGAACCATTCTTGGTGTTCATGAAATGTGGAGTTGGCAGAGAAGATGCAGAGCTGGAGAGACAGGACTCAGAAATGGGAACTCATGGAAGGCACAAGATGCTTGTATTTTAGGAGCAGAAGGAACTGCTTAGGGGAAACTCAATCTTTTTAATCACGTATCTCTTAAAGTCTCTCTCATCTCAGAAAATGTCATATTCCTACCCTTCATCTTCTATCTCTTTGCCAGTGCTGAACAGTGTGATACCATCTGGACCAGTGCCAGAACAGATACTGTGAATCACAGATATTCCTACATATGCAGCACAAAAATATGCCCAGGGAGTGACATCCAACTGGGCTGTCTAGGCTTGTGTTGGGTGAGGAATTAATCCAGCATCACACACCCTGATGCTGAAGGAGGGACTGAAATATTCCCTAGGGCCCATTAGCAGTACCTTGGTTCCAAACTATGTGCAAGAAGTTGCTCAGAAAATAAGTATCCATCTATAGGACACTGTCTGAAGAGTTTTGAAAAGGGCCCCATTACAAAAGCATTACATTGCAATAAAACTGTTCTATAGAATAATTACTCCTAATTAAGGAAGTCCCCAAGTAGCTGAGTTTTCTGTGGATTTCACACCTTATACAGGTGGAGTGATTGTGCCAGGTAAAAACTGTAAACATCAGATTTGATTTCAAAGCACAGAAATCTCAGAGTACAACTAACATCAACGTCATTCAAGTCTACAAGCAGGATCTGCATGGCTCTGGCCAGGTTTTGTGCCACCTTGGTGTCCCATCTCTCCAGAGGGAAACTCTTCACAGCTTCCTTCCATCAGAACAATTGCATCCCTCAAAATAAAGTGTTTAACCCATTTTTGGCATCTTTTTGACTACAACTTTATCCTGTAACCAAATATCGTGTGTGTTCAGTACAGTCAATACACAAAAATGTAAATTACTTCTCCACAAGAAAAGCAGCACTGAAAGAGAATTAGATGTTCCTGGAACCTGCATAAACCTTTAACAGAATGAGTCAAAATAGCTATTTAAATATAGAAAAGAAGTCAATAAAAAGCTAAATGCTGAAAATTATTGTGAGAGAAAAAAAAAACCCATCATCATCTTCTCCCACTCCAGTTTACTCATGTGTGCTGCTCAAAGGGAGCTTTTTTATGAGATATTTTCAGTGTTCCAAGGTTGCTTCCTTGGAGCATTGTTAGCCTGTCCACTGCTCGGGCCGTGCTTGCTGAATGTTCATTTCCTCTGCCAAGAAAATCCCACAGAACGTTACAAACAGCGGCGGTGGCCAAGCCCCACATCTGCACACACTCAGACTTTGTCTCCTGCTTTCAGTCATTCCTGGCAAACCTGGAACAGCTCCCAGCTTTGTGCTCTCCACTGCACCTGGCTGAGGAGAGCCCCTGCCCCGAGTGCTGCTGATGCAACCTGGAACACACCTGGCCCTGCCCAAAGCAGACACCAGCAGAGCCCAGCTCCAGGGCTGTGTGCCCGAATATCCAACAGTCAGGGGATGGTCTGGGTTGGAGGGGACCTTAAAGACCATGCAGTGCCAGCCCTGCCATGGCCAGGGACGCCTTCCACTGTCCCAGGCTGCTCCAAGCCTCAGTGTCCAACCTGGCTTTGGGCACTGCCAGGGATCCAGGGGCAGCCACAGCCGCTCTGGGCACCCTGTGCCTCCCCATCCTCACAGGGAAGATTCCTTCCTAATATGGCACAAAAATGATCCTAAAAGATCTGTCAGCTCAACCAAGTACGGAGAGAAAATGCTGAAAACACATCAGTATCTGCCAGGAGCAAAGCAGGAAAAAAGATGCACAATCCTAACAATGTCCCAGGAATCTCCAACAGAAACCAATCCTGATGAACCCTGAGATGTTAAGGGAGTGCTCAGGAACTGACACTACAATAAACAACGGCCCAGCACTAAAGCTGAGAGTTTGAAGCAACAGAAAATTAAAGACCTCAATAAATCCTGTGTCCCTAAATATCAAAAAGCTGTCTACAAACACCAACAAATATTTAAATGTTCAGTGCACCTGTAATGAAGACTCTTCCTTCCCCTGTCTCTGCTCCTCGCTCTTCTCCTTCTCATCCCCGTGGCAGCAGGAGGGCAATGCCAGGGGAATCCTGGATCTTCTTCATCTTCTTCACTCATTTGCAGTTCTGGTTTTCTTGTCACTGAGGTAGGAATCATTCCTTTTCTATTTCCTCATGTTCACTTTAACAATGACACAAAGCAATCCACACAGAAATTCATGTTAATCCCAGAGCAGATCACAGAGGAATGAGATCCCTCACTTGAGAATGGACTGACCTTCCGAAAATCTGGCCAGTCAGATGTTCCATGCCTAAACTGAAATTCAGCTTCCCATTGGATTTTTAAGCAATCTCCACAGAATTGGCACCAAAAAAAGTAAATTTAGACAACAAATTTTTCTCCCATTTTGCCCTAAATTTCCAGGTAACAAGATCTGGTAGAAAATATTTTCATAAACAAGTTTCAAGGCCCCTGCTGCAATTCAGATGCCTTTCCCCCTCTCGGATAAAATCATCTTCATCAAGGAAGGATCTAGATTTGAACTAAATTAGCTGGAACTGATACTTTTGAGCTTTAAATGGAGTTTGCCCTCTAAGTTGCTTTGGGTTTTGGATTTTGTGGCCAATTTCCACAGTTCTACAATTGCAAGACAGAAATGAAACAGAATGGGGAATGGAGATTTGAAGGTAATGCCAGGTATTCTCACACGTCTGTGAAAGACCTTTTAACAGAGATACTTTTTTCTTTTCCCCTCCTATCTTTTACTCAACATGTGCTCTTCAGATTAGGGTAAAAATAGGGAAGGAGGTTAAAGAAACAAAAATACAATAGCAGTTAATATAGCTTATAATTAGCAAATTTTTTGAAAAACAGAAAGAAAAATTCCAACAAATTAAAGAAAACCAGTATTTCTGACAGAAATGACAATTCAAGACTATTGCAGATATTGCCTTATGAAGGATTATTTGTAACTTTAATTTGAGGATGTAAAGAAGTTAACTTTTCTTTTGCTATACTACACATGTAAAAAAAGATCAAAGAAAGAAAAGAATTGAGATTCAAATTCCATTTTTAAGCAAAAATGACAATGTCTTCCTGAGTTAAAATTAATCCTTTAATGATGAATTTCAAAGGTTTAAATACTTTCTGTGACCTTGGCTTTAAATAATTATGCCAAGCAGAGCTTTCCTTACATTCAGAAAAGATTCTGAATTGTTGATCACAGCCATTTTAATGGCTTCAGGCTGGCTGATTTCCAACATAATCCTCCGAATGCTCTTTAAAATTACAGACCAAGAACCTGACGCAGGTAAATGAAATGTCACTTGCACAAAGGCTGCTCCAACACTCCATGCAGATTGGTAATTTGTGCCACTGCACATCCCCTTGCAAGAAAATGTGTGATTTAGTGCCTAATGCAACCTATAAAAGAGACTTCAACAACTAGCTGCTTACACATACACAGAGTCTACCATCAATATTAAGTAGGGTTTTTTTTAGTTTGGCTTTTGAAATAAAACTTACATGTTTTAGTTCCCTACTGGGGGAGAAGACTTGAATTCAAGACAGGGGTCCAAGGGTTGCTCACCAAGCAGGAATGTGGGCAGTGACCCCACGGAACAGAACGGGAGGGAAGCCCTGATCAATCTCAAACATTAATTTCTATTTTCAAATCTTACCCAGAGTCCTTTCTCACTTGATGTACACCACAGGCAAAATTAGACCAGCCACTGTGAGCAAGTAGACTCAATTTCCTTGTACCCTGAGCCTGAGTTTTTCCCTCCTGAAGAGCTCACCCTCTTTTTAAGGGGCAAAAAGCTTGGCTAGGCAGAACCACTCTTTCCAATGTCTCTATTCCAGCAGAGGAAGATCAGCCTGCTCCTGGCTGGCTTTACCTATGAAATCATTTGTGTTTTTAAAGTGCTATTGGCTCCTGAGCACCTCATTCCCTCCCTGCTGGAGCTGCTGCCCAGCCCCAGCATGTCCATCACAGAACCCCAGAAAGCCCCACACTCATCTTGGGACTCTGTTTTTTCAACTCCAGTGACTCCTGAACATTCTTCCTTAGGGGAACTTTGCTCAGCTGACCCTTGGGGTGATCACTGCCCTTGTGGCCCATGGAGCAGCTCTTTGAGAATCCCTTACCTTGATCAAGGCTGCCTTGGTCTCTGCCGCGTGCTTCTTCTTCAGCTCTGAGATCACGGTTTCCATTTCCATTCTCAGGCTCTTCAGTGCCACCTCCTTGTCTCGAGCTGCCTTCAGCTTCTCCTGGTCCCGCTGGAGGCACACTTCCAGCAGCTGGTGGTCCCGCAGAGCGTTTGCCTGTACCAGCTCTTTCTTCAGCTCACGGATTTGGTGTTCCAAGCAACGGATCCCCTGAGAGAAGGAGCCAAATCCCAAGGGTGAAAAACCCAACACTACAGCACAAAACCCACTCGGCTTCCTCCAGCAGGCTGTCAGCTGGGCTAGGAGCAGATTCCGAGGATGCTTTGTCCTTTTTCCTGGCCTCTCTTCTTGCTCTTCCCTTTCTCTTCCTGCACACAGATAGATACACCTCCCCCTGCCCAAAGCGTTGGTAAGATGGACCTTTTTGGAGGAGAAATCGAGCTTGTGGCATGTGATCACTACATATCCTCCCCCATGCCTGCTTTTTTTATCCTTAAGAAGTGACCCGCTGCCTTCTAATGAGCTATCAGAGTATAATCAATCATTTATCAATCATGGCCAGCCCCAATGGGGGAACACAAAGGGGGAGGGATGGAAGGAACAGGAATAAAGCTGTGCCACTCCTAATTCCACAGAATTCGCTCTGCTGCTTTACCACAGGAGTAGATACACAGCTGTTACTTCAGATTACACTTGCATGTAACTCTCCCTAGTTACTTTTCTAACTGCCTTTCCTCTGTGGGTTCTTCACTGGAGCATCACATCTGGGACATGAAGCACTATCCTTCCAGCTAAGTGTGATGGATGACACTGAAAGCACATCTCTGTTTTCATTCATAAATGTAATTCTGAAATTGAGCACTTTCACTACAAAACTCACACAGGATTTCCCCCTTTGTCCTCCCTGTTTCACAAGAAAATTTGCCTGGAATTCTTTCACAGAGGATGTGACAATACTGAGAGCAGAAATTGATGTTCTACCAAGTAAGTGCAGGTGACTCAGCTCAATCTTATTAAAGGTTTCACAAGAAAATCTGAGGAAAAGCAGTGTATATTTAAAGTTCCCATTGTCCTGGAATGCCAGGTTCTCTCCAACTACTATTTTTCTTCTTCAGACATTTTTAATATGCTGCCTGGACTCAGCTACATCATTTATTTGCAGCCTCTGAGAACCACATTACTACAAAACTTTGAAAAGTTAACATTTGTTGCTGACCAAGGCTGGGACATGAATGACTATCAGATCTATTGCCTTGTACATTAATCTCCCAAGACAAATTCCTATAAATACTTTGATCTGAAAGAGGGGGGGAAAAAAATCAAGGCTTGAAAGTTTGCCTATTTTTCAAGCCATTTGAACTATACAGTGTAATAAAAGACATTGTCTCCCTTCAAACCTTCAGTTTGTCCTTCAGCTATCCCAGCTGTAACATGTATTAAATAATATCAACCATCTCAGAAACTTCTTTTGCTTCCATGCTTTCTTAATTACTCCTTGGCATTAGTCCCTACTATGTCAAAGGTAAGAGTGTGTGTATGGTGGAGAAGGAATGAGCACGTCATTTGTATACACAGCTCTACCACAGGCAGCATATTTCAGCCCTATCAGCATTATCTCAAACATATGTTTCACATACTGTAATCTGTGCTAGATCCTTTCCTTCCTTTCCTGAGCTTTTCCTCTACACGTTTAATTTCTTATTCAATCTGTATACGGACTAAAAACCTAAAGTGCATTTCAGTGTATCATTAAAATCCGCAATGTACTTTTATAATTCTTTCGGAAAATGATTTCATCTCCAGATCACAAGAACATGACAGCCTGCCTGGCTTTTCCTCAACCAAAGCAGCACTATCTCACTGAAGACAAGAGCTGCAATTGCTGATGGGTGATATGGTCTGAGTTCCAAACTGACACACGGAGAATCTGGTGTTCTTAACAGCTGCCCCAGTGCAAGTCCTGCCTGAAATAGCCACAACTATCTTTTAATCTGTGAGAGTTCTTTTTGAAAGCTCATTCTCCTTCTTTCCTTCTTTTTTTTTCTCCTTTCTATTTTAAAATAAAAAATTTCCTTTAATTACAGCCCCAACACACACACAGAAGTGAAACTAAGAAATTACATCGCTCAGAAGTTCCCTAAAAAGTTTGTTAAAATATTTAGGATAAGAAATCAGGGCTGATTTTTTACAATACAAGGAAAATTCATTCACAAATGACACTACAAGCCAAAATAAAGACTGGGGGAATTCCTGTTACACCTTTTAAGCTTTACTTCCTTCTTTATTCAATGGCTCTTATACAAAGTCATTAGAAAATGAAACACAATCCAGTGTTTTCTCTAAGGAGAAAGGAACAGCTCCCAGCCTTCAGAGCCAAAACTTGGGCCAGCTCAGAGTGAGCTGAATGTTATAGGTAAAGCAACAGTAATTAATATGCAAAGGAGCATTAATGTTGGACCTAATAGATTGCAAAAGCAGATTTGGTTCTATTAGGGAAGAAGAAAGGATCTGAAGACGGGGTGATGGCAGTGAAACTAATATGATTAAAGGAGTCCCTTTGGAGCAACTTCACTGCGAGTACGATGATGTTAAGAGACATCTCATCTCTCCAAAGTGACTGGAAAAAGCTTCTGTTGGGGATCACAGACACAGTTCTTGTCAATTTACTTTCAAATAAGTCCAGTTCTCACAGCCAGATTAGTTTTTCCCATAAACAAAGTCAGTGGCAGAAGCAACTTACGCCCAACTCAGTGCCTGAGACAACTTTGTGTGACACAGATATCTCCTCTGTGCTGCAGGAAATGAATGCCAAACTTTCCAGCACTAAGACTCTGTGCAATTCCACATGCCAGGTTTAATCAACTATTACTAGACTTAAATGGAGGCAAATTAGGAGGGAAAAAAAGAAAGCCCTAAAATGACTTAATTCTTAGTTGCGAAAAATCCATGAAATATAAAACTTAAGAGCAACTTTCTTTTCTTAACGATTCTGCGGGAAAATAAAAGCTGCAGTTACAAAACCTCACTTCTCAGGCTCCAGGTGCAAAGGCAGGATGGTTTCTTTGTAACACTGAGTCCTCTTTCTCAGTCTTGGTTTCTCAAATCCTCCTCTGGATGCCCAAATCTCTGTTTGGGAACCAAATGGTTTGCATGGTTTAAAACAACTGCTTGAGTACAACAGCTGCTGTGAGAAAAACACACCTTAGACACCCCATCTAAGCAAATGATTATTTGCTAAATGAGGATTAAACATAAGAAATAAAGGCTGACAGTATGTAACAGAGCCAAAACATTACTGCCACTTGCTGCCTTTTCTGGATCAAAGTGTTGTCGTCTCTATTTCGGTGGTGTGGGTACGAGCACATGAAATAAGAGAGATCTGTATCTATTTTAGAAAGGATGCAGAAGTTTGTAGCAATTCCCAGGATGGCCATGCCACAGGAACATGTCCCAAACAAGGAAGCATTTACAAAAATGACCATTAATCCACATAAAGGACAACAAATAGAAAGACAGCACCAGCTTACACAGTTTCCCAAATGGAACAAAAATACATAAACTGTGTGACAGAGATTTCACAAAGGTTTATATGATATATTTCTATGACCCTCAGATGAAGAAACTGCTGGCTAAGGTGGTGATTTCTATTTCTGTTTCAAAGAAATAACTTTGAATTCTAACTAAGAATATCTGTGCTGAAATAGTGTCATAAAAAGGGTGGGTCATAAGCCCACAGCAATTTGCCTGCAGGGAAAAAATAGACTTGAAAGAAAAAGAAGAAGGTTGGTCACTCACTTTGGCCTATTTAAAATGCCAATAAATGTACTGCATGTTATTTGGAAGGAAAACATGTGCTCTTAATTTTAAAAAAAGTAAATTGCATAAGAAAATACAAAGTTGGCAAAAAGTTTAAATTAAAATCTGTTGCTGATGTCTCAAACTCTGCTCCACTTACAGGAAACAGGGATGAGAAACGGACCGAATGACTACGGCCTCATTAAAAACAATAAGAACACAAATTCCCTTTCTTTTCCAGGAGCTCCTACTTCACCCCCATGAAGCATTTCCTTGGATCAGTTTCTGAGGAAGAGGCTGGAGCATGATGGCATCTTCAGCCTCACGGGGATGAGCACACGGAGCTCAGTGTCTGCCTCCTCCCAGTGCACCCCACACCAAA
This sequence comes from Brachypodius melanocephalos, assembly GCA_013398615.1. Classification (NCBI taxonomy): domain Eukaryota; kingdom Metazoa; phylum Chordata; class Aves; order Passeriformes; family Pycnonotidae; genus Brachypodius; species Brachypodius melanocephalos. The sequence goes on from VZSR01001755.1 coordinate 2,657,349, forward strand.
CCACATCCACCCAGCACATGCTCAGCTCCCCTGGCCAGGGTGTTTGAAAGTCACAAAAACAAGGCAGTGCAGAGTGAAGATGAAATGCACTCCTAATTTATTCCCCGAGGCGCAGATCTAGAGCTGCTGAGGTGTTGCTTCAGCAGATTTACAGTAAGTGACCAAGATCTGCCAGCAGATGAAGCTGCAGTGACCTCACTGCTCTCCTTGCTGGAACAGAGCATCACTGTTAAACACCCCTGAGCTTCTCAAGGGGCTCCTGACAACCCTTCAAACTGAGTTTCACGAGTTTGCTGCACTGGGTGGACTTGGCTCCAGTCAGAGATGGCTGCACAGGGTTCACTTTGCTGTGTTTAATTTTGCTGGTGTGTAACATTTTCAAAAACCTACAACAAACCCCCTGAACCTCTGAGCAGTAGCACGGACTAGGCTGGATGATCCCAAAGATCCTCTCTAGGATAATAACCTCAAACATCAGCCTCTAATTCACAGCCCTATCTGACCACAGATAAGCAGCTTTTGCCCCAGCCTGCCAAGACCTTCTCAGCATTTCCTCCTTAGCAGAACACTGAAATGAGCAGTGTGTGCTGGGAAACATCATTGGGCTCTCCTGAAAGGGACATTTGTCCCTCTGTGCCTCGCCACGCTGCCGTAGGGTGACAGCGATGGATGAGGCATCCGCAACGTTTGTTATTGGACACTGGATTCTTTTGGAAAGGAGATCAGTCCAGTCAAGGGAAAGGCAGTCTGCAATAAAAACAAATCTCACTTTGATGATGAAGAAGTGAAAGAAAAGTAAGGGATGAAGGAGGAACACCGAGTGATTCAGGGGTGACAATGACTCCCTTTTTACCCCTGAGCAGGGCAGAAGAGGGGTGTCCCAGAAGAGGGGGATGAAGTGTCCTGCCCCAGCCACACAGTGACTGGAGGCACATTTACTGTAAAACACCTTAGAGGGGATTATCTGCTGGAAGTGGGAATCTGAACGACTTCAGCTTTCTTGTCAGTAAACAAAGCTTTATCAAATGCTGGGAAACAGATCATATGAGTTTCTCTACCATCACAAAAACAACCAATGCCTTTAACATAAAAGAAGTCTGAAAAATAAACAAATATTTGCGGCTCTAAGCTTAGAAAAAAGTGTAGCTGTAAGAACTTCAAATGAGTGTAATGTTGATTTGCGTTTAGAACAAAATTAGTTTATATTAATGAGTTTTTCTACTGCAGCTTCTGCAAGGGACAACAACCCTTCTCTTGACTGATCTTATTCTGGTTTTCTGGAATTATTCTCATGATTTTTACCCTCTGGACCCTGCCAACCAAGGGCCAGGCACAGCCCTAATGGCTCTCTGATCCTCCTGTCCACAAATCATCCTACTGAGTGTGACTCACTGGTCCCACTATACCTGCTTTTCTCCATGCCAAAGGAATTCCAAGTGGCCGGTCCAGCCAGCTGGCAGCTATTTGTGTCTCCTTTGTATCGAACTCAATCATGTCCATTTAAACAACTATATTAAAAATATTTTCTATACCACGGCAATTTCAATTAAAATATGTAAAGAATTTATTATCCTCTTTCTCTTGTGACTCCTAAAATCAGCAATTTGTCAATATTATGAATACCTTAAAAGATGAGATTTCACTTGCAAAGAAAACCAGTGGCACATTATCACATGGGTAATGATGTGGCAGAACACAAATTAGCAGGGATAAGTAATAAACAGCTATTTAGCTTTCACAGCACAATCTATTACATTGTCAAGTTTAAATGCCTTTTCGGTAAGAACACACAGCCCCATAAATGTGGCATTTAAGGGAGCAGATAAATGAAATGGTGTGAAATGAAGTGAAAATGAACAACAGTTCAGTGACCAGCAGGTTAGGCTCAGTTCCTAAGAACACTGCTCATTCCAAGAGCATGGGGCTGTGCAAGCCCTTCCAGGGGAAAACATGGAAATTACACCCCCACCATTATAAATAGTCCTGGACAGTGGTCTGAGACTTCCTGGAAACACTAAAATATCAGCCTCAGAGATGCATTTTATTGCATGCTTATATAGTATTTTGTGCACACTGAAGTGTTCTAGTTCTCGAAGGAAAAAATTCTCTCCAGAACGCTGGTTCTACTGGAGAGCTTCTTTAAAAGGAGCCATCCTCATCCTATTTATATATATTTATCTATATATATCCTATATGTGACTACATTGCAGTGATGCGGTGAAGTTATTAATACATTCATAAGTGAAATGTCCTCAGTTGATAAATCAGGTTGGATGTTATCAAGTTTAGGTCTTGGAGGAAAACTGACACAAACCAAAGCTGCCCAAATCTGCACCTGCACGGCACAAGAGAAGGGAAAGCTCTTCAGGCTCACACAGAGGAAATGCCCAGTGAAAAACCCTCAGTAAGAGCAGTGCAGGTGACAAGTAAGGGTGAAATGTGTGCAGCTCAGCAGGGCCAGATCTCAATCCCCACATTCCAGGATTTATGCAAAGGTCTATCGACTCCATCCCACACAAGCTCAACTCTTCTCACCTTTGCACATGTACCTCTGACATCTCTCTTGAAAATGCCCCCTGGGATTTGTAAAGGGAGGTGTTGAGCTGCTAACTTACATATTCATTTCATTAATTTTAACACCATTAAGCTGCTTTTAAAGGTCACATCTCCTTGGTAAGATTCTTTACTTCACTATTCCAGCACTGTGAGTGCTCTGAAAAATGCCTCTATCATTTATGAATGTGATAAAAGTTTCTTCCTACTAACCCTGCTTATCTTGACTCTACCAGGGTCTCACTTTGGAGTGGGGACTGGTTTAACACCACCCTACCTGTACAGTGCTGCTGGAGGAAACACCGCTCACCTCTGGTATCCAAACCATGGCCAACACCCCCCTCACCACAGCTCCTGCACGGACATCGTCCCAAAGAAGGTCCAGCACCCTTCAAGAAGAGATTTTACTTCGTAGCAATGCATTTACTCTGTCTTGTCTAATCCTGTTTAGCATTTCCTGAAAAACCATGGAAGTGTTGACTCACAAAGAACAATAGTTATCTTCAGCTCCACTTCCAATAAAATTAAGGAAAAATGAGTCTGCCTGTGCTAACTCTATAAATAAACACGCTTAGGCAACAATTAACAGGTAATTTAACCCCCAAAACTGTTCACTGACTCTGCCAGGTATTTCTGAAGGCTGAAAAGAAACAAGAAACACAGGTAACAAAAAGCCAGAAGGGAAAAGTTACACTGAAAATATTGGCCTCACTCTGGTTTCTACATCTTAGAAAAGGGCAACACATTTTTGAGCTCTGCTGTGACATGGCATTAAGCAAAACACAAATTTTGATGATTTTTTTTCCCAAAAGAAGTGCACTGAAGTAGATCTGGACTTTTACAGAAGCCAGTCAGCTGCCTAAATCCCAGTTAATGTAAATGGCACTTAAGCTACAAACTGGGCTTAAAAAAAAAAAGGGGAGGAGGGAAGAAAGAAAATCAGACATCCATTTGAAGAGCTCCACAAAGAGCTTAAAATTAACAGAGCTTATTTCCATTTCTTAATTTACATAAGTACATTTGATTCCAATTTAGTTAACAGCAGCTAGAAAGCAGAACTTCATCTGGGTTGGTTATTGTCACTGCCCTCCCAACAAAATGAGTTTTAGTCCAAGGGAAGAACCTTGAGCTTACACGTGTAACAAAACAATGCAGAGAACTGGTGAGCCAAAGGATTACTCACCAAGTTGAAACTGAGATACATGTAAATATATTTTCCATTACACTGTTCTAAGACCTGTAACAGACTTGGCCCTCTTGCCTTGGAGATTGATCCAGAGCAGTTTCTCCTTCCCTGATGTACTGAATTTGCTTTGAAACAGATTAGTGAGAGAAAAATTTAAAATCCCACCTTCTTTCTCCTTTTATCTGATGAAAGGAATGTTTACCTTTGTATTCTTCCTTGTACAAACAGAATGATTCCAAAAAACCTGCTAAGGGACCTGCCAGGAAAGGACTAATTTCCTTCTGTCTTTCTACCCAGAATTTTAATTGAGGCACTCAAATGGGCACATAACAATCTACATAACTGCACTGATGGAACTTAAATATGATGGAGGTAAGAAAAAAAATCAGCCATAAATACCTGTTTAATGCAGTGATCCCCTATAATGACTTGTGAGAGCAAAATAAAATGCAGAGTGGCTAAAAAAAAAGAAATTTAAATCTGCATGTTAACACCAGGTTTTCTGCATTGTACAGTGCACAACAATCCATCCCTAAATGATGACTGATGCAAATGACACCAAACATCCTCCCTGTTTTCCTTTATGAAGAATTTTAATTTCTGCATTTCAAGATTTGAAAGGAAAATATTCCCTTCAGATGAATGTTAAAGATATGTTCAGTTCTGAAATAACATCAGAGTAAAGCTTGTTCTGAAAGTGAGGAAAAACTGCTGATATTTAAGGAAGGATAGGAATTTCCTGCAATGGAATCCAGGAATGAGCCTAAAGATCTCTGCAGGCCTGGGAAGAACTACCTGTCAATCTCAGAGCACTTTGTGTCCAGCATCCCCTAAGTCAAAGCTTTTAAAAAACATTTGCATTTAAATTTTCCACATATTAAATTGAAAAGCATTAACATCTATGGAACAATGTGTAATGCTGATTTAAATGCAGACACGATGTATTGCAGATTTAAGGATTACTACAGACATTCATCTCTATGAGACAGCAAAATTCAACGTATTATAATTCCCAAGTTGTCCTCAGAAAAGGAACACGCTGCATTGTCTACGAGAATGTCTTTGCCTGTCAACTACAGAAAAGATTTCACTGTAAGTAGAAGAGCCAAAAAAACCCTCAATGCCTCAAAAACAAAAAACAAACAACAAAAAAAAACCCACCCAGAAAACACTTATTTTGGATGAATTTGTTGTTAAAAACACACAACTTTTGAATATTCCCAAGTTTTACCTCACACATCCCATAAGGGTTTTATGGCAACTGGAAATGGCATTGGACACAAAACCTGACAGGACAAACCAAAGATAAGATGCAGATAAAAAGCCTCAGTCATCAGCTGTCCTTGCATGAAACATCTGCCACCTTTAATTTCTGAAGTTCACATTTGTAGAAAAGCCCACTCTGGACAGTAACTCCTGCTCAGGCCTCTGCCAGGACCATCTCAACAGGCACCTGAGGAACGCTCCCGGCTCACACCTCTGTCCAAGCTCTGCCCTCACTGTTACTGAGGTCAAAGAGAGAAAGTCTTCAAAACTCCACCATAATCACAGGGAGCCAACTAAGGAACCCAGTCCTGTCATTCTCTGGGCCAACAACAGAGAATTTCAACGCACCACCTGCCCTGTTCTGCTCTGCTTAAGGACGCCAAGCAGCAGGAACCTCTCTCATTTCTGATGTCACACTGCTATAGGGAAGGTGACAGTCTTTAACCAAAAGGGAAGTCCTTGTTCTCAGCCTCATGACTGGCAATACGTGTGGGCAGGAATCCTGAAATCCAGGAGCTCCAGAAATAAAAGTTGTATCACTCACAGGTTTAGATTTGAGAGAAATAATCAGCCTCTGACTGTACAGATTCCTCATTTCTGCATGGCAGCAACAACAGCTGCAGTATTCCTGTAAGTCACTTGTGGTAAATTCTCATCCTCACATTAGCTGCTTGCACAAATAAAATGAAGAATTACACACACAGGTCCAAGTTTGGGCTTTTTCCTTTTCAGATCTATTTCTCATTGGAAGAAGCACATTCTAGTAGTCTATGTTTACAGTCCTGATATAAAACACATAAATGTGTCATCTCCATCTGAGGAGGGAAATCCTAGAGAAGGTGGGCTTTAACCAACTCAGATGTTAGGATGGAACTGAGGGCATCAGGTGATGGTACCTATTGCCACACACATGCAGCTGATGCTGCTTCAAGTCTCCCTCTCTGCACCTTCACCCTCCAGTGCTGGTTGCACAGTTCCCATCATCTCCTCAGTGGCTCTCCCAAGTTCAGAGACCTTTTGGAAGGCTCCTGCTCCACAGCTACCAGTTCAGAAAGATGACATCAATCACAGGATGATCTGTTCAAAATAAATGAAAACTGTGCCTAACATTCCTTCTCTTGAAATCGAGAGGGTTTTTGGCTCAGCGTCTTCCTCTGGCACCTTTCTGTTGATCTCTGTCCTTTTCATCCTTCTCAGTTTGTCCTTTTATTCAGTTGATGCCACTTCGTTTTCTGAATGACAAATAGGCCACTGCATCCTGGGGCAGGAATTTCTTCAGATTTATTTATGCAACTGTTTTGGATCTACTGTACTCTGAATAAATATCAATACACAGTTTAAATATAAAAGTCAAAATATACATACTGAACGTGCAGACTCTATGAAATAGCAGTCAAATAAAAGAACCCATTTATAAAGGCCCATGTTGATATTTACTACTGTCTCAAAAAAAAAATACCAACCCCAAAACACAACCTCACAATTGCACTAAGAAATCAGGAAAAGTGTACTACTCCTAAACTGAATATTCTGGCAGGGAACAGCTGTTCGAAGGAGAAACTCTTGACTGGAGGCAGAGCACCAAATGGAGCTGGCTCCTTTCTGTGTATCAGCCTTCTAAGGGGAAAGAATTTGCACCCTTTTGAAACCTGCTGCTTTCCTTCTCTGGAAAGCATCACTGTTTTGAAGGACACAATCTTACTCTGTGAAAATAAATAAGGAATCATGACTTTGTAGCACATTCTTACTAACACAAAGATCAGGGAACTAGCAGAGAGATTGTTTCTTGGATACCTCGAGGTGGTAGTTTTGACAAATGGCTTCTGATGCACTTGTGAGGCAGAGATTTTGGCTTTCCCCACACACAGACCTAATTACCACATTAATGAAGGCTATGGCTATAAAGGAATAGTAGGGCTGTCTCTGCTAAACCTCCTTGAAACTCAAGCACAGAAAAACAAACATTGCCTTCCATATAAATGGCTGCTTTAGGAGCCATTACTGATTAATCTTGTGTATTCCCTCCAAGCCTCTGATGCCAGAGATGCCAAAGAAACCTTATCACAAGGGTTTGTTTGCACAGCTTCAGCAAGGAGAGTAATCCACTAAGTATCCCACACAATACTCAGGTAGAGCAGGTAAGAATTAATTGGTACCTTTCCCACCCACCCCCCCAGAATTTCTGATGCTGAAACTGTTTTTCTCTTCATTGAACCAGCTCGGCCTAGACTGGCTTGTCCCGCAGTGACATGTCTATTGAATACAAATCAGACAGCAGAGCTTTAAATCTGTGTTGCAGCTCTCATTTCCAATTCGAGAACTGTACTATAATCATAAGCTTCTGGTGGATGAAAGGAAATCAGCTCTCTGAATATTAGCTAATGCCACATTTGCAAGTCCTGAAGAGATCTGTGCTGTTTAAAAAAAAAAAAAAAAAAAAAAAAGATCATTTCTCGTGAACCTATATATATGAATGGCTTTGTACTGCTTCGACTGATAGAAGCGATGCCTGTGCTGGGATTAAACCCTTTTCATCATAAAACCTCATCTGGTTCCGAGTCCAAGTCCATCAAACCTTTTCCCTTTAAAGTCCCGCCTTTGATTCTACATCAATTTATTCAAACCGCAGCTGGGTGGCTGAAAACGAAAGGACAGCATCATTTAAACCAACCATGTTCCTAACTTGAAAGAAGGACTATAATTAAAAAAATGGGCATAAAAGAATGGAAATGGGATAATATTTTTTAATGGTAGTTCAAAGGCCGACAGATGTCAGAGCCTTTGAAGATGTCAGTACACTGAGCAAGGAGTTGCCATTAAATAGTTTGCCTCAGAGGTGAAGCAGCTTTTTAATGACTGAAAAAGCCCTTGCAGACACATCCTTGTGTTTTTAATTTGTCAGAGTTTCTGCACTATTTTCTGATTAATGACACATGATTAGAACTGCATAGCACACATATTTTTATACTTTCTTAAATGAATACTTTATTCCACATTCCTTCAGTGCCAGATAAAAACAGGAAAGCTTTACTATAGAGTCCAAAACTATTCAGATTGCTCAAATATTTATGGTAATTTGAGGGGATTGGCCAGATCCAGAGCTTCTATGGGTTGCTACCTTTTGTTCTTTAATGGAGCTATTACTACTGCCACCACAATTGTGCATGCATTAAGTGAGCATGTGACCCAGTAATGCATTGTGCCCTTCTTGTGCCCTAAACAATCACAGCTTTCATAACTCACTGATGAACAAAGTCATCAAACCAAAATAACATTTAGAAAAATCCTAGGGTCGATCCTGAACAATACAAACAATTGCTGCCAATGTATTGTAAGTGGAAAATAACTTTTCCAAGGGAAAAAGCATATTGCTAGGAAACACCATGTTCAGAAGAAAAACACCAATATTTAGAAATGCAGATAAAATCCCTATTTTGGCCTGAGAAGATGCTCTTGCAGCATCCTTCATCTCTCTCTTAACATACGCAAATTTTTTCTATTTTCCCCACGAATGGAAAATGTAGTAGCCTGAAACACAGGGACAATTTCTTTTGCTGCCAGGAAAAAGCTCTCCCTTTTGTGGCTGCCTGCCAAGCTGAGCAGGTACAGCCCAGGGACAGCCCAGCCCTGGGCAGGGACAGGAAAAGCCAGCACTGTGTGCCCTACCCTGTATCACACCTCAGAGCATCACCCACGTGAGAATACAGTCATTACAAGGGAATTTGATTAATGTGCTGCTCCTTCTGCTCCTCCAGCCTACATTCAGCTTGTAATTGGATCATAAATAGAAATGTGATGGACTCAGCTAAAAGCCTGCAGAGATTGGAGGTGCTGCAGCAGAGCTTTGTGAAATGAGTTGCTGTTCTGCCCTGAATATTGACAGGATTTCCCAAGTAGGAATATCTGGCTTGTTGCAATCCATATCCATCAGGAATCTCTGTGCAACACCCCCCTGAGGAAACTCCTGGAGGGGAGGGAGGTGGCTCTGGACACTCGCTGCTCCACAGATCTGCAGCGGGAGATGAAGGAAGCCATGAGCCAGGGGTGTTCTGCTGCATGTCCCAAACAGTGCACAGCTATCCTGCTGCTCAAGCAAGCACTGCAAAGCTTGGAAAAGGAAAAGAATATGGCTGCAGAGAGAAAAAATATAATTCTAAAATGGAATTCCGCCACATGTATGTATTGAACGGAAACAGAGCCCTGCTAGGAAGAAACATGGTGGAGTTAGGGTTCCACCACAGAGAACAAGGAGAATTGGACAGCTCTCAGTACAGACAATTGTAATCCCATCCCCAACTACCCTGCAGCCTTCCTCCTTGAGTCACTCCACAGTTATCTTCAGAGACAGCTTTCTTTAAAAAGCAAAACAAACCCTAACCTACATCATTAGACCACTTGACCCTGTCATGAATCTCATGTAGATCTGAATACTCAGTCTACATTAATGTTACATTGCACACTTTTGCCACTTTTCCTAGAAAACAAACGATCCGCGGGAGCAGGCAGGAAGCTGCTAAGCAGGATGGGGTGCAGCAGCCCCCAGCATCAACCAGAGAAGAGCTCATTCCCTCTTCCATCCCCATCTCAGGAGTTGGGCAGGTCCTGGATATCCGGAGTGCTCATCAGGGATTTGGGACAGGGACATGCTCTGGATGGAAGAAAGCAAAGGAGCAAGATCTACACATCCAAAAGGCCCCTGATGTCATCACTGTACAGAAATATGTTCAGAATCCAGTTATTATTTTGGCACTGTGGTAAAAATAGCAGAATAAAACGTTGAATTTCAAGCAGTTATGGCTGAACTGAAATAAACCCTAAGAGAACAAAGAAAAGGCACTTCTCTAAGCTGTGGGACTTTCTACAGGATCCCAAATTAATTACACAAACTAAAGGAATGTTACTCTCAAAAGATGCATCAGAATTCTGAATAAACATTATAAAGTTCTTCTAAAATGGGAAATAGCAGCCATCCTGAAAATAATGTTTTGCTACAAGCCCCATATAAGCAGACAAAGCTGAGCCATTCAGACTCTATCCATTAGAGGGCAATAATACATACATACACACTCAGACACACACACATATATACATATACACACAAACACATTCCCTTACGTATCCCTAACTGATTTCAGCAGGAAAAAATTAATATTTTCTGTCTAATATTACCACGGGTATATTGACAGCTTGAGTCCTGTTCTCCCCACTCCCTCTGCACTCCCCAACAACAGCATCCAACAGATAAAAGGAACAGTAACAAATTATTCTTTAAATTTGCTTTCCCATGAGGAAATCCATGCAATACACAGCTTCGGATGGCTTGCAGTCAGTTATTATTAAACTTGAGTGGGTTGAACAACCAGAATGTCTGTAAGCATGGGAATCATTCCAGGGGTTCCCAAACTTTGAACAGACAAAAATGTTCTTCACACGCTCATCTCCCACCTCAGTCAAACACTGCTCCTTTTCCTTGCAGTGACACAAGAACCTTTGATAGCAGCAGCCACTGCAGACATGGCCAGGAGCCAGCACACTTCAGCTGTCTCTTGGAGCCACAGACAAATCATGGAAGGGCATTTTTTGGTGTTATTAGAGGCACTCAAAGGGGGCAGCTCGTGTGCTGTGTCTTCTGCTTCCCTGCTCCAACCACGCCAACCCACAGAGAAACCAACCAATGAACCTCGTTTATCTCAGGTCCCCAACCTTCTGCTGCCCCCACTTGCAGCATCCCACAAGCACAATTATGGCATCAGCTCTCAGGGACAGGAACCGTCTGTTGTTCCATGTTTTCACTAACATTACATAGACTCAGACCCCCGAGAGGATTCCAGCAATACAAATAATTACCAGCAGCCCCTAAACTCCTGCTTGTCAACATCTCATTAGTTACAGGACTACTGGAGTTCACAGGGACACACAGGCAGCTGGATCAGTCACTTAATGACCAGTAACTCCTGTGAGCATCCACACTCCATTGATTTGTGTTTGGGCTGGCAATTTTCTTTTTTGTTTGTTTGTGGGCTTTTTGCTTGATTCTGTTTTGTTTAGGTTTTTTAAAAACATCTCACTCTGCAATTACCAATCCCTGCTCCCTTAGAAACAGCAATTCAGGTAACAATGTCGTCTACCAGCTTATTGTTTTCATCCACTGCTGGATAAATATTAATTTTAGATTAAACTAGAGGTTTAATTGAAGATCTGAATTTCATAAGGTCCGAGATGAAGATGGAGAGTAACACACTGGTCCTGTTGCTACCCCAGCCAGGACACAGGTGTCCTCCAACCCAGAAATCCCTGAGGATACCAAACACAGCAGGAGAACATGCAGCTTCCTTCAAATCTTCCAGTGTACTCTGTGTTTGCAGCAGCTGCCTTTCCAAAAATCACATTCAGTGCTGTTTCTCTTCTCTAAATTCATTTTACAGATGCCAATACAGCAGAAAGCACAGTCTACAAAAGAACTCAAGCTGTCAGAGACAACTTTAGAAGAATTCTATCACCTGTGTGGAAGATGGAGTTGACTCTTCATGGGATTTTCAGATCTGTTTCAAGTGAAAACACTGTGCCAGAGGGTTTTGTCCTTTTTTTTTTTTCTTTTTTTCCCCCTTAAACTACCTTAGTGGTGATTTTATGAACTCTGAAGAACAACTCTAAAACCTGAAAACGGAAAATTCATGATCAGGCCAATATTTCGGGGGTCAAAAGTAAAGTTTTCTTATTTGCGGTATTTTAGGAGGACTTTCAGACACATGAATACCAATGACTCTGAGATATGTAATTGCAGTTTGAAATATATTGTTTTCTCCATTAAACAGAAATCTACAGCATCCCTGACATCGATTCCTGTCATTTTGTCATGATAAACACTCAGGTATTAAGTACCTTCCACATCATGCACCCAGGCATGATTCCAATTAGTGCTGAATAGAAGACAAAATGTCAGCTTAATAAGCTTCAATTTGCAGAGCCTTTGAACACTCGATGATATCATCACTTTGCCAATCATTTCTTGTACTTTGGCTGCTTTTTTTCCATCTCACCCTCCCTGTCAAAAGGAAGTCTTTCAAATCCCAGAAAGGCAAGACATGAACAATGTCAGTCATTGGTCTGACTGAGCTAAAAGATCCAAAAATGACTCCCCAATACATCAACAGAGACCTGTGATGTGCACAATACTCCCTCAAAGCTAATTTGCTGCCAACATGTAGAGTAATTGGCGGAAAAAAGTCTACTTTAAAGTCATACTGTGAAAAATATTTTCTTGCATGAAATCAACACTAAAGACCTTAAATCACTGTCACAGTCTCTACCGCCCGTTCAAGTGAAGAAACAGTTTTCGTTCAGGTAAGGTGACAATCATTTCTTCAAAGGTGACTGGGCCAAGGAACAGCTCTGCTGTCTGACTGCATGCTGAAAATAATCACTGTACTTTAAAATAATGGATTTTTTTTTTCTAATTTGTATCTTAAAAAAAAAAAGAAAAAATATTTTCAAAAAGAAAAAGACAAATTGGAGAGAAGGTATGTACAGGGAGCATATCTTCTGTGTGCTCAGATGTCTGAGGCCAGCACAAGCACACAGCCCTCAGCTGAGGACTCACGATGTTTTCTCTATCTGGAATATCCCCAAATGCAGAGTCTAAAATCCCTGCCTTTATCCGGGCGTGAGGGTAAACAGAAACACCAAATGGCAGCAGGAAAGACAAGAGATAATGACTCAGGATGGGAAGTGTGGAGCCATATCGAGCACCACGTGGGCTCTGAGGGTTGTGCCAGGGCAGCTGCTCCTGCCGGAGAGCCCACAGTGCAGAGGTGGGGATGGAAATGGGCTCTCCTGAGCTGGATCCTGCAGGAGGTGATCCCAGAGCACACAGCCGGTGCCCCAGGGGCTGCACCACCGGGGCCAGCAGATCCTGGCCCTGCACTGCGCTGTCCCGTCCCCCTGGCTGGCACATCCCACAGAACCCAGCCAGGAGCCCTTTGCTGGCACCTCTTTGTTACTCGGGGCTCAGAACTGGCTGGGGACAAAGCCAAGCCCAGCCCAGAGTGGGTGCTTTGGTGGGAAGGGGCTGGAGCAGCTCGGAAGGGGTGGATCTGATCTTCCTGGAGCTGGGAGCACACGCCGGGCAAGGCACTGGGGTGGGAGCAGGGCTGAAAGAGTGCACAGCATTTGGCTGCCCCTCCATGGGATGGGACAGCAAATTCCATACTTCTGAGGCAGCAAAGGCTTTGAGGAGTTGCTACAGACGCTGGGGTTGGGCCAGTGGGGAAACAGCTGCAGAGATTTTCCTGGTGAAACACTCAAGGCTGTGTCCGTGCCAGCAATCTCAACCCAGCCCCGCAGAGAAGCCACCGTGGGGGCCTGGGGCTGCTCTCCTCCAGCTCCTGTCTGTGGAACACAGGAAAACCAGAGCAGCCTCCCATTTTTCTTCCTGGCTAATGCAGCATGTGGAGGAAGAGGCAGAGCAGTGGTGGGGCACTCAGGGCAGTGCAATTTGCCATAAGCGTCTCAGCTGCAATTTGTTACTGGTTTTCCACTTGAAGGTTTCTTTATAATACTTTAATGTGGGAGCGCGTGGAGCTGTATGGATGGGCTCATATTTCTCAGCTGACATCTCTTCAGCCAAAGTATGTCAGCTACAGGAGAGGGCAAGGCTTTGCACTGGCTCTGGGAGTTGTTCTTCCCCCATCAGAAACCACATAAAAGAAAAACACAAATAAATCAACTCTCCAAAATCGCTATTTATTACCTCATCATGAAACCATCTACTGGACCCTGCAGTGGTATTGAGTAATATCATTACTTAAACCATAAAGAGGTTGTATTTATTACTCAAAATTGGGAAAATTAGCATCCATATGGATCTCATTGTTTTACGAGCAGTATTGCTGCCAAAACAAGTGGTGTTAACATTCCAAACTACAGATTGTCACCATTTCTTACCCAGTGTCTCATTCTTTCACTTGGTATTTAAAATACCTTTGAATTGAGGAACTGAGCAGATCACAGAATCTCTCCTATCAAGATATATATCATGTAACAGCCAGACTACTGTTCAAAACTTGATTTATGGTGGCAGTGAGTGAATGGAATTAACATCTGATGACCTAAGGAAGAGAGACTAAATTGATTTTGGATCCTCTTCCTTTAGAAAAGGGATAAGAGAAAAAGTACATGCTAAGGAATTTAACTACTTAATTTGCAATACACGGCACCTTAGTAGGTAATCACAGACAGGACACCCTAACCTCCATCCCTGGAAAAATGATGGCATAAAACTCCATGAAATTAATTGCCAGGCACAGGAAGCATAAAAGGGTCACTGGGAACAGCGAGCTGGATAAACCAGGGCAAGGCAGGCTTGAATAAAGTAATTGTCTTCTGTGGTGAAAGGGGAGAAGTGTCAGTGTCATGTATCTTGATTTTAGCAAGGTTTTGATACAGATTTCACAGGGTCTGAACAGTCAAACTGAAGGGACATGGGATGAGCAGAGTGTGAGCAGAGAACTCACAGGGTTTGAAGAGGAGTCAAGAGTCAGCCAACAAGTGGCACTTCTCAAAGTTCAGATGGGGCTGATCCAGCTGAACTCCAAAGCCCTGGATGATGGGCACAATGACTCTGTGCCATGCTGTGGATGGCATGGCCTGGGTAAGCAGTCAGTGTGGAGAGCAGCCTGCCATCCACAGGGACCTCAGGCACTGCAAACTGAGGAATGGGCCACCAGGACCTGCACGGAGTTCACCAACCCGGGTTTATTCAGCCTGGAGAACTAAACACCAAAAAAAAAACCCATTTGCTGTCTTCAACTGAGCATAAAGGAATTGTGGAGAAGACAGAGGCAGACTCCCCTTGAAGGAAGGGCAAGAATCTACAGATCCAATTTTTAACAACAGATATTCCAGTTGCATAATCAGGAAAAGAGATTTCACACTGGATTGGTAAAGCACTGGAGCATACGGCTCAAGAAGGCTGGGAAATCTCCACTAGTGCAGGTTTTTCAAAACTCAGCTGGACTTGGCCCTGAGCAACATGATGTGGTTTTGAAGTCAGACCTGCTTTTGAGCAGGAGGTTGGGCACGGTGACCTCCAGAGGTCCTTCCAACCCAAATTATTCTATGATGCTGTGAAAAAACTCCAGAATGAATGCTGGTCTCCCATTAGAGGATGTCCCTTCAGTACTCAGGGGAGTGTTTGAAGTGGATGGCACTGCTGTTTTCCAAATTGCTGCACTTGTTCTATGGACTAGGAGAAGTCAACTTCCTTCTATTCAACAACTGTTGCAAACACATTAAAAGGTAACAGAAAAAGCAATTTTCAAAAGAAATAAAAACTATTAATAAAGTTGTGAGCAAGCATTCCCTCCTCTCTGCAGCAGACATTTACTGAATAAGTTTAGTTGTAATATTTGGAACAACCCAATATCAGAGAAACTATCCTCTGAAGATTTGGACACAATTGGAAGTAATATCAATAAGCAAATTCAGAGTCTGGATTTGCCACACACTGATCTTCACACCGAAAGCACAAGCTCCTTCAATCAAATCAAAAGATCAAGAGATCAATCAAATCAAAATCAAGAGATTTTACTGTAAATCAATCATTTCTGCAGACTAACACAGTATTTTTGCCTCTCTGCTTAGAAATTACATTACACCTCCTCAAATGTTGCGGTTACTACTTGTTTGTACACGCACCTGTTTGTACTCGATGATTTCTGACTTCAGGATTCCTTAATGTACCTTTAATGTGAGAAATGATTTCACACCACGTACAGCTTACTGTCTATTAGTGTTAATCATTCCTTGCAGCCATCACACACAAACCCTGCCTGCAAAGCCACACCTAGTGGATGTGTTAAAACCTGGCATAAAGGTTCTTTACATCTCACCGATGAGCAAAAATGATCTCATTTCTATTCAGAGAAATTAATCTTTTTTTATTAACATCTATGCAGGAAATAATCACTTCTTCCTAATCAAGAAGTGCTGGTATAAAATAAATTTACTGCCATACGATCTACACCCTGCCCCTAGACAAGTGAAATTATACACTCCACCTTCAGCTGCCAGTATTTAAAATTAAGAAAAACTAATAGAAAAACACTGATTGTAAGTTATAATAACTACCAGATATATTCAATTTTGTATTATGGAAACAGAAAGTCCATTTTGCTGAAAAGAACTCCATCTCAGATTCAGAGTTCATATTATGTGATGAGCTAGTTTCTATGGCAACTGCTTTCTCTTTTACATACACTGTAGACAGCACAAAATGTCTGTTGTCTCCTAAGTTAACTTAACATTTTTAATCAGCAGATGACAATTTGTGCACTATTATGTATGCCTTCCGAAAATGTCTTTAAATATTTCAAGTGCTGGGCTGACTGAAGTATAAAAGGAGAAAGTGAAGTCACACCTCCCGCCCCAAATTCCTCACAATCCAATTTCAGTCCTAATGAAAAGACTGAGAGTCAAGGAAAAACGTTGGAGACATCAGAGATGAGCACCCACTATGGCACAAGGACACTTTGAAGGGTGTATGGAGTGAGAAAGTGGAAGGTGTTCACAGCTGGATCAACAGGTGTTTGAAAGGTGTCCCAACCCTTCAAAGCAGCTCAGCCAGGGTGGGACACAGGAACACAAACGTGGCAAGGTGGGTTCACCTGAGCAGGGATGGGGATGTGCTCAGGAGACCCTGAGGGAGAGAACACTGAGCCTGCTCAGGTCAGAGCAGAGGCTCATTTTGAGCTCTTCTCTCAAAGATTATGCCAATGCTGCAGCCCAAACTCTTCCCACAGCTCCCCTGCATTTACTCAAGTGAAAACCAGCTCTGTGGGTTTGCAGTGTTTGAGTATTTCCACAAGAAATTCTTGCATTTGACCATTTCACAGCAATGCTCTGAGTGATAGTCCAGTGTGGACATCTCCATGGGAGCCACCACCAGATCCCTGATTTCAGCAGATATTCCCCATCAGTGGGATCCATGGCAGCCCTGAGTCGGCAGACTGTGAATAACAACCAAGGAAAACCACACAAGTGCTGCAACAAATATTTGGTACTTTAAATACTTTGCACCAACAGTCATGTTCATTATCCTGGGCTGACTGGTGCTAAATTAAACATGCTGCAATATAGCCAAAAGCTTTTGTTTGGGGAAGGCTAAAAGGGAATGGCTGTCTGTCTACAGGAGTCTGACTGGCAGCCCAAGAGCCACTCTCCAAGCAAAATACAACAAACCAATATTTAAATTGCAACTCCAGGGTTCAGATTGGCTGCAGAGAAAGCCTACACTGCAAGCAGTGCATTTCTTCTCATGCCACAGACATCTGCTAAGAAAAGGAAAGGAAGTAAAGGAAAAAAAAGTAATATAATTTATTTACTCCAAGTTGTAAACAGACGTGACTTCAGTAGCATCATCAGCATCTGAATGTTTCCCAGGCTACCTCTATCTGTACCCTCCAGATCCCCTCAAGCAAATTGCTTCCACTGACACTGGGAGAATAATCATGTGGGAATTGGTGTCTGGAGATATTAAAACAACTACATGAAGCAGAAGAGTTGATCAGTGATTCATCTGTAGGTAACAACAGGTTCTTTCAGATCAAAGTTGAAGAGAGTCTCCTATTCTGAGAAAAATGCTCCCCAAGTCTTTCTTATTGATATGTTACTGCTGCAGCAGTATTTGTATACAGGCAGAAACTGGCCATGAGTTGGGTATTTAGCTCTCACTAAACAAGTAGGTAATGCCTCTACTGGGTTTTTTTTCTGTATGTTCTCTTGTCTGTAGCTGACAGAGCACTACAGCAGACACGGCAGCACAGCCACCCTCCATACATTTATGGAGCCAAGATAAATGTCCTCTGTTTCCCCCACTTGGCTGATACACTAATTATCTACACAGAACCACAAACATACACCAAGAACCTGCTGGAATGAAAACAACTATCATTGCTGGAATGAAAATAGTGATTGCTACTGGTTTTTTATTTTAACTCCACAGGCTGAAATTAATTCAGACAAAACCAGATGCAAAGCAATAGCTGCAGAAAGACTCTTGATCCCAAGTGCAACAAAATAAATTTCCAAAGAGGAGAAGTCAGAAAAGAAGTGATGGGATGTGCTGTACATGGGACACCAGGGGAGGAGCCGCTGATTTCTGAGAAGGTAAAGCAAACCAGGATGGTAAAGGCCAAGGGGATTATGGAACGTTCACAAAGGAAGAGAGGAAAAAGGAAGCAGATCCTTCAGCCATGGGATAACACCTTATTAACTCTTCTTACCACCTCCAGCCTGTTTCTTGGGGTTTCCTGTAACAAGCTCCGCTCTCAATGTTTGTGTTCACAGAGCTTCAGAACTACTCAAGCTTTTTCTTTCCCAACCAAGAAGGGTTTCTTGAGAGCCCCAAGACACCCCAAAAGACCAGCAATCTCTCAGAGCAGCCTCATTTTTGAGAGCACAAACATAGCCTGTTAAAATTAAACACCGTGACATCAGTGACACCCGTGGGCAGAACGTGCCGGAGCACTCCAGCTGCTCTTGACCCAATTATGACTGGATGAACACAGTGGCCTGGCCAATTATTTCAGAACAGAACCTGGAAAGAGGATTCAGCTTCCTCATGGAAACTTTCTTTGCTCTCCTTTAGTGCCAAGCTCAGTATTTGATGTTACAGGGGTACATTTTATTTCTTCTTCTTGCCCAAAGGTCAACAGTGGAAGAACGAGCAGGAAAATGATCCAACTCTGTACAGCAGCTGGAACATGGAAACCTTTGAGCTGGTTGAGGACATGTGGCAGATGCTGGGGAGAGAAGGACATTCAAAGGATAAAAGGGAAATATGAGGGCATAACTGACACCACAGACACCTCAGCCCCTCCACTTCAGTTATTAAAATTTCGTAACTTGGCTTTTGCATTTTGCCAAGCAAACTGGATATATTCTCTGTCACCTGAAGTCTTGCATCAGAAAATCGCTTATTGCGTAGCAAGACTGCTTTTATTAAAACAAAGGAAGGTTTCCATCATGCAAGGAGCTCCTTGTTTTGTGAACTGATGGATAAACTAAAATTACTGAGGGAGGTGCGGAATGACTGAGCAAACTTAAGAATACTCCTAAAGAAAAATCCATAGATCTAAATTAAATAGAAGTAGTGCTTCAAAACTACCCTTGAAGAAAACTATAATCCTGTGTGATTAGCTACTGTCTGAAGAGTAACAACATTACGGCAGTTCATAGAAAACATACAGGATTTAAAAGCTACAAGAACACAGCATGGCATAAAAGCCTTAGTACTGCTTTGACTTTTATTGACCTACAAGTCAATTTACTCCTCCCCAAACATTACAACCCCAGGTGAAACAATCAGAGCAAGACTCCTAGGAATGGAGAAATCCAAGCGGAATGCCGTCCTTATCCAGAAATTTAACATCAACACAAAAGGTGATACGCTTCAAATTTTTTCTTGAAAATAATATTAGACTTACACTTCACATAAGAAATAACATT
This sequence comes from Brachypodius melanocephalos, assembly GCA_013398615.1. NCBI lineage: Eukaryota > Metazoa > Chordata > Aves > Passeriformes > Pycnonotidae > Brachypodius > Brachypodius melanocephalos. Next base: position 2,676,859 of record VZSR01001755.1, read on the forward strand.
GTTTTATATTTAATTAAAATCTAGAAAGGCATTCAAATCTTAATTTTTATACTCAAATTGAGATTAAAGCATTAATAAATGTATTTAGGTTTGAATAAAATCTCAGTATTTTGTATAGTGTCTTCTATGGTGTTTGAAGACCTATGTGAAAGTAGAGACCGTGGATATGCAATAAAAAACCTAAATTAATCTTTACAGTATTAGTAAAAGAAATTCATCTGCAGTACTCAGTCATAGCTGTCTTCAGGAATATAGTGAGAAATACATATTTCAACCATATATATTAAGAAATATGTCTTTGCTGCTCTTTCATGTGGAAAGGGATTTAAGAAAGACTTTCAGTGAATACCTTTAATAATGGTGCTTTCACATCATTCACCCAACACCGAGCAGATAGGTCCTTCAAACCAAGCTACTCGTATGTGATTAACGCTAATTATTATTTAAATTTTTCGAATAACCCAGCAAATCCACTTTTCATTTCGCCAAGCAAAATGGCTTCCGCTCCTATTTCATCCCACCTTCATTGGGACACAAAGCACTCCTAAAAATTACTGCTGCCAAAGATGGTTCCAATTTAACAGGTTTTTAAAATGCAGTGTGGTTAAATACCCATTAAATGACTGTGTTACCTTTGTTAAGAGCCTCACAAAGGTTTCATAAAGGACATTGGCCGTTAGTCACATTGCGCATGTCCAAAACACACATTTTTAGTAAACATATGCAAAGATTTAAAAAAATTATTAAAAATCTGTGCTATAATTCCGTAAGAAACACCAGTATTGTCTGTTGAGCTCACTGCAAAGACAGAGGTGGATTTGAATACAAAGACCAGAGGAAGGAATGAAGAGCAATTTATTTTCCCAAATGGAAAAATCTGCGTCCTTGAAAGCTGGGAGAGTCTCACCAGAATTTAAACAAACAACAGCTCTTCTAGTCAAAGTAACTGCCTTTTCTTCCCTGATTTATATGTCATTCTCATGGCAGCGATGTTCAAATGACTGTACAGGGATATTCAAACTACAAAGAAAAGCTCTGTAAAAAAGCCAAACTCTGCTTTTCAGACTGTTCAGACTCCCCCAATAACTGTGAAAATTCGCATCTTTCCACAGAGCACCTGTAGTAGCATCATTGGTCCCCCTGCAAACAGAAAGCACAACCAAACCTTGGGCTCCAACCTTTGCCAGAAATGACCCCCAAGAGCACAAACCAGAGCTGGACTTAGAGACACCTCCCAGTTCTCAGGATTTGCTGAAGAGAGTCCCTCTCCTTTTGTACTCAGTGTTACAGAGCGACACAGGAACTGGCATGAGCACTGGTGTGTAGACAGAATAATTCTATATCATTCCAAAACTGCCTTTTTATAATGTGGGAGTTACAGCTCTGTCTTTGTCCACAAAAAAAAAAAAAAAAAAAAAAAAAAAAAAAAAAAAAAAAAAAAAAAAAAAAAACAAAAAAAAACAAAAAAAAAAAAACACCCCATGAGCAGAAATGCAGGTGAGAGGAGACTACAACTCTGAAAAGACACTCGCACACAGATTCGGAGCTGAGATCAATCTATCTTGGGCCAAAAGAAAAAATGCAAAGATAAAAACCAATCCCTTGAACCATTTAAGGCTTTGTTCGCTCTTACAATGCAGCGGAAAATAAAAGGCGAGGTTTAATTTTTTTTTTCAGAGGCCACCTGAGTATCCCCTTCCCAAGAGTTCTCACAAAGTACATCCCGTTTTCATTGGAAAACCACAATGGTGGAAATGGAGAAATAAGTCCTGGCTTTGCAATATACCTCTCAACCTCCCCCAAGAAGCCATTTGCTTCCTAATGGACTTCCTTAAGCCAGATTTCGATAGTCCGAGCCGTCCAAAAAGTGAAAAACCAATTGATTTCAAAAGTAAACTTTTGATTCAGTTTCGTTTAGCTCCGTTAGAGGTGTTAGTAAAAGCCACAGCCTAGCAGTCTACAGGAGAGTAGAGTGAAAATGCCTCTTAGTCTGAGCCTAACATCTCCTAGGGAAGGTGGTGGTGCGCAGAAAATGTGCCCTTAAAGACGCTTTACCAAAATGCCCAGTTTGGTATAAAATAATCCATGCGTGATAAGCAATTCTAACGCTGATCAGGCAAGATTATTTTCTATAAACTCTTTAAACTAGAAAATCACCTTAGTTTTTAGAATATTGCCATTGCAGGCCTTTTTAATAAAGGCTCTTAGGAAAACATACCACGCCATCCCTACAAAATACATTGAAAAAAAGGCAGTAAGATGGTTTTTGAAGTGAAAACTCATAAAGATAATTTTCCATGCTGACAGTGTGCATTTCATCCAGAAGTTTGAAGAGTCAAATGCTACCCCAGCTGGGGGTTATTCTGCCAAATGGCTTCCAACAGTGACCACAGAGATGGAGGATGGGAGGGGTGCGTGTGTGTAGGAAAATAAACGTGATGGTAAGCGACCCCAAACCCACATCATCTTATCAAACATCCGACACACGGAACCAAACGCACAATGCAAATCTAGAATACAAAAACTGAAACAAAAAAGACATGAACAAAAGGAAATAAAGCCATTTGTGAGTTACCTGCAGAGATTTAAACCAAAAAAAGCACACGAACCAAGCAGATATAATTCACATGGATTTGGCCAGGAAGGAGAAAAGAAGGGTGAGTGTGAGGGCTGGGGGGAAAAAACAACAGATACCTTTTTTTCTTAAACAAATCCATGATGAAAGAAAATGAGACAAGATTATAAATAGGCCGAGTTATAGCGCACCATGGGATTTTTAATCTGGCTACCTGTGGTTTTTGCACTTAAAGCCCTATTCAGCAGTGGAAAGGGAGGGGGGAAAGCGGAAAAAGAAAAAAAGGAAAGAAAAAGAAAAACTAAATCACGTTTATGTGCCAGTTTCGCAAATGCTCCCCCAGCGAGCACCACCACCAATGCTGGCAAACAGGAAACGCTCATTATCAGCAATTTCTAATAAGCGGACGCCTTTCAACCGTTATTGATCGTTACCTGGCCGTGTGGTGTCCTGGTCTCAGGAGCTTGGCTCTGATGTTCTGCCATGGCAGCGTGAAGCTGCCTCTCCAGTTTCTCCATCTCCTGTTTGTGGTGTCGGACCAGGCGCTCCTGCAGTGCGTGGTGCTGCTGGAATTGGAGCTTCTTCTCGTGTTCATGCTTCAGCTTCAGCTCCGCTATCTGATTGGACAGGGAGGAGTACAGTTCATCAATAGAACATCCTTGTCGTCATGACAACTCACCTACAGCCTAATTTCCCCCTTAATTTCATCAAGTTGGCAATTTTATTTTTACGTCACTATTACCTCACCTCTTAAAAAGCCACTGTTAGCGTGACAGAATTCCTCCAGACAATCCCAACAATGGAGACAACCGAGAAAATCTAGCGCATCCTTACCCAATTTGTTGGTACAAATGTCGGAAGCGTACGAAAAAATAATATTAAAAAAAAAAGGAAAAGGGGAGGCATTGTCGCATTGTGTGGCGGGTGCTCCCGTATCCCGCTGCTGCTTCTCAGCAGGGCTGAGGATCCTAAATGGTTAATAGGCAGCCTGCTCGCCCCTTTGCTTAAGTATACACACACAAAACCCCCCACCCAGCAATTAAAGCTTTGCAAGATTTCTTTATGATTTCCAAAGCAAACGCTCTTCCTGCGATATTCCTCAACGGTGGCGCATAGAGTTGTCTTTTTTTTCCCCATAAATTAAAAAAAAAAAAAAAAAGCAAGAAAATTATAAAAAAGACAAAGCTCTATTATCCCGTTGTCAGCTACGCTATCCCAACATAAACAGATGTATGTGTTCCAGAAGGGCACCTGCTGTGCCGCAAGCTTGCACCATGATTTCATAAGAAGCCCTCTATTCTCAGGAGCCGTTCCCAGTCCGCACCACACTGGATGCTGTGACCTTGGCCACTCTTAGCCTCTCCCCGCTTGCCTGAATGGCAGCCCGAGACCAAGGGCCTGGTTGCTGCAGCTTTGATATTAATCCTCCCGCCTGCGCACAAAGGCACCCTACCTGGCCTGCACACTGGAGCGGCCAGGCCGCCTTTGAAGCAGGTGATGAATAGGGACGGCAGGAAGCCGCTTCCCCACTGAACTCCGGGCCACACAGCTGCTAAGAACAGTCACTTGGATTTTTCTTCAGTTTTGGTGGATTTCAGAGAAGAAGCAAGAAAGGGGGGATGGAAGAAAAATAACAAAAAAAAAAAAAAAAGGAAAAAAAAAAGAGAAATCTCTTATCGTGAACATGGTGGGGTATTTTCAGCATGAGAAAGGAAAAAAAGAGCGGACGGGAGGAGCCGCTGTGTGAGCGCTGAGAGCGCCCGGCACCTTATCTTAAAGCTGTAGCATTCAATTCTGGAATGATATCAGCTGGTGGCCCGGCTTCCGCGGGGAAAATTTGAAGCTAAGTTAAAATAAGTTTTTAAAAAAAGAGCATTTTCTCAAACTGCAGATCAGCATGCTGCAAGTTTAAAAGGGAAATGTGCCATCCGTGCTGCGGTTGGGAGCATCCTTCTGCAAACGGAGCGAGAACAGATGCAACATTGCACGGTTTAACGTTTCTACATTATTTAATAACACTAAAGAGCTCATTAAGAAATGCCTGAGGTCCCTGCAAGGGTAACCCTTCACATTTTCCATGCTAGGCCTGGGATCCTCACACAAAGTTCTTTATGCCAGGTTTTTGCCCAAGGTTTCTGAACAAAACTGCTTTCTCTGGGATGTTCGCGGTGTCCACCCTGTGCCTAAGAGAAAGAGCTGGTGCTCCCTAAAATAACTTAGAGCCTTAGTCTGATTCAGGAGAAAATATGTTTAGTGTTTCTTCATAAATCAGACCTGATTAAAAAGAAATTGTGTCAACAAGAGAGGCCTTTCCCTTCAAACATTTTGTTGTCTTAATTACTGGGTTTTCAGCTGGTTGCTCCGTGTAGGTCTGGGTTAAGGCAGTTTGCTGTGGGGAGCTTCAATTATTGGAGTTGTCACTTTTTTACCAGAAGACAGGGCAGCAGGCAGTGACCCAGAGGGAGCAGGAGACACATCCTGCTTCTCTAACCAGTCACACGTTTACCACACTGATCAAAATAAAGAGTTTTGTTTAGTAATCTCTTCATTTAACAGCATTTATAGACACAAAGCTTTTTAATTTAATAGGTGGAACAAGCAAAAGGTTCTTCAGCAAGAGGGGTGTACCCCCAGCTGGTACATGGGCAGAGAAAGGGGGGCGCCATGAGGGGAGGTTTGAAGAAAAATTTTAAACCCCTCCTCATTTAAAGCTAGGTATTCCCCATGGTGGTTTTGGTTCGATACTTTAAGATGTTTCTGGCAGGGAGCAGAGGTGGAGAAACAGGAGAGGAGAGGAGAGAAAGGATGAGAGCATTCTCATCCCTCAAAAACCTCCAAAACCATCTTCCCTAATGAATATTAGCAGGTATTCCACATTCCCAACCAACAAAACAACACAAAGTGACTGAGCAGCCATTCCCTGCCCTGGTGAGCAGTCCCTGAAGCTCCTGCTCTCCTCACAACTGCTACCAAGCACTATGGCTTCTCTTCCATTCCTCCCCCTCTCATTCTTGTCTTGTCATTGAGCTGTTTTTTTAAAGGAAATAAAAATTAACATATACCAAAAAACAGAAAGAGAAAATCCATGCTGCTTTTCAGCACCAACAGGACTTCTTCATCACAGGAAACTGCATGAAAACTGCATCAATGCTTCACAAACCCAACAGATTCTGTCTCCTCTTTGAGGCAGAGAGCGCCTTTATGAATGATATAACAAAACCACCTCCTTCAAAAATGCTGCCGTCTTGAGATCTTGCTGCATCCACGCCTCGGTGCTGAGAACTTCATCAGATCACATTCAAGTGTCTGCTCCAATGCAGCACTTCAGTGTCCAGAGGACAGGCACTGCCAAGTGCTATACATTGCAGCCAGACAAGCAACACGACATTCACAATGGGCATTAGGGGCGATGCTGAAAAGAAACATCCATTAAATAATCGTGTGTGCCCTATTACCATAATCACAGGGCATTCATTGTGCCTTGGATGTTTCCTCATCTTGTTCTCCCAAAGATGAAAATCTCTTATTTCCTTCCCTGCGCATCTGTTCCTGTCTCCAGCCATGATCTGGACACAAAACCAAGCAGGAATGTCTGTCTGACCTGAGAGAGCCTTTCTTAGCACAGCTGGTAGGAAGTACCACAAATATTTGAAAATTATAATCTCTTCTTAGCTGAATCCTTCATTTTTTAATTATTTCCACACAGTGTGATAGAACAACGTTCAAGCCAACAGCCAACAGCTGATTCCCTAAATTGTCATCAGAGTTACACTATTTACTTTAAATTTAGCTTTTAATTACACTATTTCTTCTACATTTAGCTTTGAACCAAAATTTAAATTTCCTTACTCTTGCGGAGAAAAGGATGTTAAGAAGAAAACGAAATTCTTAACTAAGACAAAAAATTTTGCATTAATCTTAAAAAAGATTAATGCAAGAACTGTGACCGTCTCTTGTTGTTCCCTCACACACACAAACAAAAAGGTGCCAAACAAATCTGGCAGCGAAGTTCATGCCCAGGCCAGTGACAACACAGCTGATGAACACAGGCAGACGGAATTGCACTCACACCGGGAGGTGCTTTAGGACAACTTGCTAAAACAAGAGACAGAGCCAAGGTGAAATCAGCACTCCTGAAGAACAAGGATCAACAATCAACAGCCGGCTGATTGCAGGAGATGTTTTTAGAAGCCAAAGATTTGTAATATAATCAACTCCAGCAAATACCTTTTGAAAGTCCCTAATTTAGACAAGGCCTTCTACTACCCAGTTTTTGCTTTTACATCACACACTCAGCTTAGGCTTTTCAATTTTAGAACAATTTCAACTTGTTCTCAAGAACAAGCACGCCTTTGAAATTCTTTTTAGAGTCCCCAAAGGAGGGAAAGGAAATTAGTTAGCTCACTACCTCTTTGAAAAATATAACTGCTACAATAAATATTTGACACCAAAGTATGAAAATTCATGTAAATTTATGTCCACAATTCCAGAAGTATTTTAAGTAACACCTACATAAAATACGGTTTTGCAAGGCAGGATGATTTTATAAGCACAGCTTTGGCACGACTGAACTGAGGGCTGGAGGAGCCACCATTGCATTGCACGTGTCACAGCAAGGAACTGAGCTAAACTCCCTCTGCAGCACACCTACAGCACATCTGTTTTCACTTTTTCTATCCTAAAATCATTTAAGTGTTTGCAAATCAGGTGTTTGCAGGATTACCCTGCAAACCAGTCCCAGTTTCTGGGCACAGCACATGATCCGTCCCCAAATAACAACTCCAGCAAAATCCAGCATTTTCTGTCTCCTAAGCCTATAAACAAACGTGTGTGTTCCATGAGGATATGGGGATTACCCATCTCTGCAAATCCTGCTGCCAAAAGTCATCTGATCTAGCAGGCTGGAGGAGGGAGTATTAAACATGTTGGGCTCTGGTTTAGCGTAACTTTGGGCAGAAAAGGAGCATCCTCACCACAAGGCAAGGGAGAAAACCAGAACCTCTTTTGCCAGAACTCCTTTGCACCAGGTCAATTAAACAGATTTTAAGCTTCACTTTTTTGGGAAAGATTTTTCTCTAAGTTGAAGCGTGAAGGTCTCCCAAGATAGAAGAGCTGTAATGAGCCAAGGGCAATGGGACAGTCAAAAATACATCTGTGCAGAACCACACATTAGCACTGAAGCAGCAAGTACACCTGGGGTAATGCACATGACTTCCCATTTCATTGCAATCATTTCATTGGCATGACTGTGTTTTCTGTAATACTTACACCTTTTTACCAAACACTAATAATTCTTTTTCAACTGCAAACTGCAAAAGAATTGCAAGAAATGTTCTAAAAGAAACAAGCTGGTCTCTAGCCCAACTGCAGTTTGATTTATCCTCCCCTAAAATAATGCACCTGAATGGTCTCACTCGCACTATATGACATTATATTCCTTATCTGTACATTTTTACTTAAAAAGGCTTTTCAGAATTTTAGTGGTTTTAAAGTATGGGCAGCACAAACCCCACCTCAGTCATTCCATCTTCCCAATCTTCTTGCATGAGTAAATTTGGTTTTAAATTACAGGACTACAGAATTGTTTGAGTTGGATGGGACCTTTAAAGCTCATCCCATTCCAAGCCCCTGCCATGGGCAGGGACAATTTCCACTCTCCCAGCTTGCTCCAAGCCCTGTCCAACCTGGCCTTGGACACTCCCAGGGATGGGGACAACCTGTGCCAGGGCCTTACCACCCTTATGGTAAAGAATTTCTTCCCAAATCTAATCTAAACCTGCTTTCCTTCAGCTCAAGGCCATTCCTCCTTGTCCCATCACTACAAGCCCTTGTGAAAAATCCCTCTCCAGCCTTCTTGTAACAATGTACTGGAAATGGAGTTGCATCCCTGTGATTAAATCCAACTTAGTGCCACCATGATCATCAGGAGATCTCTCCCCTCCACCCAACCCATCGCAGGCTGCAAGGAGAAATATTTCCTTCCAACTAAAAGACCTTGAGTCACTGCAAATGCCTGTCTGCAGCAGGCTCTGGTGCAGAATTTGCTGTTCACAGCCTTTGTTTAGGGATTCACTTTATCCAAGGACCTTCTTTGAACACAGAGCTGCTTTCCCCGGCACTCGCCTGACTCGCTGTTTACCGCAGGCACTCGTTTGTGTTTCTGGAATCGCCTCCCTCTCCCTCCTCCCCTCAAAGTGGATTCTTTGACTACACAGGGAGCTCAGGCTTTTAACTCTGAATCACACACGAGTCAGATGCCTGAAGGAGACCGTGCAAATACTCATCCGTCTGGTTAACAATTCTGTAAACAGCAATGGCACCATGAGAAGATTTCCACCCACTCTTCACTGGGAGGTTAAATTTGTTTCTTTTTCCCATTTGTGAGTTTTAGCTAGAAAGTAAAAAGCTGATGTTGATTGAAGAAACTATTCCCCAGATATTCTGCACAAATGGTATTCATCTGTGTCTTAGGATGGTTCAAAGGAAACGTTTATGCATCCTAGATTAATTTATTAAATTAAATTTATGCAGCTTGTTGCTGATGAGATGAAAAATTTAGAGCTTCTACTAACGTGCTCATTTGGCCTCCTTGCAAGAACAGACTGTATTTCAATTATCTTAGAGTACAAAGAGGAGAGAAACAAAGCTTTTCACAAAGACTCTCTCCTCATAACTAAACCAGCATACTAAAAATGGATTGTGGATCTCTGAAAATAAATGGTCAGGTTAATGTACAGCTAAGAAATGCTTGGGGCATTGGTCTGTCTGAGGAATAGCAGATTTCAAACAGGGCTTTGCAAGTGTTTCTTTCGCTTGGGTGGGTAACAGATTGGTAAAAGAGAAGCTGGAAAAACAGAAAATGAAGAAGGAGGCCAGAAGGAAGGCTAGGATGGAAGTGCAGTGGCAAGAACTCTTAACAGAGCAAGGGTATGGGGACACAGAGAGCTGGAGGTTGAGCTTGTTATCTCTGTTAGTGTTAATTACTAAATTAATGTTTTGCCTGAGAGAACCTCACGGTTTTCTTTAAATTAACCTCACTAGAAAGTAATAAAAGACAAAAATATCTACAGAGCATTCTTCCTCTCCTCTCAGTAACACTTTCCTCTGCTCCAGCACACTGCTCAAACAAGAACAGTGTCCCAGCAGCACCTCAGATATCGTCCTTGCTGCTGGCAGGTAACATTACAAACATGCTTTTTTCACTTTTAACCAGCTATTTTGCACTTCTTTACCTCACTTTCTTTATTATAAAAGTCATATTTCAACTCAACCACACCTTTGTCTTGCTCCCAACTTAAAGGCATTGTCTACTGACTTGTCTTTAGCATGATTTCAAAGTGATTTCATTAAATACCCAGGAAAATATTTCTGAAGGTGTCTCTTTCTTCCCTATTTGGATACACAGGACAAGATGACAACTCTAATTTCTTCATAACTTCTACAGAAGTCAGAAACCAACAATAAATGTCACAAGAAAGGATTTCCTGAGATACAGGGAGATTCTTCAGCTATCACGTAACAACTTTCCACTTTCCTATGGAAGCATGAATAATTATTTTTAAAGGGAATAAACACAGTTAAAGATGAATGCAACCAAAGGATTATTTCTCTATTTAGGTTGGCATCTCATCTCAGAGAGTATGGACATAACTCATCAGGTAACCCCATCCTGCTATCACAATAACTCATCGACAGTTTCATTGTGTGTTCTCTCCCTGCTGGAAAATAAAATTTCCTAGGCTTTGGCTCTCTTACTAATCTTGCATCTCATTTATTTTACATTCACTCAGTCACTTCAGCAACTGTTTACAGCAAAAAATGGGTGTAACAGTGATCACAGGGATTATTAATGGCTTGGGTTTTTTTTAAAGGACAAGCTAATGTCATTTAAGCATTAGGATCACATTAAGTTCACTGAAAGTGTTCCATTCTTGACAATTTATGAAAATCTACTTGAAACAAAGCTGTGCATGTACTTGAGTGTGCTGGGGAATGTTCCTGCATGAAGCCCTGTCCCATCTCTGCCATGGAACCACCACTCCTCACAAGAGATGTGCTCTCAGAAAGTGCTCAACTGACAAAGATGTGGGAAAAAAGCCCAGCAAATTCCTTTTCTGTCAAATTTGACTAAAGTCCATTATGGAAAAGCCTGGGCACATGCATTTTCAAACATTTGGGCTCATAGAAGATGAACTCATCAGAAACACTTCCCAGGTATTTTGAGCTAAATTGAGGATGTAATTAGAAAGCAGGGGGAAAAATGAAAAAAAGAAAAAAAGGGAGGGGGTGCAAAAAACCAAACAACCTTTCTTCCTGTGCTGACAGTGCCATAAAGCCCAACTACAGATACTGCAACCATTTCAAAGGCAGGAAAGGCTGAGGCCTTCACTGTGCTGTCCACTGGCTTTGAAGTGCCGAAAGCAGCTGCTCCCAGCAGATAGGAACTCTGGTGCTGCTGGAGTTATTTTTTTTTTCTTCAAAATATACTTTCAAATCTAACAGCTGCAAGTAGAACAAAGTTGAGCTAAAGTATATTTAAAGAAGGAAAAAAAAAAAAAAAAAGCTACCAGTTTCTCTCTGAGAGTGTTCTCAGTGGATACTTCAAAAGCAAGTGGCACTGAATCAGATGAAGCTGGAAGCAGGAGGGACACGTGACAGCTGAAACCAAATACTGCAAGATCCAAAAGTTCCTTTTTGCTTTGTTAATGGATTTGAGTGCATTTGGAAAGCTATCAAAATATTAACTGAAGCGGTTTTCTCTAAATTGTGTTTGAAGCAAAAGACAAAGATAAATAAATATCATTGTATCAGGTTGTTGTAATAAATATCAGATAAATATCAAGAGATCAGTAGGTCTAATCTGCAGGCAGAGCAATCTTTCAGTCCCACAATGAACAGTCCATGTTCACACCAATAATTGTTTTGAATTCAGATTCAAGCAGAGTCCTATGACATCAACCATTCAGATAAAGCAGAGAAGTGAAACCACTGCTCCAAGTGCCTACACTTCCAAAATGTCTCTCAGATTGGAGGACTGGATAACACATCAGTTAATCTGGTTCTTTATTACCAATCTGATTAAAATTATGGGCAACTGAATTGTCCAGGTTGACATCAGTGCTACTCCTGCAACTCACCATGATAGCAAAAAAAAATATAAATCTGTAGGGCAATTTCCCTTCCCTTTGTATGTCTAAATTTCATTTGACAACCAGATTCAGACACTTGAGGCAGAACATCTCGAAGCAATCACTACATTCCTCAGGTAGCTAAAATATCCAGGTTTTTGGTTGGGTGTCTGTTTCCAACTGGAAGTCTGCTAGAGCCCTGTCAGAATGTATCCCCACTTCGAATGCAGTGCTCAATTTAAACACTTTAAATCAGTCTGTTCCTTGCCAAGTAACAACCAAAGAAATATGCAGTAAAACAAGGCAAGGAAAAGTCTGCTTTAAAAATGGCTTAGAAGTTCTGAAACATAAATAGAGAGCAGTGCAGAGAAACAAATTGGAAGTACTGAAAGGAAATTTATTTCAAGAATGGAAGAACTGAGCTCATCCTGCTCCTGGTGGGGCTGGAGGGGCTTTGTGCCTTCCAAAAGAACCTCGCTCCCAGTGATAACCCCCTGCAATCTGCAGGAAGAGGCAGTATTCCTCGTGCTAGCCGACTTTCAAAGAACATTCCAGATGAAGTACAAAGAGAAATAAATTTTTAAAAAGGGCATAAACAGGATTCCACTGAAAATTCTTCTGAGGCTCTCACTGTTTAGCTGTTTAGGGCTGAAACCCTTGGGTTCCAGTGATGTCTCTTAAAGCTTAGCTGCTCTTTCTCACAGTAAAAGCAGCAATCCTAAATAAAATAAATGGGAAGCAATAAACATCTCAGTGAAGAATACTTTCACTGATGTTTACCACAATATCAACGTTGTTACAGAATAGATTCACCAAAATAATTTTAATTTCTTGCTTTGTGGGTTTTTTTGACAGAGTCTTTGGAAAGTCTGAATATAAGAAGACACATAAAACCAAACCATGACAATATGAGACACTATCATTTGCCTTTGCAAAGTCAGCTGAGTACTGGCAGAAGATTTTATCTATGGCTTAGTGGATGTTACCATGGATAGTAAAAAAAAAAAAAAAATTACCATTCGTAGGTAGGAACAGGAATGTTGTAGCTCCTGATACACTGGAGGTTACCATTAATCTCTACAGATTAAAATCCGGGATGGGAAAATGGCAACAAAATCCTGGAATAAATGCTTACTTTGGATTTTTAAAGATGCACTGCAAATTAAATGAAAATTCCAGTTAAAGGCAGATGTCCAACTGACCCTGCCACTCCCATTGCTCTCCTTTCAGCATGTCCCTGACACACCAAACTTTCTCACCTTTGCTGCACAAATCCCCAATATCTCTGACTATTTCTGAATCACTTAATGCAGGAATCATCATAAATAACATCCCCCAGTTAAGCTGAACACCTGTGAGATGTTCCTCACCCTTCCAGAGGCCAGAATGTCACCTCTGTCAGGTGGCAGCACAAGTGGTGACATTGACAGTTCTGAGTGAGGACAGGGAAAATGCTTTGATCTGACCCAACAAACTCCCTTTTATTCCAAGAGCCACGCACAAAACAAACCTTTGTTCCTCCCCAGCCCAGAGCAGGGGTCTCTCAACACCTACCAAAGTGATCTTGTTCTTTAATTCTCTGCAAAAGCCCTTTCCAGATGGACCAGAGCAGGTCTGGCACCAAAGCCAACCACAGCGTTTCATCCTCTCACAGCACAGAAGATAAACAGAAATGAAACCACATTTCCCTGCTGGAAATGCAAGCTTAGATCTCCACAAGAACGGTGATAAGAGAGAACTTTTATGGATTAAGCACCTCATTCCTACAAAGTACTAAAAACTTCCTTTCAATCCATCAGCAGGTGTTACGAACAAAGGCCACTTGAGTTTGTGACCAAGTCCCAGCTCACACCAGCCTGGTGGTGCAGCTCCTCAGCTCCCAAGTCTGTACCATGCAATAATGTCTCTACTTCTGCTTTTCCCCCCCTTTACATCTCACAGCAACTACTGAACAAAACTTTCTTGTCTCCACCCAAACATTTCCTGACTGTTTCCCAACCCTGAAATTACATTGCAAAGAAGAAAATCAGGATCAGTGGGCCAAAACAAGCATTTGTACCAAACACTCCCCGTGTCAAAACTGATAAAAAGAATACACCGCTGTTTCTTGACAAGAAGAGAAACAGATAATGCATTAAATAATTCCATCTGGTGATTATGAAAATAGGTGTTGCCACCTGTAAGCCTGGGAAACAATTTGAAAGAGTCGGAGGTACAAAGGATTGTGAACAGGAAACAAAGTATTTTCTTTGTAAGTTGTCCCTCTTCCATCCCCATCACAGAGCTCTTCATATCTATAAATTGGGTTTTAATAGGAAGGACAGCAACACACAGTGACCTACAGCTGCAGGAAGGGGTTTTTTCTCCCCTCCACTTGGAGGAGTAAAGCAACTGACCTGTTGTTCATATTTTTTCTTCATCTCGGAGAACTGGCAGACTTGCTTTTCCCAGAACAGTTTTGATTTCTTCAGATCTGCTTCGATGTCAGCTATCTACATGGGAAAAGAAAGGGAATATTTAATTTTTTTTTTTTTTTTCAAAAAAGGCATATCTTGAAATGTTGTGACATTTCTACAGTTGTTTGTAAACCATCAAAGAGGAGAATATCACTTGTTGGGAATGATCACAACACCATTTGTATGTTGTGAAAATGAATATTCAGTCTCTACAGGATTATTAGTTACTCAAGGACATAGTGATCGCTGTTCTGCCACTCCCTAATTACAAAGGACTGGCTCAGTTTTTTACTCAACAGTGCTGAATATCCCATCGAAATTCAGTGAATATTTTCTCTAGACATATTTAAGACTCAAATATATTTCACTTTGAAATACACTGCCTGTGGAAATTCAAGGGAAATCATCTGTGGGTTAGAGCGTAAACTACACATTTAAAGCAAGTTTACATTAAATCAGAAAATAACTTTAAATAACTTAGAAGAGAATTATTTGGCTGCAAGTGAAGTCCTCTGAAGATAGTCATCGCCTATGAATAATGAGTCCCACAGATTCCAGCACGCAGCATCAAGGAAGCAATTTCACAACTCAATTAACAAAGGCTTTTGTATCAAAAGCACAACTGTTAGCTGTACATCAGGCATGTTTCCAAGGGAATATATATAAACATATATATATGGAACTCTGCTGCAGTGTACACTCATCAATGACTTTCAGATCTAGATCCCAACAGAAGCAGTGAATAAACTGTATCCCTTAAAAAGAGAAAAGAAGTGGAGGGGTTGGAAGGACCACAAGCCCATCTGCTCCACAAAAAGAAGAAACCCATGAATTTCTGAACCACAAGCCAAAATCCTGCTTGGCCTAAGGGAGTGCTCAGTGTTCAACAGATGTCTGTGCCAGTTGGCCTGGACATCACTCTCCAGCCAGGAAGGAGGAGAAAAGGAAGCACTAGAGGAGGGAAAAGCATTTTATTGCAGAGTACTCCAGCAGGAAAGGAAGGGACTGGAGTAGGAGCACTTGGTCAAATAGAAAGTGGAAAAAGAGAGCAGTGAGGAAGCAGCTCCTGAACCTCACTGTTACTATATGCCATTAAGAAAAGGACTGCAATCAATGTTTTAGGAATAATTTTCTTCCGCTCCAAATTTACTCCAGTTGCTTGTCCACGGCCGTATTTTACTCAGGTCAATAAAACCCAAAAAAATAACAGATCTTGTTACTGCACTAAAGGAGGTAGGTTTTGGGGGGGTTTTTTAAGAGAATGAAAATGTTCTAAAAAGTGAAATAGTAAAAACATATGCAAAGATGCTTTAAATCTACTGGCTTCTGCAATTTATTCATTAGGTCACATTCAGCTATTTCCAACAACTGCAACAAAGGCTCTTGGTCATTATTTTCCAAACCCAGGAAGCCCCAGATCCACAGTACCATGACATAGTCTACGTATTATTTCTCTTTTTTTTTTAGTTACTACTGGAAAAAAATGCAGATCTTGCAGTTAAGCACGTGCCACCCAGACAGCAGTGGACATCAGGTGGCTCTTAATAGTCACAAGCTTGACAAAATAGGAAGCAGATGGCAAAATAAATTATATTATCATGGAGCCAAACTAAAGAATCAAATATTGATTGCAACAACTGAAAATGACCCCATCCTACCCATCTCCATAATGAACTTTATCTCACACCAAAAATGGGTTTAAAGCCCACTATTCCTAATGTAGATAAAAGAACAGCGTTGCTATGGCTACTGCAGTTGTTTTGTAAGTCACGAATCCCACCTCACCACAAAACAGAATTTTCCAGTATGTTCCAATGTACTGGGGGATTTATCTAAGAGGATGTGGATGCAGGGGAATGAGAAAGGCCAAAGCCACAAAGAGAGAGCTTCAGCAGTGTTCCTTTCATGGATTGCCTTGGACCTTGGTTCCTGTAGAATAGAACTGTACAATATCATTTAATATTTCTAGATTTTAGCACCCAAATAGGGAAAGAGAAAACCTCTGGCTGATTCATGGAGTACAGCAAAATTGATTTTCAAAATTTCCCAGAACGCAGCAATATTCTGAAGGAAATTTACTGCCATTTAAAAATTACAGTTGATTTGTTTTCCAAATTCTTTATTCTTATGTTTTGGATTGGCTTTCTTTGTAGAAGGTTCTTTAAGTGAATGAAACTATTATTAGCCTTTCTAGAATTAGACAACATTCCTTTTGGAGCAGAACTAGGATATTATTTTAAGTCATCATGAAGAAATTGCAGGAGGGTCACACAGTACAGAAAAGGTCAGATTAAAATTGTAGGATTTGTTGTATTGCCCTTGTGGGTCTGGTTTGCTGAATACATCTTGCTTTTATAAGTTTGTTCTTGCTTTTTATTTTTTTTAATTTCTAAACTCTATTATTTGCTGTCTGTGTGGGTCTTAAAAATACCTGCAGTGAAGCTTTTCAAAAAGCCTTGAGAACAACAAAAAGGGAATTTCCTCAGTCCTAAGGCAGAACTCTCAGCCACCCATTCCAGCCCCAGCCTGCAGCACCCTCCTGTCAGCAGTGAGGTTTAGTCAAGGCAGGTGAGGTTGGAACTTGTAATCCAGAATTACAAGCTGGAGTTCTGTCTGGACATCTCAACCACATGAGCAGTTAAGGAAATATCCCTTCTCTCCCCATTTTTTTGATCACCCATTGCTTGTTCCTCATTTCATTCCTTGGGCTGCTTTTATAAACTCCCAGGAGAACGGTTTAACTACTGTTTGCTCCCTAAGAAATTTAAGCCACTAAAATCCCTGATTTTCAGGGACAGAAAAGTGGATTTTTCCATCCTCTGCACATGACTGCCAGCAGCCACCATGGCTCTGCCCCTGTTTGGGCTCCAACTGATTACAGGAGCTCATTAATGGAAGACAGAGTTGCTGGGAAAAGAGTAGGAAGAGACACATTGAAGTGGGGAATGACAAGCGTTGTTCCATAGGGTGTACAAACTAACACTTTATACTCTCACTCCTGAAAAATCCCTAATCAGTATCATAACTGCAGATATCTTTGTAACAATGACAATTCTGGCTTTGTCAGAAAGATGAAACACCCGCTACCATCCCTTTCTGACTTGCTGCAAAGACACTACATTGTGAAAGATTTTGATGTAGCACTCTCAAGTGGAGCATGTTTCTGGCATTATAAGATCAGAATCCGCTATCCCACTGCGCCAGAGTTTCAGAAAGGCTGGCATTGTGACCTCCTCACCCGTTGTTTCATTTCAGCAGTGTCTTTTTGTGAGTTCAGCTCCACCTGCCGCTTAAACTCCTCCTGGGCAGCGCCTGCCTGCTGGGCTTGCAGGCTCTGAACCTCCATCATCCGGCTCAGCTGCTCCTCCTTCTCTCTAGAAAGTCACAGAAAATTTTCAGAGTTCAAGTATCAAATAAAAGAACAAGTGTGCTGGTGTAAAAGGGAGACCTTTAACCCCATCAGTTTAAAATAGTATTCAGATTTCAATTTCCTGTCCCAGCTTCTGCCCAACTTCCCTTTGCAGGGCTTTGAAGGAGGCGATGGAAGGCCGGAGTTATTTTCGCTTTCTCCGATTGAATTTCACACGCCCAAACACGGCGTCTACAGCTCACAACAAAACCTCCACCTCCAAAGGCTCTCTTCACTTCAATGGCTCTCTACCCACTCTAGAACCCCCTTTATTAATCTCATCGAATTAATAAAATGTAATAATAGTAACGATAAATAGATAATAACAAATTAGATTTCATTGAATTAGATTTAACACTTCCTAATACTTAAACTCTTTTTAGCATGATTGCCTTTCCAGATTTAAAAAAAACACCAAAACAAACCAAACAAGAAAATTATCCCAGTGCCATCTTTGCTCAGACAAGGTGCAGGATTATTCCCTGCTTGTCATAAATCAAAATGCAAAGTAGGGTAATACATGACACATGGCTCTTTCTTAATCTATTAGAAAGCCATAATGCTGTGATGTCTATTCAGCCTTTACAGTAATGACAGATGTTAAATCTCTGTGCAAAGATATTTCATAACAACAGCCTACACTATTTGACATATTAAACCTGATACATCTACAGAAATCAGGCTGGGCCTCTTCAGACTGGATGGTAGATCAATAGTAATGTTTCTGTAATATTTTATGTACATTCACATATATGAAAAGATACACATGAAAAGATAGACATCCACCATAATGACACAACACAGACAAAAATGCAGGTAACTTATAAATATTTCAGAAATTTGGATGTGAGTCCTCAAATATTACTAACTTTTACTAACTTGTTACTAGTTTTGTTATTTATTCTTTGTGACACATTCCTGCTCCCACAGGCCAGCAGAGCTGCCTGACTTTGTGTTCAGACACTGGAGAACACCATGGTGGCATGGAGGGACAAAGCTGGCTCCACCCATGCCTTGTAACAGAAGACACATTCAAACAGACCTGGGGCTGACATTTTCATTTTCCAGGCAGAGGAAGTACCTCAATGATAAATTCCCCATTTTGACAGAAATTATTTCCACATAAAACAAAGAACCTGACACATAGGAGATGGGAAAGCCCAGCTAATTCATCTCGTCTGTCACCTTGCCAGCACTGGAGGAGCTGCTGCAGCACTGAGCAAGCCTTTCAGAAAGGTCAGGAAGCTGCCAAGCCCAAAGTTACAGTATTCACATCCTCTTCTGTGGTTTGCAGACCAGACTTTGACAATAGGACAAAGAACATAATCCTGCATCTTCACAAAGACGCTGTTTG
Source organism: Brachypodius melanocephalos (assembly GCA_013398615.1). Taxonomy (NCBI): domain Eukaryota; kingdom Metazoa; phylum Chordata; class Aves; order Passeriformes; family Pycnonotidae; genus Brachypodius; species Brachypodius melanocephalos. The sequence continues at coordinate 2,695,781 of VZSR01001755.1, forward strand.
CAGTGCAGGAGAGCAGGGTAATTCCATTAGCAAAGAGATCAAAGAAATGCCACAAGCCCTGAGTCAGTACAGTGCTGGTTACTTCTGGAGGCTTTTTTTCATAATGCATATTTTAAAAAAAGAAGATTTTGTTTTGGTGCCTCTCTCACAGCTGATGGAATATTTGAGAATATGGAGACTGCTCCTCTCCTTACACAAAATGGAAAATATCTTTTTTCCCCAGCAGAAACTGGAGGAAAATGGAACAAAATCCTGTACCACAGTTTTGGTGATGATTGTTTTGGGGTTTTGGTTTTGTGTTCTTAGGATACCTGTGCAAATCATCTTCAAATTTGCTAGAGAGCATCCACCACCCCTCCATATGTGCTTTATTTCTACAGCCATACTGATTCCATTTCCTACACTCCTCTGAGGGGGAAGCACATCTGTGTTAAGGCACCACATTCACCACTCATTTATCAGACAATAAAAATTACACAGCAAAAAAACAGCACTACCAAAATCAACATTTCTTTCCCCATCTAAACTCTGAGGGCAAAACACAATTTGCAATTGAAATTCCTCCTGCAGAGGATCCAAAAGATCCAAATTCCAACAACAAAACTCCATCATTCCTCAGAATGGGCACACCAATGACACCTCCAGAGCATCAAACTGTCTGATGGGTCAGTTTTCCATCTGCTCCTGCTGTTTGGCGCAGTTATCCCCCAAATCCCACATTCCAGGGAGCTGCTGAATACAGATATTTTTCATTTTACAGCTGTTTGACACTGCATTACATTAAGCACATCACTCCCCTCTCCCACAACAAAATCTACCTCAGAAAGAAGAATATGTAAGAATTCTGTCCACATTTTTTACCTTGGAGAGAGCACGGAGAGGGGAAAACGTCCACTTCCCCTCCCAAAGATCCATAATTCAGCTATGGACCCTGGATAACAAATCTCTCTCCCTGCAAAACACACCTAATAATTCCACTCCACACTGGAAGCAAAACCAAAAATCTAAGCTTATTCAAACACATTCACACTGCCAACTGTCACGAGACACTGGGACAACAGCTTTGGTGCAGTCAGATGGACACACAACAAATCTAAACAAAAAAGGACAAGATATCAATCCTCGTGCTCTCAGTGAGGTTCCAAATTTATGAGTCTTCTTCCTTAGGAAGATTATTTTTAGTTGGAAATATTATGATGTAAACTTCTAGGAATGTGGTTTTATGCACCTTCCTTTCTTTTAAGGACTTAATCCCATGAATAAATGCAACATCTCATTATAAGCAGGAAAAAATCTTCATTTTTAAGGATGTGGGAGCCAGCACTCTCTATTTTTTGTGTAGTTCAGATTTGTACAGAAGCTCAGAAAACCTGTACAACAATGGCCCTCAGTTCACAAATATAAGAAAAGCTTCACTTTTTTTCCCAAGACAGCCAGCAATGTGCCTTGCATGAAGCACTAAAATATTCACTTTGAAGATTATTTTTTTCAGTTGGACTAGTTGTGGGGCCCAATACAATACAATTACATCATTTAAATCCCCTGAAGCTCAGCCAGCCTGAATATAAAAACAGGGTGAATTTACTCTTTGCCCCCAATTTAAAAAGCAGCAGATTTATTTTGTTTCAGTGTATAAAGGACATGGCAACAGAATTAGGAGTCTTACATGGCACAAACCATCTCAGAGAAAGCTAACTGTGAAGTCCAGAATTTCAATTTCAGAAATCAGCACCCTGAAGTGCACTGATAAATGGGAAATACAAACATCTTATGTGCTTCCCCTTCGTGCTTCATCATAAATATTTGTCTTGCTCTGTAAAATGTCTTCCAAGAGAGAGCAATTAAAAGCAGTGAGACTTTACAGCATTGCATTAACGAAACACAGGGCAATTCAGGGGTTAACAGGAAAGGTTAATTAAATTTGGGATGTCCCAGCAAATGTTGGATGAATCAACACCTTCCTGGAGGGCTCTCACCATTCCCCGAACAACAGCAAGGGCTCACCAAGAGCACAAGGAGCAGGAGATGCACCTGGCTGGGTCTCAGCCTCATCAACAATTTAAAACCCTTTAGACACAAAGTGCCAGCACACACCGAACACATGTGGGACAGAGAGTTTCACATCCCAGGAGCAAACCCACACCCAAGCTCCCTGTGTGTCATTCAGAGAGAATTTCAGTGACATGGAAAATAGTAATAGACTGTGAAACGCCTCATGTTTTCTTATAAAATTATAGCAGGCTTTAATTCACAAATAGGCAAATTCTTCTCCAGGTTTTCAAAACCTGCTGGCAGCACAGCCCATTGAATCCCAACTGCACTGGAGAACAGAAGCGGAACAGGAATTTCTATAAGAACACATTTTGCCACTGAATAAGCTTCTGAAATTTAAATTCTGATGGACTCCACAAGACGGAGAGGCTCCATCCCTTGTCTAAGTCTCTCCCACGTTGTTATGACTCTGGGTTTATGCCTGGAGATAAACATGAACCCCAGAAGATCTGGAGTTGGAAAGGGCTCATACTGAGTCCAGCTCCCTGCTTCTCCCAGGGCTCCTTAAAACTAAATCATGTGACTGAGAGAAGGCTGAAGTATGGGAAAAGCAGAGTCACGGCTGAGCCTGCAGCCCCAGTGATGATGCTGAGATCCTGCTGGGAAAGGCCAGGCTGTCCTGCCATTCCCACATTACACATACTTTAATCCTATGTGTTCAGATTTGCTGTACTCACACAAGTCTTTGCCCTTTCCTTCCTCTCTTTCCTAAATATTACTGCTTCTGAGAGAAAATTGCTTTGTTCCCACCAAACTGCGAACTATTCACTTGCTGGAAGGCAGCTGAAGAAGGATATTGTTGTTTCTACACAGCCTTCCTCTTTTATTTAATGGCACAAAAAATAAAAATTTGACTCTCACTAATATAAGCTGAAGCAAAATCAGTTATCACCACTTGTTATTATTTGTTTAGATTCAAAAAAACGTTAAAAAACCCTATATAAACACATTTCCAAAGGAGAGCACAACTTCTTTCATAATACACAGCAAACTGTATAGCTGAAAACACAACCTGCATCAAAACATATCCAAATTTCCCATGCAAACCAAAATTCAGGAATTTCACCTTAGTATCTTCAGTCTCTAAAGATATGAGGACCATCCAGTGTACAAACACATACATTTGACTTTACATGGGATAATTTAAGCAGAGCCACAATCCTGCTCCTGATCCCAGAGAGTCTCTCACATGGAGATGCTCTGCTACTGCCAGGACTCCACAAAATTGCAGCGGTTTAATTAATTAATCCAATTTATAGCCAAAAGCAAGACCCATGCTACCACTTTTTAGTGCCACAAGCAGTAAAAAAACACTCCCTGCATCACCCCCTCTGACCTATCTTCTAGCATGCAGATATTCCACGACATAAATAATTTATTCAGGCCTAAAATACCACTGTAAAAGAAGAGGTTAATGGGTTAATTGTTACAGAACAATGCTTCGGTAGTGATGCCAAACCTGTGAAACACACAAAAACCAATTTTGCTTTTCTTGCTCTGTTTTTAACACCCAGTGATAGCTCAGCAACAGCTTTGGGTCTAACTGCATCCATCCCAGCTGTGGCTGGAGCATCCCTCTGCATGGGCAGGGAATCCCACAAACAAGCAGGAACAAGCAGGGCTCTCTGACCATGCCAGCCCCAAACATATGGAATATGTGCAGAACACTTCTTCTTTTTGGTGTGGAGAGGAAGAGAGACAGTGTGAAGTCATTCAAGTGGAATGATAACTAAACCAAAGCCAGATCAAAGGAGCAAAGAAGAAAGACTGAAATGTGAAGCTGAAATATTTATTGCCTTCAAAACATCATCCTGATCCTGTCCCTGGGCACTTTAATATTTCGGAGTTGGTAGAAAGCATTCTAACTTGTTTCATCATTTCAAAGAATTAAAGCCAAAACTATAAAGCCAAGAAATAAATATGAAGTGTTCCCCTGTTATAAGAATAAGATGAGCTTGTCTTTAGGAGAAAAAGCACAAATCCACTTATAAATTGTTTACAGTTTGCATAATTTGAGATGTTAACATCAAAAAGTTGGTCTGCATTCCTTCAAGTAAGCTCCAACAATGGAAGATATTTACAATACAATTATTGTTTTAAACTAGATACTTATGTTTTAAATAAATCATGAGATAATATTAACAAACTAAATCACTCCTTAAAGCCGTTAATGAATTCAGAGCAAAAAATACTCCATGTGTGCAGTATCACACTGAAACAAGAATAATGCATTACATTCAAAATTAATGGCTCACAAATTAAGTAGACATTGGTTAAACACACTAATAATTATTACAACTATTTCTCATTACAATAATGACAGGGCACTGTTGTGCTAGGTGCTGTGCAAACAGAGCAAAACAGCAACTGCCAAATGATGAATGTGATGTGGGTTAAAAGGCTGGGCGAGTGTTGTAAATGTGGCTGGAAAGGAAAACTTGGTAATTTTGCTCCAGACTGCAGAACTGTCTCTGAGATTTAGATCCACCACATCTAGGAAAGAGCACAGAGGCTCAGTTATCAAGGGAGGAGGATTAGAAGAGATTAAATAGTCACGGCTTTCCCATGCTGAGACCACAGCTAAACCCCAGCAAGGGCAACACGGAGGGGAGAATTAGAGAGACAGGTGTAGATAACGCTTAGAAAAGGGGAGACAAGTCTGTAATTAAAAGGTGGCCCAGAAAGACAGCACAGACAGCAAAGAGATTCATGAGGTACCCAGAGAAGAGGAGCAGAGAAGGCAAAGATGGAGATCAGAGAACAGCGCTGGGGCACTGAGAGCTGGGGGGGCGAATAAAATAAACCATCCAAGGACAAACTATGTGAGAAATCAGCAGGCACAGGACAGAGCCAGGCAAGGAGAATCACTTAACACTAACAAAGCACAGCCCAGGGTGTGTGAAGAGCGACAGAGCCAACAGTGGTTGGCAAACCAAAGATGCCGAGGATGAACTGCCAGGACTGAGACTGTTAAGGAGGTACAAGGGCTCAGAATTCATCCTGTCACTCTACTGACTTAAGGTAACTATTTTTATGGTTAAAATAATTGGTTAGTTCAGGATTCAGACTAGTAACATTCATGTTGTAGGAGATAATAAAGATATTTAATTCTGGGGAATCATCAGTGTCTACTTGGCTCATTGGTTTCTTCCTTCCAAGAGGACATGGATTGTCACAATTTTCTTTTCCTTAAAAGTACTGTTTGAATTAGCAACTTCAATTCCTCCGTGAAGCTGGGTTGTATTGTTGCCAAAGCTGAAGGAAAGTTGTACGAAGTACATAGAAAGTAAAAGCAAAATTCAGATTATCGAATGTAATTGAAGTAGAGCGATCACAGTCATCGAGCAACAACAAGGAACAAAGTTTTACTTTGTACTGTTTTGTAGATGGCTTCTAAGTGACCCAAAGGAGGTGACAGCCTGAAACATTTCATGTTTTTTAACAATCAGTAATTGAATTCAATCTTCTGTACAACTTTCTTTAGCCAACTGAAAGCTTTTCTCATTTCCCCAATGTTTTGGGCATTGTATAATCTTGAAATAAGAAAAGAAATAAGAAATCTGAAAAATACACTGATGTGAGAGGAAAGCCTTTGGAGTAACAAGGGAACAATTCTGCCATTAGTGTTGATTATTTGTATATTCATTTAGTTAATGCCACTGTGATAATCCTTAACTACATTAATTATTAGAATAGCAATTTACAGAAATTAATGAAGTGCCACAGCATGATACAGCCATGCTCTTCACCTCACAAGGCAATACTTTTCATTTCATAAGCTGTGTGCCATTTCAAACCAGTTTCATAGCTGTTATCACTAAAAAGATGTCATGTGATGTCTCTATAACCATCTGGAGGGATGGAACAGTCCCAGAGCCAAGGATTAAAAATCAACTGTTACTTTTTTTTTTTTTTTTTGGTACAACTGGGTCCTTCCTTTCAATACATATTTCATTATTGCCAGTAGGTCTCCAGAGAAACGGGGGGAAAGAAAATGAAAGGCTGTAAATAGTTAATAGAACACTTTATTTTTGCTTTTAAGTGAGACCATTAAACAAAGCTACCACATTTTTGAGCCCTCTGTTCATGCTGCACATTGTGGCCCCTAGAGTGAGGGTTAGGGAATGTTTACAATATGCTGGAAACTTTGACTGGGTTTGCTCTAAAAGGTTTCAGATGCTCAAGCACAGCACCAAGTGGAGAACAGCTGCTTGGTTTTCCACTGATTCTTAAAGGAGGAAAAAAAAAACCCAACAAAAAAACCCCAAACCAAAACCCACCCTACCAAAAACACACACAGTTTTGAAGAGTAAAACTAGATCTCAACTCCTCAGCCACATCACATCACCACTGTTTTTAAATCAGATGTGGCTTTTTTCATCCTATTGCAACTGCTGTAACAAGGCAACCCTCAACATTTTAATAAAAGATAATGATGAACACAATGAACATGAGTATAAACTCTTAACAATGCTCTTTTATTGCAACACTTGGAATTAAAGCCAATGCCTGCTCATAACCCTTTAATTATTTCTGGCTTTAAATAGTAATAGCTTTTCCATCCTGACAAGAATTCTCTCCACACAAAAATACTTCATTTTCAAGGAAAAACTGAATTAACTGCAGGAAAACAGCTACACTCAGGCAATTACCCTGAAAATATTAACAACAACAACAAGATATTACTCAGAATTTGGATTCAACTTAGAGGAGCAAGAAAGGAAAAGAGAAAGAAAAAATTAACTTGTGGTTAAAGCTATCTCTCCCTTTGTTTATTTATCATTGTATTGATGATTCTCAGGCTGTTGTGTTTTGCTGTGTGCAGTGGCATTTCTGATGCACACCACTCCAAGAAGCCCATACGAGAGGATTTGAAGGAGCAGCTGTTTAAATATAAACTTCGCAAAGGGCTTGGTAGAATCAAATTCTCAAGATCCACTGTAAATCACAGCTTTTCTTTTCCAAATGGAACTTCTGTATATTTTGAAAAGCCTAAATTTTATTTCTTCTCAAAATGTCGGGATCTAACACTTATGCAAATGTAAATTGCAAACAAATTAAATTATTTCCACTGCTATTTGTTCTACCTCCTTCTGCCAGGTCTCTTCACATGTTTATTTTTCCTTGCCTTCATCTGCTTCCCTCTTTATTGGGTCAGCAGCAGATTGTTCACCCTTTATTTCTCTCAAATCTACGTCCCCTCGCTTCTTTTACACTGTTCCTTGTGTGGTATTGCAGAGAGAAGAAAAATCAAATAAACACCATGGGAATTTTGCAAGATATAAGCAACCTGAAGGACTAGAAGACCCTTACATAAAACTTCCTGTGGTAAAGTTTGATGCATTTTTAGGTACTTCTGAATAAAGCAAGAAGAGCTTTTCAGATCAAACAAGCCTAAGTCTTCTCTTAGTGCATCAAAGAAAACCATACAATGAAAAAACAGTCAGTACTCAGCCACAGCTGGAGGAAAAGATTCTGCAGAGGACAACATCACCCTCTGCCCATTTTGGCTTTGTCCCCATTTCACCAGTGCAGGTGAACTGGGAAACCCCAGGCAGAACCAGCAGCTGCTGGAGGAGGCCAGGCAGGCTCAGAACAGCAAAACCTTAATAAAATACTCAGGGTGATGCCTTAAGTTTCAGCTTTCATGGGTTTTCAGGTTCTGCTCTACCCAAGGGTGCAGCTCTGAGCTCACAGTCAGGGTCACTCAGCTCTGCACACAGCACGGACACAAAACAAATCCTTTTCCTGCTGCACACCAAGGACAACTTTCAGCCCCAAAAGCACAACCAAGGGTGGCTGAAGGGAGGAACAAGAAGGATGGGAGCTGACAAGCTGGAGCTGGAATGGGACAATTCAACCCCAATGTGCAAATGCACCAAAACTGATCAAAGTGTGAGACCTCGTGACCAGTCCTGCATTTTGTGACCATTTTGGGTCCTCCTTGTGTGTAGCCCTGGCCAGGCTCCTTTCCTGCCCAAGGTGCACCCTAAAGGCCTGTCAATAAATATCTACTTTATTCTCTAGCTCCAGCTCCCACTGCACCAGAGCCCAGAGCAGACAGGGGCCTTGTGGAAATCAAAATGAGAGAAGATGGGAATTTACTGACCCTCGGTGTCACTACTGTCCAGGCATTCCCTGTTACAGCCTGAGGCTCCAGGACACTGCTAATTTCATTGTAACTTCTGCTTTTAGCACGGCTGATATCAAAGCCACCCTCTGAAGGCTTTACAGGTATCAATACCAAGTTTAAAACCACAGGAGAAGCCTGAAAATAACTCCAGCTCCATGGATCTGGCTCAATGTCAGGTAAGGAATGACCCAGAATAATCAAATGACTGGCAAAGCACACCAGGAGATGACAAGTGAAACATTTGAATAAAGAAATGACTGAGGTCTCAAGAAGAGCAACTGGTACCAACAAAAAAAGTATTCCCTTCCCTAAAGGGCATTTTTTCCACCTTGATTTAGGAAATACGAGTGCAAACACATTTTTTATCAGATATTTTCTGTGAGACAAAACCTTGTAGCAGAAATAACTGCTACACAAAACCACTGAAATTTAAAATATAACTGAGTACCACTGGACACCTGACAAAATCCCTAGAAACAGCAGCCCAGCATGGGGAAGCACAGAGCATTGCTCTCACACTGGAATAATGAAAAGCAGTGGGAAAAGCTTTTTTAAGTCTGCAGTGAGGAAACTCCACAGCACCAATTCCAACGAGAAATCAACTTCTTCTCCTTGACTCCCATGTCAGAAACCACATGCATGTACACAAGTACAGATGAGAAAAGAAAGGCAAATCCTTTTCATTTCTGCGTTTTACTGAACACCTGCAGGCACCACCTTCACACCACGTCATGACTGGAAAGATTTGGTCTGCCACCTAAACCCAACCCCAAAATACTGTGAGAACTTTTCTGGTTTCTACAAACTTTAGCAGTTTAGCCCCTCTTTCTTCCCCAGAACTTTAAACAAGTCCAGACAAGGGGTAGAGAAGCCATGGAAAAAAAGAGGTGTTGGTAGTTCTTTATGTAAACAAATAATTTTATTATGTGAGTCAGAATGAAGCAGCTGCTCAGCATTTGCTCTATATCATCTCCACTTGCAAAGAGTTGAGATTTGGCTCCATAGACAGACTTGGGGGAAAAAAAAAAAAAAGGCAAAAAGAGGAAGAAGGTTGTGGAGCACTGAAGTGGAGATGTGTGGGCATTCCTTGATGCTGCAGTGTTAACTACAGCATCTGCACCTGTACAGGGGGAGTTTAATTTCATTTCATTTCATTTCATTTCATTTCATTTCATTTCATTTCTCCTAATGTGACACTTCTTAAAATTTGTTTCCTTCACACACCACAGAACTGAAGAACAAGAATGCAGGGAATCTGTACTTCAGGAGAACGTGAAAATGTTCTTTGTGTATGAGGCAAGCAAAGCAAAAAGCATTAAATCAGATCCCATCATTATCTCCAGTACTTGAGGACTGTCACAGCCTTTATCCTGAAAGAATCAACGTGGTTTGCACTTCCCATGAGGGTGACAGATGATGACAGCCTCAAACTACGCAGGATGTTTGTAATGTAGTCCAAAATCTCTCAATCTCAAGATTGACCAGGTTTCTGTGTCTATGCAGCCACACAGATGTTATCCCTGTCCCTGGAAGTGTCCAAGGCCAGGCTGGAGGGGCTTGGAGCACCCTGAGATAGGGGAAGGTGTCCCTGGCCGTGGCAGGGCTGGAATGGGATGGGCTTTAAGATCCCTGCCACCCCAAAACACTCTGGGATTCTCTCATGACTCCGGAACGCAAGTGTCAAACCCAGACCACCTCAAACCTGAGCTGGTGCTGTAGTTGTAATCTTCAATAAAATGGGCACTATTTCCCTACAGCAAATAGATACTCCTCCTAGTAAACTAAAAGTATCGAACAATCTGCTACCAAAATGTAAGCAGAGGCAAAATAAATATATTGAATGAATAAACATCCAAATTCCACACAGAAGAAGACATGAGATGATGCTGAGAGCTGTTTGACAATCCTGTATAAAGTCAGCAAGACCTTTTCTTTCTCTTCCATTCAATCTCTTGAGTAGCAAATGGGGACAGATTTTTTTTCTCATTTATTTTCTGTTTCATTCTACTCACTTTGTACTGGGACAAATTATCCACCTCTATTTCCTCCTCCTCACTGTTGAGATGAGAACAGCAAAGATTCAGCCTATTTGCAACCCACATCGTGACACATTTTCTGCAACCAAACCACAGGGATTAGAGAAACAACCTTTCCCCCCAAGTAATTACAGAGAAGCTTTTCAAGAAAACTTTGTTCTTAGAGACATGCCATTTAAAGGACATTCTACAAAAACCCTTGCAGCCCTTCTCAAGAGTGACTTTTGCTATAAGGCAATGCCTGTGACATGCACTGCAGAAGTAAATATAAATTTTATATCTACAAGTCACCACCACAAGTCAGGAATGTTGGAGCAATTCTTTTGCAAAAGGTTTGCTTTTGACAGATATTTCTACCATGAACTTCAGAAGAAGAAAAAAACCTTCTGTAAACTACGTAAACCCCTATTCTGTATTGAAACTGTGGCAATACTATTTTTTTTTAAGTGAAAGATACTTTCAGAAATGTGGATTTTACTATTCCACACAATGGCTCAAATCGCTTTCATTTTGCATCGGTGTGGATACATTTGAAACAGCGACAGCAAGGTTTGCTGTCACAGCACTGGAAAAATAATGATAATAACAACAAAAATCCCCTTAAATGCCTTCCACTTCCCTTTCCATGTGCTTGCAGCTCAGCAGCTACTCAAGATATAATCCTGTGGCCATTTCAGAATCAATGTGCACTCAGATCAAAGGAGTTCATGAGATATCACTGATGCACCTACTGGGCTCTCAGTTGCAATTCCACAAGGCATTGCTCCTATTGAAGATGCTGAACTGTATTTTCACCCGCCTCATGCAAGACGAGGTTGTTTTCTAAAGATTTACTGAGTGTGCCTTAGCTTGCAGTTGCTTAATTTCATTCTGCAAGTAGTTAAAGAAATTCAGCAAAAGGAAGCATTTTTACAGCAGATATTAGATCTTACGGATTCATATTAATAGGAAGAGATTGCTAAAAGGAATAATTTTTGCAGCAATGGAAAAAAAAACAACATAAGAAGCCATCCATTTCTGCCACAATAAATATCACTGCTCCTCATCTATTACCTACTTGTATATCATATAAAAGCACATACATGAAAAAATCTTAATCGTGTCAAGGCACACTGGTGCTAAATGAATGGCCTGAATTGCAGAAAGCCCTGCAGGACTGGCAATTCCTCTGTCCTGGCCATGTGAGTCTGTTCCATCCCTGAGCAGAAATGCTGAGGTCAGAGCCAGAGCTGAAATCCCAACCAGCAGAATATGAGCTGGGCTGGACTACGGCACTGCATTTCTGCAAATATGGTCTTTTTAGGATCCTAAATCCATCCTCATGGATCTGCCAACTTCTGTCTCCAGCCAGAAGAAAAACCACACTTGAAAGCTAATTTTTATTTCTATTCAATTACTTATTAGCACCACTAATTCATTTATTAATCTTAAAATTAACCTCAAACTCCTGCTGTAAAACAATAAAGAGAGCAGCAGTAGAGAGTTTTATTAAATTATCTCCACAATTAAACCTTTTCCATTTCAAATGGGAGAGGTACATATAATTTAATATTAGAAATCACTACATTATTTTCAATGCCCTGAATCAAAAAAAAAAAAAAAAAAAAAAAAAAAAAAAAAAAAAAAAAAAGAAAAGAAAAGAAAAAGTCTAAGAGAAACAAAGTGCCATAAGACATGGAAGTGACCCTGGAAAAAATACTCTAAAATATCAAAGAATTTTCATTTAGAGGGGACCCACAGGAGCAGGAGCAGCTTGTACAAGGAGACACTTTGAAAAGCATATAGGAACGGGTGTTAATCACTTGCTGTGAAATGGCAGGTGATTTTTAGCCTGTTGAAATTCCTCAGGGTTCTTCAATCCCAGGAGCTGAGCCATCCCCAGTTCTGGCCAAAGGATTCACCCACAGGAAGCACAAGGCTGGGACGGAGCTCTGCCAGCATTGTTTTAGTTCATGGCCCTTGGAGCATCACCAGCACTTTGGGCTCTTAAAACCTGACTCTTTCAAATCCTCACTCCAACTCCAAGCTACAGCTAAGCTTAAATACAGCCAAGGAATATCTGAAATAACTGTCCTCAGCTCCTGCAAGAGCTCCTCAGGTTCCAAATCCCCAGCACCTCAGGGACCCTGCCTGGAGAGAGTTTCCTCTGCACCCACGTGGGGATCAACCCTGAGCAGCCCCTGGGCTGCAAAGCCAGACTGGTTTTATTAACAGAACTAAGTGCAAACTGTTCATCGTTTCAAAGATGTGGAAGAAATTAATGCAACTTCATTATCAACAAATCAGATGGTAAAATACTAAAAGATTGAGTGCACTTGATAACAGTTCAACCACCCCAAAATTATAAATAATAGTGTAAAGAATTTAAAGATTAAAAGCTGGAGGTTTTTATCAATGTCTGCAGTGATTTAAGATAGGCTCTATTTATGCCAAATACTTTAGAGATTATAGAAATAAAGAAGTACAGACTTCAGCCCTGTCACTTTTATGGAAGAAAAGTATCTTTACTTGTCTCTCCCAGCCCAGATAAGGTACATTGTGATATTAAACTGAATACTTTCAGCAAATAACTTCTGGTTTGTTTCAGAATAATCTGTTTCCCCTAGAAATTACTTCCACAGCTTTGACTTTAAACTGGATGAACACATGGAAAGAATACTTCACATCATCAAAAATGGAAGGAGCACAGCAAGAGTTGATCTTGTCCTGTGTGCATCTGCTGTACATAAACCACTCCCTGGCTCAGAAAACATCAAACTCGGTGCTCCTGATTAGCCGTTCATGGACAAAGTCAGCAAAAAAACCTGTTCCAAGTTAGTTAATGAAAGCTGTTTGTTACAGAGCACTTCTCCCAGCCCTAGATCCACGTGAAGGACAAGTACTCCCACAAAGAAGTGTTATATCAAAGAGGAAAAATCTGCATTAGACTTGAAATTTGTGTCTATTAAACATACAATATAAAATCAGAGGCATCATCTACTAAATTAAAATATATTTCAAATAAATACATATTTCAAATTTATTAAATTTCTAGAAGAGCCCAAAGCAACAAGTCTTTAGTTTTGATTATTTGCTTCCTATGAACACACTCTGGATTGAACGTGGGCTCATTTATTTGAGAGGGCAAGAGCAGCTGACATCATTAGTCTCAATTCTATTTTATTCTCACCACTTAAAAGTCAACAAATTTAGGTGTGTTGGTTCTTACTTTAGTTTTTTTCATATTTCTGGCTGATCAGAACCCTGAAGGCACAGCTTTAAAACAGGAAAAAAAATCTACAGGAGGGCAGTTAGATGAGATAAAGCATAAGTTCATTTAACAAATAAATACTAATAAATAAATATTTTAAAATAACAGGGATTGTTCAACAATTAATCCATATTCACTTACTTCAGTGCCAGTTCCAGGTGGTGAATTTTCTTTTCAGCAGCATCTCTTTGTCTATACAGCTCTTTCAGAATGCAGCACATCTGCCATTTAAGGGAAAAAACACCACATCTTTTAGCCAAGACAGTTATAATAAATCAATGTCATTTTAAATTCTAAAAGTGATTTATCTGCATGTTCCTTTTCCACTGATGCAGACAAACCATCCATGGATTTCTAAAATTATGTGAAATACAAAAGCAGAGATGAGCAGAGAGATGAACTATGAGAATGTAGCCAATGAGCTATTTTCCTTCTCAGAGTGAATATTAATGTCTAGAATGAAGAAATATCAGTAATTACATTAAAAAAGGAACTAGATTCTGTTTAGGTAAGTACAGAAAAGCAGACAGGAATCTGCCTAAAATAGTGACCTGTGTTCCCCAGGGTGCAGAGATCCTTCTCACCCATTTGTGACCACCCACAGTGAATCACTTCTGATCAAATATCAAACATAAATACCTTACATAAGTATCCAAAAGATTAATAAAAATAGAATAATTAGCAATAATAATCCTAAAACTAGTCACAAAACCCTTTGAATTTGGCAACTTCCCAGGTGTGGCTCAAACCATGAGTTTTTGTAAGGTTTTTTGCCAAGGGCAGGTTAAGTCCAAGAGTTTGTTCATAATCCAAGAGTTGTATTGCTTTAGAGTTGCCCAAGGAACAACGTGGGGATGGGGCATACAGGAAATCCTTTATCCACCTACAGTCATTTGTAATGCTCCGGGATTACAAATGTGTTAAGACACCACAAAAAAGAAAAATGTCTTACAAAGTGTGTAGGCCAGTGAAAAAAAACAAATTCTGAGATTCTCTGCTGGGAGCAGTTCCATGGAGGTGTTCACTCCAGGAACAGTTAGTTGGTTTCCAAGAAGAGCCTCCAAATCCATGAGCTGTCTAGTAGAGAATGAAGAAGCCACTGCCAAATCTGGTAAAATTCTATAGATTCAACAGGTGCCTTGGGAATGGCTATCAGGAATAATCTGTCACTCTCCTGATGCTGAGCTCAATGTTGGGAAAACAAGCAGTAGATTCTTTATAAAAAGCAGCTGTTTCCTTGGCTTGTAAAACCATTTAGCCTAACTGGTTCCTGATCCAGCAGATAAGCACATTGAATGAAACAGTGACATTTAAGGTTCCTACCTAGGATTTGTTTGATGTTTAAGTATCCTCAGAGGCAACAGC